>JAMWET010003863.1:0-150000 GCA_024036415.1 Prochilodus magdalenae
TCCGAAACCCAGCGAGTTGGATTTTAGTTCAAATGAACACTACTTTTAAGTTAGTTTTCCACGGTTGTGATTTTATTCACATGTTTGTTGTGTCGCCGCACCACACCCTTGAAGGAGGAAGTATGCTGGTCTCCATGCATGATCACCGTCTGAGACTTGCACATCCAGATTTCACTGGAATCGGAATCGTTTCAAACACATATAGTTGGCATGTGTTTTTCCATGTTTTGTTTTTTCCTCTGTATGATAGGATGTTAGATTGCAGATTGTGTATGGCTTGATGTGACCGCATCATGCTTGAAGTACCTCATTGATTCCCTGATCCCTCTTTGATGTCTAGCTTCTTCTCCGTTAGCCTACGTTCTTCTGACCAGGTGCTATTAACAGCAGTCTTGCACCTGTGAAATGTCATTTAATTGAAAACCGTTTAACAGAATGGACTTCCTTTTGCTAAGCACGCATGAGGCCATTGTAAGGTATACAAACATGTCTCAGTCCGTCGTCTGGAAATGGCGATCTAGTGATCAAATGCAGGGGGCAAGGCTGTACTGAATATCAGACTAGAAACGAGGGCAATTTCTACAGTTATTAATTGAGATTATTGTTTATCATTTTGTAATGACTTCTAAGAAAAAGGAATGAAAAGGCTGTTGTAACATTGTGGCTAATCTTCAGTGTTTGTATATAGTGTTGTTCATTCAGAAGACCTCATGTCTTTTTGTTCTCTTTTTGTAAGTACAGAATTTTTTTCCTGTTTGTTATGTATGGTCTTTCTGTTTTTGTGATGGGAGTGGGCGAAGCAAAAGCCAAACATCTCTGTGGATACATTGTACTGTTGCTGCTGGTCCTGATCTGTTTTTATTTTGTTTTAATGTTTGTTTTTTTGTTTCCGTTTTGTTCTATTTTGCCATTAAATAAATCTATCTTTTTCATACCTTTTAGTGTGCTGGTGTCTGCCTGATTAAGTAAATTGTCTGCTCTGTGGATAGAGATGTTTAATAAGAACTTAATAGCATATCTTTGTGTGGGTGTGTGTGGTGGGGTGGCTGCACAAGTGAGGCATGGTGCGACTTTGAGTTTAAGGTGTGTCTAACGTGGCATCAAGCTAATTCCACTGAGCTCGCAGAGGACTCGAAGCCTGCAGGGATACTGGTATCCCTAGATCTCAGGGCATCTCTGAACATGCCTGCTGTTTTCGCCTCTCAGATTGTTGCTGCTCAGATAAGTAAATTAGGGCGAACAGTGAAAAAACCCGGCATTTTACAATTGCTGACATTGTACCCTGGACAGGGCAACTCCTATAAAACCCCCCCTTCTGCTTTTGGAAG
The DNA here is from genome assembly GCA_024036415.1 of Prochilodus magdalenae. NCBI lineage: Eukaryota > Metazoa > Chordata > Actinopteri > Characiformes > Prochilodontidae > Prochilodus > Prochilodus magdalenae. Next base: position 1,329 of record JAMWET010003863.1, read on the forward strand.
GAGAGCATGTTACAAAAGCATTGTCAGCTTAAGAGGCTCGTGGCATCGTGAGGTTTACTGTACAAATGAACTCCTGTGCCAACTGCAGCTTTCATAGAATTAGGACTCTTTATTTTTCTGATTGTGTTATTTGTTTATACAACCACTAAAGTGTTTAGTTTCTTTTGTGTTTTATCAGTATTTCAGTTGTGTTATATGATCAGTTCATAAAACAGAAGCTCAAGGAACATTTGTTGTAGAGAATTAAGATTACTGTGAAATGTGTGTAGCTTTCTCCTGCATAAATCAACAGAGGATCTTTTACAGTAAGCATTATTGTGCATCTCCATTGTTAATGAGAAGTACAACACCTTCTAACCAAAATTGTAATTAGCAATATTAAATTATTGCTGACATGTGACACTCTTAATACAGAAGGGAGAGGATTACAGTGTTTGTTATTAAAGATGAATTAGAAAATACAGGAAAGAAATTAAGTGCTTTTTTCTCAGTTTTGGAACATCTAATTCCGTGGCGACTTCATGTGCTGAGCCTGTTTTTGTATGTATTCATAAAGGCCTGTTTCAGTACCTCATCAGTGCATGTGCGTGTGGTTTTGCGCAGCTTGGAGTCTAGAGTTTGCTGGCTATCTGTGGGTGAGTCATGGTGGCAGCAGGGAATCCACCATCAAAGGCAGCATTGAGGACCTCATCTAAAGTGCTGGCTGTAACAAAGTCCAGTTCGGCTCGTATATGGCCTGGGATCTCTTCCAGGTCCTTCTCGTTGCGCTTAGGGAGGATGACCCGCTTGAGACCAGCCCGGTGAGCCGCCAGGACTTTTATCCCCTTAATGCCTCCCACCTATTAAAAAAATATGAATTAGGCCACAGAACATGTGAGGGAGTGTGTTCTGCTACAGAGTTTCCCCCTCTGGCTTTATAACTTTGCACCATTTACATGCAGAAAAGCAAAACCAGAAAAGCACAATGGGTCAACTTTAATGATGCTAAAGTGGCATCTTCTGACCTGAGTTTAAGAAGCACAGGATTTAAGAATTTCATAGGCTTCCCTGTTTACTAAACAACAGGTTCAAGACTTGATGTAGGCCTGGTGCTACACCCTTTTTCAGAATCTGATCAGATGAGTTATTCAGGTCATTCAGTATTCATTACTCTTTATTTGTTTTATGTTTAGGTTTACACTAAAGAAGAAACTTTGTAATATTTAACTGCAACATCAAGTAACCAAAACTCAATGGAACTCCGTTATTTTGGTATTAAATAAACCATGCAGATTATACCATCAGGACTAACTGTAATTCTGGACATCTTAGTCTGTGTATTTGTTCTTTACTTTCTCAGACAGAGAAAATGGGCTAGCCGACATGCTACATGTGTAACCACACAGGTTACCAAAGCAGTTGATGAATGCAAATGTCATATAGGTTTCCTCAGGAAAAGCTCATTGACCAGGTTTTGGTGTGATGCACCATCTCTAACAAAAAGAATTCCTATTCAGCGTGGAGCTGTTTCCTTACCGGCAGCACTAGTCCTCGCAGAGTGATCTCTCCTGTCATGGCCACATCGGAGCGCACCAGACGTCCGCTGAACAGAGAGGCTAGGCATGTTACTATGGTAACACCGGCAGAGGGTCCGTCCTTGGTGACTGCGCCCGCCGGGAAGTGCAAGTGGATGTCATTTCCCTCCAGAGGGTCTGCACAGCCTGCAACTGCAACAGCACACAAATGAAACGGATCGGTCTCTCTTACTGCAGATAAGAGCACCAATCAAATGTGAAAGCAATACAAGCTGAAGGGCAGACTGAAAGACCTCACACAAGGAATCTACAGTTCCGCCTAAAACAAATCACTCTTTCAACCTTTCATTATAAACACTGAGTGGCTATGAAGCAGCCCCATTAGACCATCCGTGTGTGTGTGTGTGTGTCTCTCACTGTTGGCTAGCTGGTAGGTCTTGGCATTGCTGCGGAGCCAGGTGATGGCCAGATGAGCTGATTCCTTCATGACGTCACCAAGCTGCCCAGTTAGAGTAAGCTGACCCTCGCCCTCCATACGACTGGCCTCTACAAACATGATTTCTCCACCCAGCGGAGTCCAGGCCAGCCCTATAGCCACACCCGGCAGAGTCAAACGCTCAGACACCTATGTGAACACACACAGGCCACAGTCATGTTACCAAACTGGTTCTTTTAAACCCATTTTTAAACCATTTTATTAAAGTCACACACAGAGCCTCAAAAACCCCGGTTTAGGTCTCAAATGCAAAATCAACCTCATACTGATTCAAACGTGGTATTTTAGGTTGTGATTTTATGAGATAAAATTGAGTTTACTATATATATTCATTCACAAATTCACAGACATCACTAACCTATAACTAAGAAACCAGACCTCTGATGCAAATGTGTTGAACTAATCAGTTAGTAAGTCAGGAGTAAGCCTCAGTCAGGTCAATTTTATAGTTGGTCAACAAGCCCATCTGTATGGTTTCAATTACTCTTGAGCACTGCTGTCCAGGACAGTCCGGTCTCACCTCTCTGAGCAATGAAATGTTATTCTTCAACAGCAACTGAAGTACATATAAGATGCTATGACAAGGAACCCTAAAGCATGAGGAGTACTGGTGTGAGCTACTTCTCAAAGCAGCGCAAACAGCTCCTTTTGAGAGGTTGCTAAAAATCCCATGAGTATGGTTGGAATGTTGGACTCCAGGCAAGCGGCCACTTTCTGCTCCAAGCAACTAACTACACCCTACAACACGCACAGGGGGAATGCTCCCAATGGTTTGTGGACAACTGAAGAAACTTTCAGAAAGACAATCAGGTCCATTTCTCACTGAACCATCCACATTTAAGCTTATTACTGTTTCAGCTACACACTTACCTCCATCTCAAATACCTGTGGCCCCAGAATGTCCTTCAGGGCGACCTGGTCAATGACAATGGGCATCTCTGGAGGAGCCGCCATGTCAGAGTCCACTGCTTTCCCTTCCTGCTCCTGACCTGATGATGAAGGGAGAAGAAAAGAACATTTTTCAGCTGTTATCTGGGTGACTTACAAAAACATAAAACACACAGCTTGAGTAGAGCGGAATGAAGAGGAAATGCCAGGGGGTGCATTATTATCAACTTTGTGACATTTTACATGAGGTGAAGTAAAAGAGCAGGGTAACTGGAGATGGGGCTGCAAACAAATGTGAGGGGGCTTCTGATTAGTGGCACAGCAGCCCAGTCAGGGGTGAGAGCAGGTGCCGCTCTTCAGTTCTGGGGGCTGTGAAAACGAGTGGCCTGGATATTCTCCATAATGAGGGTGATGACCTCAGGGGGGCGTTTGCTTACAGAATGTGTGTCTAAATTGTTCTGCGCGTGTGTGTGTGGTGTTGCAGCCCGTGGCAAGTCTCTTTAGTATGCACATGCCACTGGCTGCCCACAGATCATGTGACTTGACTGTTAATGACATATGAAGGAGTTCCATGTGCATTTACAACAGTGAGTATTCAGTTTGAACAAAAGACAGCAAGGGAGAGGCAGAGGGAAAAAGAAAGAGGGAAAGAACGAACAAGAAAGATGAAACGAGAGACAAAATGAGTAAAAGAGAGACAAGAAATAATGAGATAAAGACATACTGGGAGAAGAGAGAGAGAGAGAGAGAGAGAGAGAGAGAGAGAGAGAGAGAGAGAGAGAGAGAGAGAGAGAGAGAGAGAGAGAGAGAGAGAGAGAGAGAGAGAGAGAGAGAGAGAGAGAGAGACAGAGAAATAAAAATGAGACAGGGCAAGACAAGACAAAAGAATGAGAAAAAGACAGAAAGAACAAGACAGATACAGAGAATGAGAGAATAAGAAAAAGACATACAGAGAAAGAGAGCACAAAAGAAAGAGTAAGAAAATATATGATGGAAGGAGCAGGACAGATACAGAGAACGAGAGAGAATGAGTAAGAGACAGAAAAGGAGAGAGAACGAAAGAATGAGAAAGAAAGAAATTAAGACAGAAAGAGCAAGACAGAGAATGAGAGAGAATGAGAAAAAGACAGAACGAGAGAAAGACAGAACGAAAGAATGAGAGAGAAAGAAAATATAAGACGGAAAGTGAACGAGACAGATACAGGGAGCAGGAGAGAATGAGACGAGAGAGAAAGAGGAGAGAGCTGTTAGTAGATAGTAGTGTTTTGTTTGTCTCTGTAATATATAAAAGTGGGAGGAGCCAGAGCTACTAATGAACAGTTCAGTGTGTTCTCAGCTCTCGAGATGTGAGTCTTCTGTGAGCGCAGAGTGGAGGAAGCATCTGAGTAGAAACAGACAACAGAAGCATATCATGAGTAGCACCCGGCACACGTCTCTGATGCCGCACACACAAACACACCCCCTGAAGCTTTATTCTGGCCGCCTATTATATCTGTTACCTGGCAACAGAGGCACATATTCAATGAGTTAGGGATGAGTTAAGAGAGCTGAACTAGTGTCTCTCAATCAGCCCTTCTGTCTGCTCTGTCGGCCAGGCCGTCGAGGACAGCAGAGGGGAGGGGCAGGGAAGAGAGGAGCTGGATCTGACTGAACACAGGCTCAGCAGCATGCTCCCCCACCCCCGCTGTGCTAAATGGCAGCGTGATCACTCGTCTTACACAGGAGCAGCTGCACTAAGGCAGTGGGTGGGAGAAGGGGCACATGGCCGGCTGTTAGCACACTTTACCCCCTCCAGCTCACGGCTAAAGAACCTGATGACAGGCATTGGTGTGTGTGTTGGTTTTTGTACCTGTCCAGGGCAAAAATGTCCCGACCTTGTAGGAAAACCAACAACTCCTCCGTAAAACACAGGTCGAAGCTAAAATGTCAGAATTGACTAAATGGTCGGTGAAAAGGATTTCTAAAAAGGATTTCTGTTTGATTACTAAGATTAAGTGTGGGGCTCTATTATAAAAAATTCAAAAATGTACACACTGCCCATCATTTACTTAATTTCCAGTCAAAACCACTATGCACTTCTATCCAAGTTCTACACTTGGTATATTTCTGAGGAGATGACACATGAGATCATTCTGGAAATATCATAATATAAAAAGAAGAACTAAAAACTCCTATAAAACAGGAGTTTCTAAAAGAGTTAAAATGATTAAAAGATCTACAGAACAATAAAATCCTCAACAACCATGCAAGACGTGATAGACCAACAAAACTGTCAAGCTTCCCTCTTTGAGTGAAGGAGTCTTGCTTCAGATCTAAAAACATCCACAGGTATTTTTGTGCATCAGTACAGAGTGACAAGACAACTCAACCTAAACACAGACATCAAAAAGCTGTTATGCAATCAGACAAAAAAAAAGAAAAATGAAATCTGTAAATCAAACAAAGAGGCTGCTGGTATTAACGAGAGAGACCCCTCCAATGTCCAGAGCTCAACATAACAGAATACAATTCAGATAATCAGAAAGTACAACCAATATCAAAGGCTGCACACTTCTTTTAACATTTAAAGGCAGGTCTTACGTAAAGTATGGGCACTGAGAATTCTGTGTTCAGGTTTTCTCCTTGATCCTGATGATTAAAATGAGTAGCTTGTACTTAATGGCTATTTAGACTGGAAATTAAATGAAAAGGGTATCTCTGACTGCTGTGACATATTGTTTAACACCTCCACGCGGGTTTGTGGAGAGATGACATTAACCTGTTCTCCTTTCAAGCACTAAGACGCAACGTTTCTATGGCCATACAGACCCACAGCTGTTTGTTTGGCTGCTTGCCGTTCAGCAGTATTGTGATTATTGCTGTTTGAGTGACAGTGATTAGTGCACCCAGCAGAAACAGTAGTAGTTAATCAGACTGCTTGATCACCTGGCATCTTCACAGTGGGAGTGTGCATTCTGACTCATTTTGATATTCAAGTAACTGTTTGAGTTAATGAACGGGGATAAGGTTAAACAGGAGGAAGGGAAGAACACTAACCAAAACAGGGAAGGGACTCGAGCAGTGGGAGTGGCTACTGATGTTTTATTGTTATCATAAATGATGTCTGATTGCGTGTCATATCAGAACCTGAAACCCCAAACAAGTGCGTGTTTCATTACAGAGTGCATTATTAGGACTCATTCATTGGATATAGTGCATTGCAGGATGTGGAAAGTTGAATAATGCTTGTTTAATCGCCATGTTCAGTAACTGACAGCAATTTGGGGCACTGCTGGGGCATTTATGCTCTTGAAAACATTTTCTAGTATTATGATGTATTTTTGCCATGTTGCCCCCCCATATTCAGCAGTAGGCAGTCATTCAATTGGTACAAATATGGTTCTGAAAACTGCATTTAATTAATCTTTTTAAACACTTTTTGGATAAGTGTCAAAGGCCGCCCCCTTCAGATGAGCTAATGAGAGCTAACAGACCAACTACAACACTGAATGCTGACCAATAAGACTCCTTCTCCTCTCCACAAGGTCTTTCGATGATGTGCTGAAACGTTAGTTTGTCAGAGAAATGTATTTTCACTATTGCTTGACCCAGCAAACATCAGCGTAGTGGCAATAAAGCAAATGATAAAGCCATAATAAATCCTTGGCTGCAGGCTCACATTAAGGCACGTAGGTTTTGTGGTAGTGTAATGTAATTTGTCTACTTAGAAGTACTGAAGAAAATCGTCGCCCTATAAAAACTTCAAACCTGCAGTTTGGCTCAGTCGCTGGCCTGTATATTGTTTCCGTCTGCCCGTGTTGGAACGTAACCAAAAGCTTTATCTTGATGTCAGCATTCAAACAGTAGCACTTTGAGTGGGTAAGCGAGTACGCGAATACCTGTGTGCATTCTTAGTTAGCTGCATGTTGAGCAGGAGCTCAGAAAACTAGTCATGCTTGTTTGTGTAGTTATTCTGAAATGCACTGATTTGTCATTCATGTTTAATAAAAGCTCTGAGCCTCTCTCCCCCTCTAAACCCCTCTTTTTAGCTCTGCTGTTCTGTTCCTCTTTGCCTTCTGTGTCAGCATGAAAGCATTCACATTTATCCTTCTACAAACTCAAATATTGTGTCTGCTCTTATACACACCGAGTCAGTCATGCTCAGAAACACGACAACAAACTGTTCAACTCTCTACGATCTGGAGTTTAATCCCAAAGCAGTGTTTTGTGTATTTGTGGAGAACATTATTTTTGCTGCACAGACAGTTTGTGTGTGTGTGTGTGTGTGTGTGTGTGTGTGTGGATGTGTGTGTGTGTGTGTTAGTTTGTGGAGCTTTAGAGGGATCAAAGCTGACCCAGTAAATCTTGAACATTCCCAGAACCAGTCTATGCGCTGTTCACAGCACAGGAAATGATGGTGTAATGTGCTTGGCATGTGTCGGGCTACTGGGCGCTCTGTAGTTTGAGTAAGTGCTTAAGCATGAATGTTGTCATCCTTCAGTAGGGGTGAGTGATGTGGCAGAAATATATGACCCCAGTGCTTGAAGACCTTCTCACAGTACATGATGCACATCACCATCATGTGAGTTGGAACCAACAAAACACAGTAGTGCTGTATTTTGGCTCACTTCTTCAATCCATAAAAAGCAGGGCTTTTCTAGGAGTGCGTGATTGTAGTTAGTCATGAACAGGCATGTTGGCATGGTGTTTTGATTTTGGCTGATCTGGGTTTCAGTTTTCTGAAGTAAATAACCGGTGCTGTGTTTGGATGCTGTAACAAAATTCCAGATCGTAATTACATATGACGTTGTGCTTCATAGCCAGTTACCTTTTACTTTCAATTTAGCATTTTATTGAATTCATATTAGAGGAACACATCTGAAATGACTGGTTGTCCCATTAAAGAGCAAATAATATAACTTAAGTCGCTACTGTGGTGAATAGAAAGTATAAAGAATCTGCTATAGTGAATTCTATGTGGTTATTTATTTTACACAGTGTGAGGTTAAAAATAAGAATCAGTCAATGAATTAAACAATAAATATCATTGATAAGGGCCTAATATTTTTTATTGTATTTTATATTGTGCAGAAAATCTAATTAAACTGGATTAATCATGCTCATCTGGTCAGTGTTCTTTATGTGCTGCCTGTGATATACAGAGCACAGCATATGGGAATTTGAGTATGATAATATTATGTTATTGTCATATTGCACACCCCTGTTTACTGATATGTTGAATTAGACATTCTGATGAACGCTGTTTGGCCACGTTTAATGATCTCTGTTTTGTGTGCTTGGTGTAGTTGAGCATGTTAGCAGCGCAACAATAGAACAAGATTGTCCATAATGGTTTAGTGATCTCACATAGTGCTTGTTTCATATTCTCACTGGTCTTCGCTCATTAATATCTGCTTTGCTGTCTGTATTTGTCAGAAACTGTACTTTTCCCACTTATACCGACTGCCAGCCAGTCATTAGCATGACCTCTGTCCAGCCAACGAGACATGAGCCTCTGGCATTACTCTAATTGTGTTCCATTTTTCAGTCAGGCCAATGAACATGACAGCACGTAATGTCAAATGTCCAAATACATGGTGTGGAAGAAAAAGCCATAATGATGGTGGAGCCAGAGGCAGGGGATGCGGTGTCCTAATGCGCAAGCAACTTTATTGAATAGAAGTCCAGACTGAATTTGGGAGCTTGTTAAGCAGTCTGTGAGTTTCCTATCATGTCTGTACAGCCTTTTAGTTTCTGGTGACTCTGCAGGGATCCCTGATAGTGCCGTAAGCTCAGTCATCAGCAAACACCCGTCAGTGCTGTAGCAGGAAACTAATTCTGAGAATAATGACAGACGTGTGAGGGTGTTTGTGTTGTTGGTGTCGTTAAAAGTTGACAGTTTCAAGTACAGTACAGTACAGTTGGACAGGGATGGTTTAATGTGGGGGGTAATGTAGTAATGTGACTGATTTCAGTCCCATCCAAAAGCAACGTGTCAGTCATTTTTACTGGCGCCTACCTTCTGATCAGCAGACATTACATCATGTTGTATTAATACTTTGTGTGTTGACATATCAGTAAAAATGCCATCGTTCTCTGTGGAAAAGGAGGTTCTTAGTTATTGGGGGACTCATACAAGCACTTACTTGTTTTGGCTGTGACTGAAATCCAGCTGAAGTGTATATTTTGGTAGTTTAAACTGTAAAACTGCTTGGCTCTCAAGCTAATGTCACGGACATCAACAATCAAGGACTTATCCCAGTCGCTTATTCTGAGATTTCTTATCCTGTGCAAATTGGTTACAAGCTGTACAGATGCTCTATAGTAAATAAGACCCCCCCCCAATTGTTCCCCATTCAAATTGTACTCTTAAGACCATTATGCAGCTGTGATTTTGGTGTAGTTACTGTAGTGCTGCTGTTCTTGCAGATGCTGCCTCCTTGTGTCATGCTTCACTGCAGGGACTGTAGGCTATATTGTCTTTGCTTTATCATGCTCGTTAAGAGTGTGTGGTTGTGTAAAGAAACAGATTTCGTAGACAGTGGTACTGTAAAGGCACTTTTTGTCTTTTGTTTTACCGCAAAACTTTCTTTTTTGAACCTTCTTAACAAAGCATAATTTTTAAAAATAAACATATAGGTGTATTTCTTTCATTTACACTTATGGTAACCGCAAAATATGGCTACTCTCCCCCATCTTGGTAGTGCCAAGTCACATGTTAGCTATCTGAACATTTAAGATGTAGCGCAGCATGTGATGTGGATAAGAGTTATTTGTGCCTTGAATTGAATGCAAGTAGTTTTGCAGCTGTAGTGAAAATAGAGGTTGTTTTTGAGCAATGCTGATTTGAATTTTATGCGTATGAGATGCCCCTCCCTCCCCCCTTTCAGCCCTCCAGTACTATTGTCCATACTGGAATGTTCGACACTTAATACTGTACACTGTCTTATCACATCAGATCTGCACAGGCTGCCCTGGATTTGTCTGACTATAACATTTGCACTACATCTGGATCATAGATAAGTCGCGATGCGTGTGACAGGACCAGTTCTTCTGGGGAATCTCACAGTGACACAGCAAAAGAATGTAATGAGAGGAAACCAAAACTTCTGTGGAACTGAAGTTATAATTGAACATTCAGGGCTTTTTAATGTTGACAGAGAAAGCTGGAGAAGTTAGGAGAGTCTGGAGAAAAGTCTGTATGAATTCAGAAAACATAAATGGAAGCTGAAACTGAGAGGAAGTAAGAACGATGACCTGAAAAACCCTGATTTGTCTTGAGGGTGTTATGAATGTAATCGGGTCTTTGTAAAGTGGGCCTGTGAATGAGCACTGAAAGCTCCCAGCCGTGGACATAGCGGAGATGCGCTGCATGGAGGGCTTATAGGCTTATATAAAAAAATCTGAGCCGAGTTTTGGTTGGTTCTTATTCTGGAGAGGGGTTGAAGGCCCCATGACTCTCACATCCTGTGTTTGCTCTAAAAAAAAATCCCCCGCTGAGAAAATGAGTGCACACATTCATCCCTCCTTCCTTCTGTCCTGTGCTCAGAGCTTCCAATCAGAGTCAGTCACTCTGCTTCCTTTCTGACCATGACTTGGCAAGTGTGTGTGTGCGCGTGTGTGTGCGTGTACAGAAGCTGAACCATTTTTGCTTCTTTTAAGGTTTCTTAATCTTTTTTTAAATTTTTTTTTATTTTTGTCCTCACTGTACCTTTTTGACCTTTTTTGTATGCTTTTATTTACTGAAGTCTAGGAACTCTAAGAAGATACAAACTCATTACTGTATTGTTACTATTTATAAGTTATTACTATACTTGTATTAATGGTTTAATGGTGATAATACTTGCATTAATGTGGTTATTACCAATTTTAGCTGCAAATTGTGAACCCAAATGAAAGTTTGCTCTGTTATGGTTATATAGGAATCAGGCCACATCTCCAGCTTTGCAAGGTAGTGTAGCCCTTTCTGCTCTACTCAGCGAAACTAGATTTATTATTTCAAAAGTTTATTTTGTATTTATGGTTTAGATACAAAAAGTGTCTGTGTATTTATTCCACATGCCCGTGCAAAATATTATATCCCTGCCTCCCCATCCTTACAAGGAACATGTTACTTTCATTGTATTATTAATTTTAAGATTATTAAACTTGAGCGGTTTCACAGTGATGCCACAGCCATCTCAGTTAGAATCTAATTGTGGGCAGGATGGCCCCTTTCTCTCTCCATTCTCTCAGAATGATGCAGCTTGAACTGTCCAGTGACAGTCCATTCCCTAAGCGGCAGATTGAAAAGATGCACTGATGCTTCACGTGACTGAGGAGAAAATAGAATAAAAAAAAAGATTAGCATGTGATGAGATTAGACCTCAAGGGGTTAACACAATCTTGCTGTGATCATGAGCTGTACAGCCTTAATAATAAAGGTTCCTTTGTGGGCCATGGCTTAGACAGTCAGTTCTTGGAGAGGGCTTCAGTTAATATAGGTGGGTTTTTGTCTGTCTGTCTGTCTGTCTGTCTGTCTGTCTGTCTGTCTTTAAGCTACTTCTATGCCAGTTGATGGTGCTGCCTTGAGTCATATGCAGTATGTTAAACTGCAGTGGAATCTGATAGCGTCCCACAGTATTTTGCAAGGCAGTGCAACCTGTGGTATCGTTGGATTAAAATGACGGGCATTCCTCAAACAGTAGATCTCGTGCCAGATTTGTGCTGTTTGGAGTGCCTGCAGAGAAGTACAGAGTGAAAGAACACAAGCCCAATCAGAAGATCACATGTGTCTGCCTTTAACAGGTATATGCGCTGTGTGTGTGTGTGTGTGTGTGTGTGTGTGTGTGTGTGTGTGTGTGTGTGTGTGTGTGTGTGTGTGTGTGTGTGTGTGTGTGTGTGTGTGTGTGTGTGTGTGTGTGAATGTATGGTGAATACGCTGAGCATTTCAGAATTGCTCACGTGCTCTCCGGCCTCCCGCGTTTATCCAGGTGCTTCCTGTGTCTGAACAAGAAGACACACACACACACACACACACACACACACACACACACACACACACACACGTGTCAGTATATTTTGGCCGTCTCTGCCTCAGTGGTGCTCCACAGATCTTACAGGAGCACCGCTGCTTCTAAGAATGAAAAGCATCGAGTGACAGAAACTCTCTGGTCTGCTGAATTTGCATAGGAACCGAACAGAAGTTTCTTCTCTCATTGTGACGCTTTGAACGCTCTTGAAGAGCAGCGGCTGGCAGTGAGGGTGTGTAATTCTTACCCTCTGAAGCTGTGACATGACTACTACATATACACACGACTGCGGTGTGGGATGTTTGCACACCAGATCAAGCAGAAGTCACATGCACAAACACTCAACAGTGTTGACATTGCTAGTGTTCAGTTTTGATCACACCGTTTACTCTCCAGTTCATAGGGACCCATATAGGGAAACTGAGCTGCAAAAACTGCCTACATTGAATTTACTGTTTTTGTGATGTCACAAAAAACGGTGCAGTTGCACCTATTCAACCAGCAGAGCCCTGACTGCTTTTTGAAGTGCTGAACAGAGCAGCAAATCAGAGCAGATATCATCTACATAAATCAGTGTTAAAGGTATAGTTCCAGTGTAGTGTTTTCTCATAAAACCAACTAATGTTATAGATTGAACCCAGCAAGGAAAAAAAATTAAACACAATGAAGTGCAAGGCTTGGGCGCTTTCAGTTTGAATGTGGCCGCGCTCTGTGTACGCTGTGTGTCAAGATTATAGGCGGTTTTTTCAGATCAGCGATTCAGTTTACTTTACATGTTGCATTTTTACACTTTTGAAGCCCAGAGGGAATGTATGGCTTTGTTGTTAAGGCTTGTTAGCAGTGTCCCATGTTTACAGTGGTTTTAGGCCTTTTATTGTTATTTACATGAAAATGTCACCAGTGCACTTTCTTTCCACCTCCAAGCCAAGCTGCGCCAAAGTATCCTGTTTAAGGAAGTCTCTGGAGGCAAGTGACCTTATTTTGCAGTAGCAGAAACTCTAAGCAAGTGTATGTTTTGTTTCCCCTTTTTGTGAATTGATTCAGAATCTTCTGAGAGAGAATCATAAGGCACCTAACAATCAATAATCTTTCATGCTCCTGTCTAATGCGCCTTTCTACCTGACCAATTTCTGACCTTCAATAGTGTCTGTGAGTTTTAAATAGGCTGGTTTTGTTACTGTGCCTCCTTTAGGAAGGATGTATGTAGGAGCTCTTTATTTAGTTGTACCTTATTTAAAAAGCAGACTGCAACACGTGAATGTGATACTGCTGTTTGCTGAATAGATGGGTATATGTGGATGGGCTGGTTTTTGTGACATCAGGAGAACAATAAATTTAAATGGGCTGGTTTTTTTTTTAGGTTAGTTTTCATATGTGGACAAACTGGAATAAAAAATTGGGAAATTGTTTCTCATTCTATGGACGCTTTAAACGTCCATCCAGCTGCTGGGCGTATTTTTGCTTGTTTTGTTTTGGATTAGTATGGATAGTAGTAGAAAGGGAAGTACGCAGTGACCTATACTGTAGCTGCTGATCCATATATTTGTGCGTACGTGTGTGAAAGACAGAGAAAAGTATGTGGGAATGTGTTGAGGTTGGCTCTCAGTGCTGCCTCACTGATTCTTATCAGTAGATGGGCAGACACCCTTGACTCACACTGCCCCCATTTGAAGAGAGAACTGATCGACGTCTGGGTGGGGCCGGAGGTAGACAGGTCATTTCCTGCCTCTGACTATACTGCAGTGAGATGCACGTCCCTCAGAAAGGCTAGTAACCATTGTGGTGTGTACACGCACATCTGAATATCTGATTATAACTGTTGTTTGGTGCGTGGCTCGTATCAGTTGACCAAAAGTTCTGTTGAATTTTTGAAGCATAGAGAACGTTATACACTGCCAGACAAAAAAAGTTTGCGTTTCCGTTCATGATGATGATTATGTAAATAATGTATCCTCAGAGCAACATCAACTGCCTTGAGGGCTGGTTATGTACCTTAGAGGTATGCTGTGTTTACCTTCACAGGAGAAAAAGGGGCATTTGTTTCTGTCTTACAACGGACAAAACGAATGCTAGGTAAAATACTGGTACTCCTAAGTTGGTCCAGTGACAGTTCAGCAAATAAACTTTAACATCGGATTCATATGATTATCTGCAGATGATTACTTAAAGATTATGGGATGGTTGTGGGTTTGAGCAATATTTCAAACTGATATTTGAAGTTGTAGTAATTCTGCTCAGGAATGTTTAGGTGATGCTGTGCCCAAAGGCCTGCTTCATATTCATATTACTGCCTTTGGAAGCCTAGAGAAATAAACACAAAATCCAATCCTGATTTTTACATATCAAAACGGTTAAGTGTCGGCACTGGCTGAAATGATTGATTGGATAACTGTATCAGCCCAAAATTCAAAAATCAGTGCATCTATATGATCCTTTCTGTAAAAGTTAAATAAGAGCTTAGTAACAACATTGCCAGGAGTTGTGGGAGGCTGCCTCACCTTGTCCCCACTGCTACAGTATATATATTATTAAGGCAAAGTTTTTCCTGCATGCTTGAGTTGACAAAAATACAGTTGAGAAGCTGCTGGTTAATAGAAGTCACATGTTGAACTTTATTTACAACCTGCTTTTTGGCTGTAGGCCTTGTTAACTCCACACAAGGTTGTTAAAAAGTCCTAAAAAGTTTTAGGTCAACAGTTTGAAGTGATGTAATGCGATAAATAGGTTTATATTTGTCATCGTATGTAGAAACGTTGGGTGTCATTAAGTTGCAAGCACATATAATTTGCCCCATGCTTTGGGCTAATAGCAGTTCTAAGGAGAACTCACACCTAGACATGAGTGATACTGAGGCATTACCGGGCTCACTGCTGATTAGCTTTATAGCCCCATGTGACAGAACTGTCTGGTTCCATCAATAAATAAATAAATAAATAAATTGATTAAATTGTTGGTGACCACATGCACCTTGCAGCAGAAGTTTCTTCATGTTAGCGTGGATGAGAGTTAGCCTTTTGCTATACAAACACCAATAACTGAAAATGCAAAGGGGATGCATACAAATTGTGTGTTGCATAAACAAACCTGCACAAAAAGGCATTAAAGACAAAATGCAAGTTCTTTTCTTATTTATTTATTTAAAGGCTGCACCTTAAATTAATTAATACAGGAAGCTGAACTGTCACAGAAGACATGATGGAGCATGCATGCTTTTGCACCGCTAAATATTTTTGGTCACCTCACTGCAGCATGGCACTCCTGTTTTAACCCGGCCTAATCTGGTAATCTGACATGTTTTATAAGTGAATGTTATTGTCTAGCACCAAATGCAATGCCTGCAGGCCTGCTATTATACCTTCATGTCATTTATTGTTTAATCTAAAGCATTCCAAAAGTCACATGCAGTGTTCAACTTTTATTGGTGTTGTATTGGTGCACCATTGACTTTTATAGGCATGCAGTTAATGGCAATGGGGTATTTGTGTAACAGGGCTATCATTTAAGGTATTGCATTTGTTGTCTTTCTTTTTTTTCTTTCCCTCTTTCCTTCTTTCTTAGTTGTTTTTGTAAGGAGGAAAAAGTAATGTAATTGCTCCAGCCTTTACAGACTCGGCTGTATATGCTCAGTTCAGCTGGTAATTGCTCAGCAGACACAAGGCTAATGGTAGTCACACCAAACACGCAGACCAATCACAAGCCAAAACCCAAACGATCTGCAGGAGTTTAGAGGTGTCTGCGTGTGAACGCTCATGCATTTGTGTGTTGAGAAGACAAGTGTGTGCAGTCAGACAGGAAAGAAAGAAAGATGAGGTTTCCATAAGTTGTCACAGAGCTGTGCTTAATGGCGGAGTCATTAGGGCTGTTCGACTTCTTCATGCATCACTGAAAGAGAGGAAACCCACATCAGCAGAGTCTCACAAATGTGCATGCATGGTTTTATTAAGTCAGTAAATGTCCTTTATCTGAATAAACACGGGTGTTTGGATTTACAAAGACGGAGCTGACAGGGTTGTGATAATACCTGAACATCTTAATTACCCTTAGGTTTTTTGGAGAAGATTAAGCTCTCCTCTGTCAGTCCATATCTATTTTGTTTCGAGATTGTCCCAGTCCTCATGATTGTTAGTTTGGCTACTGCTGCAGTGTTAAGCTTGTTAATGTGAAGCACACAAGCAAGGCTTTATTCATCCGAATGCATCAAGCTTGCACCACATGCTGCCACCTACAGGCTTGGAGTGTACAGAGATGAATCCTGTGGATAATTCTGGAATGAAGTATCAATGTTTATGCCTCACCTCGATGACATCAGATGGTGCATCTAGTTCTGGAGCAAGTGCCTTGTTGATTGTGAAGTTTTCTAAAAGTGTTGGAAAGGCGTTCCTTCATACCTCCTATCCCGGGGAGCATTAAGAAGTCCTGCCAGATGCTTCACCCTGTGGTACTGGGATATGGCCTGTTGCTTCCTCCACTGGAGAGATGCAGATTGATGTGGTATGGTGATGTAAACGACATGCCTGTAGTCGTGTGAATGTGTGTGTGCTAAAACTGCCCCGGGTGTGTATTGTGTGCATGCATGTGTCAGATAGCGTATGAGATTGGGGTGACCCGAGGGCGTATTGCCACCAACACCAGACTATGTCCTGACAACCACACGGTTTCCGTGGAAACCACGCACACCCCAGCCGCGGTTCTCTCGCAGCTCGAGTCGGCCAATCGCAGCGAAGCGTTTGTGCTACCTACAAAAGAACCATTTCCTGTGAATAATTCAGGATAAGGGGGAAACACAAGTGCTTACTTATTTAAGTGAGACAGGAAAGTAGGTTAGGCCTCTTGTTCCGGCGAAGCCGCAGTTTAACAAACATTCTTTAGCCCGAGGTGAGGAGGGTGATATGGGGTGAATTCTTTCTGAAAAGCAGAGAAAAGCCTTTTGGTTGGGTGTTGCTTAGACATGTGGCGGGAGACTGGCGCAGGCCTTTATGTTAATGACTGCAGGATAGGGTTTCCACTGTAGTATAGAATGTTATGTGAGCTGCACAGACAGTCGTCTGTCATTTTCACTGGTATAGACTAAAACATCGCGGCCATCTGAGGTCTGTTTAATGGACTTGTGTACTGTCTAGTTCATCATGGACGATGTAGTGAGAGGGTAATCCTGTAGCCCCAACACTGGAAGCCAGATAATTGTTTGCCGTTAAGAAAATGCTTGTGCAAGCAGTACCCTGAGTGAGGATTGTTAACTGCATGATTAAATACTAAACTCTCCAAATAGCTAATCACACAAATCCACTCGTTGGCCCCATGGGCTGCATCTTCCCGAGGCACGGCTGTTATTTGACTGCGGTGGGTTTTTGGTCACTGCTTCTCTTACAGCTTGCGTAATGGACTCTAATTTAGCCATGCTTGTTAGTCAGCCTACAGGTAGTCAGTTTGTTAGCTTGCATCGCCTCAGACGCCCACACTCCTGCAAGCTTGCTGCAACTAACTAAAATGTGAAATAAATTTTCTGCTTATTCAAATGAGCATAGCTTATGGTAGTGTGGTAAAATCCATTGTGCAGATTCTTGCAACCACATTGCGTTCCAGGATCATGACCTGTCAACTTCACGACCGGATACCTGAGAGGGATTTTGCTAGATGGTTTGATTTTAGTTGTTTTCTGTTCTCGTTGTTCGGATGAACCAGATCACCGCATGCTGTGTTGCTGTGAAGAGGCAAGGTTTAGAGCTCAGAGCTCAGGCTGCTCTGCCTCAGCAGTGCTAATACCTCAGCCACGAAACCCACAGCACTGAGCTGTGTGTGTGTGTGCGCCTGAGCAGATTACTTGAAGTGGGAGTTAGATTGTGTTTTTATCATTGTAGTAATAAATTTGTTTAGGACCAGTGATGGTTAGTCGGCCATCAAACCCATTACAGATGTTCACTTATCAATCCGTTTCTTGGAAACCAGAGGAAGACAGAAGCGTTCCCACACATAAACAAATCTGAACTTTTAAACTTACTGGGTGATATCCTGCTCACTTTTGGCCTACTGTTGCCACATGTGCTGTACCTAACAGAAACGCACCTGCGCTGTTTAAACATTCTCTGTACTGCCGTTGGATATCTGTACCTCTAAGGTACCTTTATGGTACAGCGTGTTTTGGCACATCCTCACACTACAGCGTCAGGCTGAGAAACAACTTGGATCAGTAAAATTCTGTCTCCGTGTTCATTCATCATTTTTCAAACAACCTCAGGTGTAATGACTTAGACGGAGGTAAAGGGCTAAGCGGCAACAAATTTAGACAAGTTGAAGTTGATGTGACTTTCTGGTTTTATTAATAGGTTAGTTATAGATTGTAGCTAAATAAAAGATGGCTGTATCTTACAACCACAGCTTGTTCTAAACTGTGCTGTCATTTTGGCATTTTTTTTTTGCGGGGGGGTGTAACGGTTCTGAAAATGAGAGCGAAACCGCAATACATGCGTCCAATGTCTTGCATCACGGCTCTGGAAGGTGTATTTTTGAGTTGTCACATGCAGACCAGTCAGTGACAGAATAAGAAATGAGAGAGTTTAATAAGGGTTGATGTCTTGGTGTGGTTTAGTTCAGCAGGTTTGCTGAAACCTCAGTGGAATATTTGATGCTTGTGGCTTGGTGAAACTTGAAATCTCCTATGAATGTACTTTTTAGGTTTCAGACGATGAACAGTTGAGCAGTTGTTGATGCGTTATGCTTGTCCAGACCTGTGGGCTTTCTGTTTCTCCTGGGACAGCGTGTGCTCATATGGCCTGTGATGTGGTCAGTTTAGCTGTGAGGGCGTTGCCATGCCCAGTCTTAGTGGAGTCCCGTGGGGGTCTGGGAGGGGTGTGGGGTGGATTTTGATTGGAGCAGAGCTAAATACCGGGCCAATAGGGATGGAGCTCAGTTCAACTGTGTCACATCAGTTATTGTTCTGCCTCAGTGCTGACAGAAACGGAAATATTACACCTCACTCCCTCTCTCTCTTCTCTCTCCTCTATCTCTTTTTTTTTCTCTCTCTGTCTTTCTCTATCTCTCTATCTTTCTCTCTCTCTCTGTCTCACTCCTGCCTTTTCTCTCTCTTTGTCTCTCTCTTTCTCTTTCTCTCTCATACAGACACATACACATACATGTGCATGCATACACACTTCTGCCCTACCAGCTCCCACACACAAACCAGCACCACAACTTCCTGTGTTACGTGGGCAGCCTAAAGGGGGGAGAAAGAGAGAGACCTTACTCCTTCAGTAGGTTTCTTCTTTCAGGCCTGGACAATTTGGTTAAAGGGGCCATTATTAATTTTTTTTTTTTTCGATTTTTTTTTACTGTATACACTTTGTAGTTCTGCTGTTCAGAAGCCCCACAGGTATTATTTGAGTGGTTTTGAGCGTTTGGAGCCATTTGCCACACAGACACTCTCTCTCTCTCTCTCTCTATGGACAAGCTTATCCATGAGGCCTGAGGAGCACCTGGGGGTTTTGTGCCCTGCTCAAGGGCACTTCAGTTGTATCTCGATGGTTCCATGGATCGAACTGGAGACCTATGGTCATAAGGCTGGCTCCCTAACCTTTAGCCCACAGCTGTCCTGTGAGTGGGTTAGTTGGGCTAGTACGAGTGCTGCTGGGGTTTTTATATGCAACTACAAAGGGTATCTATTTGGTAAAGCGTTGCTGATAAAATGGACCGTGAATGTAGATACAAGGAGGTGTACCTAGTGAATTAGCCGTATATGCACATTAGAGCCTAACTGGTATAGTGCCTCATTCAAAAAGCAAGCTGGTGGGTTGATCACTCTCTCTAACTTAAATTGCTAAACTGTGGTCGAATTAATAGGTGAGTGTATAAGTAAACTGTGACATCACAAAATGTGTTATTTTTGTAGCTTAGTTTGTGTATATGGACTGTGTGGAGGGAGGGGGGAGGTGGGGGGGGGGTTAGACTTTAGCATCGTTTACATACGCCATCAAACTAGATGTTCTAGTATGGGGTCTTTTTAAAATCAAGTGAAAAGAATCCATTAATTGAGTTACTGCCTCAGGGGGTTCAGTGATCAATCTTAACTCATTCAGTGACTGCTAAGAATTATTTAGTAACTGCTGTAAACCAGGTTGCAGGTTTTGTAGTTAGGGGGAGAGGAACTGAAGTGTTGACCCACATATACAGACCTTTTGTAGAGCGAGGGAGTAAAAAGACTTGGTGTTCGACGTCCAGCACTTGCACTCTCTTGGTACAGACGGGCTGAGGGAGAGTCTCTTGCAGGTTCCTGCTTTATTTCCTCTTGTGAAATGCCTCCCGCTCCGGAGTGTGTCTCCATTGTGTGCGAGAGCGTTTACGTAACCACGGAAGAGAATGCTATTAAAGCACGTCCTTCTGAGTCAGTGATTGAGAGAGTGAGAGACAAACAATCAGGCACGTCCTCCTGAAGTGAAATGTTCACTAGACAAGAACAACTTAAAAGCTGCTTTTCTACCGTTTTGGACATGAACTGTTTTCACCGTCTGCTTTGTTTAGCGTCATGGAAAATCTCACTTCTTTTGTTAAGAGTTGAAATTAATTTGTGAACTATGTTAATGTTTCAAAGCACACTATACAATAACCTGTCCTGCTGTCATTGTTCGTGTGACAGCATAAGAACCAACAAATTTACATATCCATCTGTTCTGCCATAGCTGGTTAGCTCCACCCAGTCATCTGAAGTACAGGACAGATTCATTTACGAATAAATTGTGACCTCTATAAATGTATCTACACTCTTTATCCATTTGATCTGCTCTGTCGTGTAGTCCATCTGTTTCTCTGCATACTTTGTTAGCTCCTCACCCAACAAGACCACTACAGAGCAGGTATTGTGTGGGTGGTAGATCATTCTCAGCACTGCAGTGACACTAACGCTGTTATTTGGCGTTATTTGTATATACACACACACACACCATCCCATCATCCCATCATCCTCCAGTCCTTCATCAGTGCCCAAAGGACGCTGCCCAAAGGACGCTGCCCAAAGGACGCTGCCCAAAGGACGCTGCCCAAAGGACGCTGCCCAAAGGACGCTGCCCAAAGGACGCTGCCCAAAGGACGCTGCCCAAAGGACGCTGCTAACTGGTTTTGTTTGGTGGACTATTCTTAGTCCAGCAGTGAGACTAAAGTGTCTGATCCACTTACACCATCACAACACACACTGTTGGAAGTAAGATACAATATGGCTACCACATGATCTACAGAGCAGAAGCTACTTTTTACATGACCTTTGTCCATGAGAATTTTCGCCCATTCATCCAGAAGAGCAGAGACCAATAAGGAGAGGGTCTGGCTCACCATCTCCCCTTCAAATTTATCCTGAAGGTGTTTGATGGTACTGAGGACAGGGCTCCATGCAGGCCAGTCCTTCCATACCAGTCTCTCCCAAACATGCCTCATTTTCTATACTGCTGGAACAAGAAAGGGTCCTTCCCAACTGGTCCCACAAAGTCGGAAGTATACAGTTGTCCAAAATGTCATGGTATGCTGAAGCGTTAAGATTGCCCTTCACTGGAACCGAGGACCGTAGGAAACTCCCTAGCGTTATTTATCCCTCCTCCACCAAACTTCAGCACAATGCAGTCAGATAAGTTACATTCTCCTTCAGCCAGGTACATCAGACTGCCAGATAGAGAAACATGATTCATCCACAGAACACGTTTCCACTGCTCCAGAGTCCAGAGACGGCATTTTCTTTTACTTTATTTATTTATTTATTTATTTATTTTTCTTTCTTTTCTTTCTTCTTCCTCCCTCCGTGAACTGTCACTTGGTGGCTGGGTTGCTATGGCTCCTAAACACTCCCACTTTTCAGTAATTTCACTCGCAGCTTTTCGTGGAATGTCTAGGAGGGAGAACAGTTGCAATGCTGGGATCCCTACTGAAGTGCCATGCTCCAAATAAGTAAGCTCTTTCGAATTACCCACTTCATATCTCAAGCGTTTGTGGACTAGGTGCTTGATTCTATACGTCTGTGGCAATAAGACTCAAAGAAACACCTGAAAGTAATGCTGAAGAGGTGTGTCCCAATATCTTTGTCTATGTGGTGTAGCTTATTTTAAAGCTTAAGGAAGCGATGTTGATTCCCTGAACCAACAAAACACCACCCCCTGGGCACTGTGGATAGAGCTGCCCACCAGTCCGGGCAAGTGTGTAAGTGTGTGTGTGTGTGTGTGTGTGTGTAAGTGTGTGTGTGTGTAAGTGTGTCTCTCTATACAGATGGGTTTAATTTGGAAGACAAATTCCTCTGTGTGTAGCACAATTGGCAAATGAGTATAAATTCTAATTTAGTGTTTCAGTTGTGTTGTGCCATGCCAGAGCTTTGAGGCTCTTTATCACACAGTTAGTTAAATAATGGGCCTGCAGTTTAAACAGCTAAAACTCTAAGAAGACAGAGTCGTTACGCAACAGCAATAGACTCAAATGAAACTGATTTTGTGTCAGAGATTATAAATAACTTTGAGCTTAGTTCAGGTACATCTAGTAACAGGACATGGGAGATATTTCACAAAGCAGGGTTTTTCCACTAAGTGCAAGCTCTTCAATATGAGAAGTGGTGCACATCCTTTCTGCTGGATAATTTAACTTCTGGCCTGAACCTTCCCTCAAGTGAGAACCTCCTGTGAAAGCTGTAAGCTGTCTCACAGATACTGTAGGGTTCAGGTGATTTGTGGATGGTGTTTATTTTATTTTTATTCTTTTGGAGAATTGTTTGTTTTTTCCTTTTGCTTTGTTGAACTTGGAAGTGAATGCTGACTGTGGGACTAAATCCCCAGTTGACCACTGTGTTGCATAGTAGTGGAAAGAGGAAATGAGGGCCCAGGCAGTTATGAAAGCTGAATTTCTTTATACGTTTTAAATATTTATCTTGGAAAATTCATTGATTGAATTTGATTATACATAGTTTGGTCCAAAAGTTTAAGCACCCCTGGTCTGGATGATATCGTTTTATTATATTATATTTTATTTTACTTATTTTTTTTACACTTCACACACTTCTGCACACTTTACACAATTTATGCACAATTGCTCTTTATTTTTACTGAATGTAACATATACATGAAAAATATGTTAATCTGTTTGTGTGTGTGTGTGTGTGTGTGTGTGTGTGTGTGTGTGATTTACTATTATTATTTTTTTTGCACTACTTTTTAAATTTGATGGTTTGATAGATTTCAGAAAGGCTGTGAATTGTCTATACTGATTAATTAGATAGGTGTTCTCTTGATAATACATGATCATCATCCGTTTAATATAGGTGAACGCAACTAACTAGTTTCTGTGTACTGAGAAATGACAAAGGGAAAAAAAAAAAAAATCAACCACAAGGGAAGTTACAATAGCGTAGCCACAATGTATCTGCTGTGGAAATATCTAAGCCTCTTTAGAGCCTCCTAATTCTGACTGTCTAAAATATTATTTGTTTCTCTTGGCTCTGTAAAGAGGTGTGTGTGTGTGTGTGTGTGTGTGTGTGTGTGTGTGTGTGTGTGTGTGTGTGTGTGTGTGTGTGTGTGTGTGTGTGTGTGTGTGTGTTGTCTTGCCACCCCCCCCCAGTCTTGTACTGCACAGAGTCACTGCGCTGATGAAAATTTAATTCACATGAGACCAGAATAGCTGTAATGTAATTACTGTATGCCTGAGAGGGAGCTGTTTTCCAGCAAGTGCTCAGGCTGGAAGTACACACAGAGTCCTCAACACCCCCCTGTCCAAGACATTAGTGTTCTCTCTTCTCTTCTCCCCCACAGGCCAGAATAATTAACACTGAGCATTGATTAGTGCAGTTCTTTACACTATTGCTGGACTCAGCCTGCATATGTAGGCGGCCAGAGCAGCGTTCTCTGCTGGAATGCTACCACAGTGCACGTGGACTGTAATAAACTGTTTATTCATTTATTTATTATAATTGTTTTATTTATGTAGCATGTGAACACTATCACAAAATGCACTGATCAATTCCCAGTTACATCTGAATATTGAAAAAACAGTATATAATTTTTTTTTTTTTAATTTGGCACCCATTTAAATCAAAGGAACAAAGAGGATTTGGACTACAAAAAAGGAAGCCAGTCAACTGCAGGAGTTATATTATTTGCTGACACATTGAAAGTTATTTTGTATGCATTTTGAAGAGCTACAGTTCAGGGACACAGTCTTGTTCAGTTACCGTATGGACAGCTGTGTGATTACTTACTCAAAGTCACTGGGCCCAATCCGGGTGGAAGCTTCTAGAAAGTCTTGAGTAGAGGCTCCATTGAGATCATGACTAGTCCCAGGGGTGCCTCTTTTCTTTCTTTCCTTCTTTCTTTCCTTCTTTCTTTCTTTCTGTCATTTAACAGAAAGCGTGTTGCACATTGTTCACTGTTTTAAGCTGCAGCATGTTCAAGCCTCTAAAAGAAGAGGCAGAGCTTTTGCACAGGCCCTCGGAAACCAGCCCGCCCACGCCATTTTTCTCAGAGAGGAAGGAGAGAGAGGGAATGAAATTTAGAGAGAGAAAGACCGAGACACACACATGTATACATCCACGTTTTGGGGCTAGTTTTCTGTGTTTGACTGTTTAAGCCACACTAATGATGGATACTGCTATTGTGTTCCATTATGATTTCAGCTTGCTGTGCATTGGGATCTGTTGGAGCATCTGTTATGTCTTCATTAGTAAGAAGGGTTTTAGTTTAGCATACATTCAAAATTTTCCTGATTAAACACACAATTTTACTCTTAAGTCTTTTACCAGGTTTGGTAGTTGGGTTTGCGCACTTGAACTCCAGGACCAGAGCTGGACGCCACTGTTTTAGTCAGAATTCCAGAAAAGCACATTGGAAGTTATATCTAAGGATTTAATGTGGCTCTAAGAGAGAAGCTTGTATATAGATGAAGGTGTGTGTGTTATTTTTTAAATGTTCTGACTAGGGGAAAAATCCTGAAAGTCAATAAAACACCCATAGACCTCGAACAGAGTTGTGCAGCTTGGGCCAGTTGGAATATTGCTAATGCTGAAATGAGCTTTTCATATATGAAGTTTCAAGCGGTGAAATCATGTGATATGGTTCTGCCTGATTTTGTGTGTGTGTGTGTGTGTGTGTGTGTGTGTGTGTGTGTGTGTGTGTGTGTGTGTGTGTGTGTGTGTGTGTGTAACAGTCAACTGCTGGTAATGCTTACTTACGGCATACGTTTTACCCACAACATTACACTCCGCTAATGTGGCCAGCTTGTGTAACGTAGTGGCGATACTCTTCAGTGGGCAAGGGTGGCTGCTGACTGGAAACGATTGGCACTACAGACTGTCAGATCATGGTGTATAGCTTGTCAAAGGTTGCTTTGGCTCTTTTTGCTTCCAGAACTGTCTGGTGGGTTTGTTCTCCCAGACGAAAGGTGGAACGAGGTTTGAGTTGGCTTCTTATCTAAATTTTTCTTTCCACCTTAAATGGTGCCAGAATGTAATTGCCACACCATTTAAGGTGGAACAAGAAATTCATACACGAAGCCAGCTTCAGCTTTGTGAAGGTGGACGTCATTGGGGTGGCGCGGAGATCTCATTCTCGTTCTGCCGGGTATATAATCATGGTTGCTTACGTCATCCAAGTTTCTTTGCATAACTGTAGTGGATGGAAAAATGACTTCATTTGCATTTATGTTTCTGCCAAAGTTTAATAAAGGTGCAGAACTTTGGTGAGATATTTGGTTGGAAACCTGACTACTGTCAGGCCTGACTTTCAAATTTTACTAAGTTACACTAAAGGAACTGGTCAGAGAAGTTGTTCCAAACGGTGATGACTCATCTGATCAACTTTTCACATTGTCTGCTGTCTTTAAGAGACTGGTGATGGAGTTAATACAGACAAAAGCCAGTTTATCCAGAAAAGGAATTAAACAGTTTTCAAGTGTTTATCATCGGCTCAGATTTGGAAACATGCCTCTCGGGCTATTGCAAACCATGTCTATCCTTTCTGACATACCTAAACAAGTGAATCATTTGAGCAGCTGAAGCTGCATCTACAACCATACTAGCCAGCTTGTTAATTTGAAATGTGTGCCCTTTGATTCCATTTGGAATAATATGCTTCATAGTTTTGCCAGGCTGTCAAATTCAGAAAAACGACTTGCATAAAAGGATCCTGCTGCATGAATAAATTATTGATTTAGGTAGCTCTGTTGTGAACCGTATCTGACTATCTATATTGGCTGACTAGTATAATTAGCAGCAGATAATGCAGGCTGGTCCAATGTTGAGGTAAAATGAACACATTTGGTAAACATCATGAATCAACAGGAAGGAGATATGTGCTTGCATGATTGTGAAATGTGCGTATAATCTACTTTGCTTTCTGAACACAGTTCTCAGCCTCTTGGGCCTCATTAGTGGCAGAGCCATGGTTATATGGACTTTGTTGGAAAGTGAAGAAAATTAGGCAGGTCTCTCAGCAGATACTGAGACGAGATCTTTCGTTTCAGGCTGAGCTGAAGTGTCTGAGTGTCTGGATATACTCACAATGTAGGTAGCTTTGGCTCCTTGTGTACCCCTATAGGGCTTAGTTCATGTCTCTTGAGGTGCCAGGGTGGGTTCTATCTTCACCAGGGACATCTAGAGTAAAGTCTGAGGCCCTTGGACAGCAGTTTTGTCTCAATCACGCTCTTTGTCTGAACCACAGTCATTATCCTCTTCTCTCCTTCCATCAATTCCTGCTGTTACACATTCCACCACTTAAGCACACAGAGATACCCAAAGAAAGAACAAGATTACCACGAGCAACACCTTCCGTTAATGCAGTGTTTTTTTTGTCTCTTTTTTCTCTGTCCACAGCGATTACGGAGATTATCAACCAAATACAGAACAGATAAAATCTACCCCACCAATGTCGGCGAGAAAGAAGAGAATGTGAAAAAGAACAGATATAAAGATATACTTCCATGTAAGTAACACATTTTCTTTAATGCTAATTTGTAGTATAATATAAAATTCAAGTGAATGATGTTCGTGAGGTTTATTTTTATTTTTAATTTTTTTTGTTATATCAAGTTAGGGTAGTTATAGTCAACTTCTGCTTTTTTTTCTTTTACACAGTGCAATGTTCATTCCAGATCATTTTCTTTCAGTCCTTTCATCATGAAATGTTTGATATTAAGCCTGCAAGTGCACAAAAAGCTACATGGTTTTTTCCCAGACCGTTAATATATACAGTAAATATTGGATGACCAAAACCTTAGATTGTAGACCAACACTAATACAAACCAATGCAGGCTTGTATCTGTTGACACAGTACGCTGCCATAGCTCAAATCTGATTTCTGTTTAAGTGCTTGATCAATACCCATTACTGCACTTCAAACCAGCTCAAATACTACTGCACTACTGATACTACACTAGGGTAGTGACCCACATCGATGACGCCTTCTATCAGTCTACCAATAACCTAACTCTACGTTGTGTGAACAGGCTTATGTATGTATTATTCTATTTAATACATACATAGAAAGGTATAATGTACTGGGTTCACACATTGTAAAGCATAATAAGGGGGGCGGGACCGATACTGTATGTACATATATAAAACATAATGCATTCACAAACCTTATGGCACTGGGTTTTTGTGTTAACTAAGCTGGGTTTGTATTAACTTACGTTTGCCTTAAATAAAGGAGCACACAAACCTTTGCATGCAGCTGTATATAAAATGGTGTTTATAGGGTGTTCCAGGCGGAGTACATCGTGTGGACTATGTGGGCTTATGGCCTGATGCACTTTCTCAGTCTTGTCTTGTCTTTCTCATCCTTCAGTCGACCACAGTCGAGTCAAAATCACATTAAAAACATCCAATCAGGACACGGACTACATCAATGCAAACTTCATCAAGGTACAAAGCACGTCTGTCTGTCTGTCTGTCTGTGTGTTTGTGTGTGCTAGTGTGTGTTTGTGTGGGCGGGGGGGGGCGAGAAAAGGGAGGTAGAAGCGGATGTGGAGATAATAGATAATCAGTTTGCTGAAACGCACTACAAATATTGTAACTCTGCTTCATGTTTGACTGAAATTGTGTGTGTATGTTTGTGCAATAAGAACAAAGAATCTGTTAATCAGTTTAGGAATAATCAGGGCCCATTTTAACTTTAAATGAGCACATGGAGGAATAGTGTTTAGTCCTAACTGTTTTGTGTAATAGGGCATGCTGCCTGTAGTGGTGCGGTTTTTGTTTGTCCTTACACATGGTGCCTTTTCTCTCAGTACATCTACTTATTTAGCAGACATTCATATCCAGAGCAACCTAATATAGCAGTTCAATTAGATTAGATTCAACTTTGTCATTACACATGTACAAGTACAAGGCAACGCAATGCAGTTTAGCATGTAACCAGAAGTGCAATAAGCAGCAAGTGCAGGATATACAGTATCAACAGTGTGCAGTATGTACCGGATGCAGGCAGAGGTATAGACAAAGTTTACAGGTAATCATATTATTGAATGTACTATAAACATGATATACAGCTGGGGGTACTATAGACATGTATACAGATTTAAAGGATTAAGAACATACTAGATTATATACATACTAACGTTGCAGTGCCTGTATTCCCACTTGAATGGGAAACTGAATCCAGGTTCTGTGTGCTGCAGTTTGAGGGTGCTTTCTGATGTACTGTGCTTACTGTGCTCATTAACAAGTTCACTGGAAGTCCTATTTCAAATCATCATAATTATATATATCATTTCCCTAGCAAGGACACAGTATATACTGTATATCCAGAAGGGGCTTGAATTACACTGCATAGCCAGTTCAGTAAATTAGATCATGCTTACAGCTAACAAACGAACAGTGTGCACAAGCACTGCACATCATTTAGGTCCACTGATGGGAAACAAGCGCAGCTGAGGAATGACTCAAAGCTGCGAGGACTTGCAGTTGTTGCAGCATTGTAGAGACAATCTGTGATTTAATGAAGACTTGGCCCACAATTTTATAACGGCAAGATGAAGGCCTCAGTTCCGCGTCAGGAGCAGACTGCCAGCGTTCCTGTGTACTTCATGGAACGTGAGTTCTGTAATTGTAAATGAAGTCAAAGAATGTAAATCCGTCTGATCCGTATATGAAAAAGTGGCGGATACAGGAATGGTTTCAGACCTGCAGGTGATGCTTGTGCTGTGCAGTATGACAAAAAACCCCAGCAAGAATCTGATCAAAGAATTAAAGCTGAAAGATGTATATGAAAAAAGGCCCCTCTAGTCTATAATGCTGCATTAGCTGTTTGTCTTGTTAGATAATATCCTGTGGGGCCACATTGTATCCCTCAGCTACATCGGTTTGACCAATTTCAGTGTTCTCTCACACAAATACTGTAGGTCATACAATAACCAGAATCACTTCTTATACATTAATAGAAGTCCTGATTGTTAGCTGATGTAGAGGCTAATGAATTGAAAAGTGGCAGAAGATGATCTGACCTAGCAGCAGTACATTTACATTTGAGTCATTTAGCAGATGCTCTTATCCAGAGCGACTTACAGCCGTGCTTAGCACTATAGCAGTAATTATCTTCCGACTTCCCCAAGACCCTCCCACTTTAAAGATGCATGATTTTCCTAAATTGGTCTTCAAAACTGGAAAATCTCACTCTAGAGACTACTGCAGCATGCTGTAGGAAGTGAGAAACCCTGGTTTTATTATTTATTTGAGATTTAATTTAATTTAATAAAACTAGTTTTCATATCCTCGAAATATATGCTGCTTAAACACAACTGGGGTCTGTCATACTTTGGGCTGCTCACACCTGTGTTTAAATACCTGCAAATTAGTCAGTGCTGCGATGCAGTCATGGCCTCAGAAATGATTTACTGTTTCTGTTGTAATGACAAGGACCTGGTCACAAACAAATTACATCCTGATCTAGAATAAATGTTTACCTTTTGAGCAGGAGTGTAATGGTGGTGATGTTGTTTCACCAGGCAGTATACAATATGGTTACAAGTCTGTGATTACATGTTTTAGCATTCTAAAGCTAAGTGAACTGTACCAAACTGGGAGTGTCTGCGTTGTGCTGCGTGGGGGTAGTGAAGTAGTCACATTAGTAGTCTACAGTAATAGTAACATTGTGTGATAATTCTGCTAGAAAAAAGAAAGAAAAAGCTAGTCAGAGTTTGTAGTCTGTGCCTCACACAACAAATTCAGGGTAAAGGGTAAGTCAAAATGTGAAGGGAAATTCTTGCTGTATCTCCTCCTTCAAATTATCTAATCAGACTTTTGATTTATTTACACCCATATAACAACAGATTTTGCTACCCTTTTTCTACATATTTATTTGTGCTGATTTTTTTTTTCCTCCCTCAAATGATTTGTGCCACTGGCCTTAAACGCTTATGCACATACAGGGCATGATGGGAAAATTTGTAATTGGCTAATTGTGCATATCTCAATAGTCTAACCAACCTGTTAACAATACCTGCCTAGTTTTTTTTGTTTGTTTGTTTGTTTGTTTGTTTTTTTGTTTTTTTGTTAGTTAGAAACTGCTAATTTACTGCAAGACTCAGGAATGTAAATATAAGTCTTGCAGAAACGGCCAAGACAATATTGGAAATGCACTGAGCAGTGTTATTAGCCTACGTGACTACAAATAGGAAATGACTGCCTAGCAAACAAGAGCGCAGGCCAAACCTCTAAGAACTGTTAGTACAAAGACATACTGTCCGATGATGAGACAAAAGACGGGAACAGAGATGAAATAAAAGAAAGAGCAGGAAAGAGCACAATACATACTCAGTGACTGAAAATTATAGTTCCTGATATTGTTCAGGTAATCTTTCCAAATATTGCTGAATAAAACTTCCCTGACAGGGGGGAGAAGTTAAAATAAAAAGAGGGAATAAAGAAGGTCCAGTTGAATTTGCACTGATTGATAATCCTGTGTGTTCCAGTTTATTCTGTGTGCTCCCAGTGCTTTTATAGGAAGAAGGTGTATATAGTAGGATCCTGCTAGTACTAGGTTTGGATGCTGGACAGTACAGGCTAGCAAAAAGTGGGATACATCCCTAGAAGGAAAATGCCATAACGTGGTTAGTTGTAAGGTTGTGTTCCTTCTGCTGTTAAACATAGTCAACATCTCAAAAAGACTGTACTGACAAACATGGACACCAATGATGTGTGTGATTGTTTAGCACTCCTTAGCGCTCTCTGTCCTCTTCTGAGTAGTTACACTTTTAAATACTGTGCAATGTGTCTTACAAACACATGCGGTCATTACAGATTCACAGTACATACTGGCAGGTCTGTGATTTATTTGATTCATGATAAGGCTGGGAATTGCAGTGTGATAGTAGTCATGTTGCAGACATGGTGAGCACAAATTTCAATACTTGGACTTCAGAGGGGTCAGAAGAGCTTGTTTTACCAGTTCTCTTGATTTTTGTGAGCTCATCACGCTGTCAAAGCACTTACGTTAGTCAAATCAGATGTTGAGGTTGGAATAAACATATAGACACTGTGGCCTCCAGTGGCTTCGGCTGAGTAACCCCACTGTTAGGTTTTTTTTTTAAACTTCCTGTCTTTGTTCCGTTAGCGTCTGTGCAGTAATTTGGATAATGTTGAGAGCAGCTCAGTGAATAGCTGTTAGACTTCTGCTTCAATCTTTAAGACGAATATGTTTCATTTCATGTTTTGACTGAATGTTGATCGTACAAGTCTTTAACCATGTCTGCCTTTGATTCACAAGTTTAGTATATTGTGTCAGCAGTACATCAGCATGTTTAATTATAAAGAGTTTAATTAGATGTAATGCATTTTGTGTACACACACACACACACACACACACGCGCGCGTACACACACACACACACGTACACAAACACACATTAGGAGATATATATATATATATATATATATATATATATATATATATATATATATATATATATATATATATATATATATATATCTCTCCTAATTAGTTTAATTAGTGTATGTGTATATATATATGCGTGTGTCATATTGCCATACTGTATTTACATGGTTGATGTGTATTATTATTTACTGTGTATTATTATTATTATTATTATTATCTTTATGCATTAATTGCATTAATTTAATTTTATCCTAATACATAGTCCTATAATCACAATTGTAGTTTTTATGATTCATGGGTTGTGCATTTGCACTGTCTGGCCTGTTTTGTTTATTAATGTGCCCGTTTCCATGTTAACGTGTCATTTCTTCTTGTGGTTTGTATACAGGGAATAGATGGGCCTGAGGCCTACATTGCCACACAGGGCCCGCTGCCCAACACGGTCATCGACTTCTGGAGGATGATCTGGGAATACAATGTTGCTGTGAGTGGTTTCATTTATAACAGTGAGTTAGAGGCTGTAGGTGTATGTGCTGTCCGTGAGCTAATGTGGCCACACAGCATTTTTTTTTCTGTACAACAGCCTACCACAGTCTTTGCCACTTAACCACACTATTTGTGTCCATTTGCATGTACTGTAAGCGATGAGCAGCATCTCTTTCTAATTTGACTATGACAGTGTGTTCGTAATGTGTTCTTGGGAGTTAGGCCAAAGCTTTCTAACTTTCTCTGAATTTCTAATCCATTATTGTTCCTAGTTGTTTAAAAATACTTTAATAATTGTATGAAATGAAATGCATTAACAGACTCTGTTTTGTTCTGTAGGTGATTGTAATGGCATGTCGAGAGTTTGAGATGGGCAGGGTAAGAGTGATCATTGAGACTCATGTTAAATATACTCATTAGAGTTGAAAGTAAGAGTGTTGCTGTGCTCAGCACTGTGAGTTTTTTAATCAGCAGACATTGTGAGAGTTAACTCCTTTTCCTCCAGGAGCTCACAGAGTTTCACAAGCTTTAATGTGGATTATGTGGTTCAGTCTGATTTAGTCATGAACTTCTTGATAAGGCTTTTTACGTAACTGAGCCGTTCTGTTAGCGGGCAGGCGTCCATGTCGTCACAGCTGGTGGTGTTAGTTTTAAATAAAAACATCTGTTTCCTGTCTGCAGAAAAAATGTGAGCGGTACTACCCCCAGTTCGGAGATGAGCCCATGTCCTTTGGCCCCTTCAGGATCTCCTGTGTGAGTCACCATTTCCTCACTACATATCCCAAAATGCTTCACCCTCTAGCAGCCAGCCTGCCAACCAGAGACACGTTTATTATGACGTTGCCGACCAGACCCATATTATAGTTTGCCCTCTTTGCTCATATATCATTTGATTCTGTTGTTTTTGTGTTCCCAGTCTGTTCCACTGTGGAACCTTAGGATTTAGCGGGTGTACTTTTTTGTATCTACTGTACTTTCAAGACAATAGAAATTTAATAATTCTGAACATTTTAAAACAGAGAAAGTGTAAAAACATGCTGCACAAATTCTATTTCATTTCTTGCATGCACACAAAATTGTGATCTTTTATTCTCAAAGACACCTGTGCTTTTTACAAAGCTTGTGTTCTAGACAAATCTCAGAGATTCAATTATCATAGGCTTAAATGAAGTCCAGTAAATATTTGAAGCCCTCTGTCATAAAAGCTGTTTTTTCCAACATGTTTTATTTTATTTTATTGAAAGTGTTGTGCTGATAGTGTAAATATTTGAAGGATTCTGGTTTTCCAACATGTTTTATTTTATTTTATTGAAAGTGTTGTGCTGATATAATTTGTACTGACCATGTAACTCGATTAAATTTGCAAACAATGCAAAATAGAAACATTTTAGTTGGTCTCAGATATTTGCACCCCACAGCATATACACAAGTCTGAATCCCCCTGGTCAGATGGCATGTTTTGTTCATTTAAAATGTGACATTAATAATACAAACATGCTGTCAAACTTAAATTCTGAAGATTTTAACATACTTTTTATTCATTAATATTCATAATCACTTATCATTTGTACCTGCACATTGTTTTTAAAGGTTAAATTTAGTAAATAAACATTAACAGTGCATTAAAATGTGTTCTCTGAATAAAATGTGTCATTTTACCAGGGGTGTCCCAACTTTCCAAACATACTGCTGTATCCATTATCTTTTAAGATAAGCATGACATCCGTCTCAAGTGATCGGATTACAAAAGAAAAGGGAGATGTATAGCTATTTACTCCTGGCATTTCCACTAATGATGCCTAAGGATTTGGTTTGTGACAGGAGGAATGGAATTTCTTTTAATAGTTTTATTACTAGTCACCGTGTTGTTTACATAATAAGCACTTGGTCGATTACTATCTTACACAGAGTGTTACATGAAGTAATGCTGTTTGGGAAGCATTATCAGCCTTGTCCACTTTAATTAAGAAAACTTTACCAGGAATTAGTTTACTCTGGGATTATGGTAAAACTCTCCTAAATCTGTCAGAGGAAACATTATTTTCTATACACTTAGCCTGTTTGTCTTGTTTTCCAGGAATCAGAACAACCCCGGACAGACTACTCCATTCGCAGTCTAACAGTAGAGTTTGAAAATGTGAGTCTGCTGCCTCTCTCAACTTCTTTAGTTCTGGAACATTTGTTGGGACAGCAGGCCAACTTTTCCATTTTGCTCTTGTCTTTCTGTCTCTCTCGTGCATTTCCTCAGGAGACACGTAGAATAACACAGTTCCATTATATCAACTGGCCTGACCATGATGTCCCATCATCCTTTGACTCTATATTGGACATGATTGCACTGATGCGGGAGTACCAGGAGCACGATGATGTTCCTATCTGCGTGCACTGCAGGTAAAGTCTGCCCTCAAATGCCAGTGTCAAACACAACAAAACTAAATTTAGTATTAAAATAAAAATATGTATAAAGGATTAAATATGCATTAAGTACAGTATTAAGTGTTGGGCATAAAATAATCACTACAGAGAATGCAGTTTGCTTTTCCACACTCCAATATTGGGAAGCTTTATACTCCTGTAGGTGACACTCAGCACAGTCTTGTTCTAATAGTACAATACATCTGCAGTGGCAAGAGCTGCCTGCAGAGCTTATGATAAAATCCATGAGTTCTTAGAAACTTATTTTAGCATTCTGTAGTCTGTCCCTGGGTCACATTTTTAGGGCAGGTCTGGTTTGGGCAAGTAGGATTTCAGGTTAGGTCTTCTGCACCTGTAGATGACCGTCCAGACAGTGGAAGGTTTAATTTTTAATATTAACCCCCTCCCAGGCTCTTGGGCATTTACAACCTTTTGCAGAAGGCTTCAGAAAGCTCTTTTGATCTTGGTATGAAGATATAACAACGGGCAAACTAGGCCAGATTTCTGAAGTTCCTCCAAAGTATTTCACTATCATTAACTGATCTGCTGCGCCTTATTTTAGTGGATGTATGTACAGTATTATTTGTTCACATAGAAAACTTAACCCAGTGAACTTACATTTTCACCTGACTGTATATGGTATGTAGCGTGGTGAGAGCGCTGATACACATCAAGGTTAGTTCATCTTCACATTCTACTTAATAAAATTAAACGTTTAGGATATTTTATCGTGCTTAATATCCATGTATTACCTCTTCATAGGCTCAGTGTATTTCGAGCTTAAAAGACGCAAGGTGGAAAGGACTAGGCTGTAACTTTAGCGGTATCAGACCATTAGCATTTGGCTTTTATCTAAAAGACCGGCTACCTCCACATCACTTTAATTTTGTTTAGTAATGGAAAGATGATGAGTGGACCCGAGAAATGGACCAGTGCTCAGTCTATAAGTGCATACTTGCATTAAAATCAGTGGTGTCAAATTTTTGAATGCCATGTGATGGAATGCGGCCGCACACGGTGTGCAGTGGCTTTTTGCTGGATGTGCAGCCGCTCAGGAGTGTCCCATTCTGTTGGTCAGTGCTTTTCTAAGGAGATTATACAAGCTGTGTGCTTGCACAACTAAACACCTGTGTCAGCAATGGATTCACTGAAGTAGCTGAATTCACTGAACAGAGGAGGGGGCCGGGATATGTAGTTCTGTAAATGGCAACAGTAAAAGTCTGTGCAGCTCTTATTCTGGCACATAACAGTACACAGTAGGCACATTACAGACACAGGAGTCTTTATAGTCAGTATGCATCTTTCAGGCTGTAGCCTGATGGCAGAAGGTGAGGTGCTGAGTACAGCGGGTGAGTGGAATCTTTTATAGACCTGTATTGCCTTTTCAGCTGTAAACTCTGGCTGGCCTGTTTAACGACCCATGACTGTTTGTTTATCTGTTTAACTGAATGGTTTTTATATGTCACGACATACAAACAAAGTTGAACGTGAGAGCAGAACACGCAGCGCTCTTAAACCTTAATTGTACTGGTGTTGATTGTAAATGGAGGAGACACAATGTATACAAGCCTGCTAGAGAACCATGATGATCCATGGGTTCTCTTCAGGGGGCTGTTGGCAGGGCTGAATGGTGACATCATGTCTGGCCCCTAGTGCCCCATTACGTCTGCAGGCGGAGGAAGAGGGCGGAAGTAGGAGAGTGTGTGTGTGTGTGTGTGGAGGGGGAAGAAGCTCGAAACTACTTGCTCAGCCTTTTCCGTCCCCTTTGATCTCTGCCCTTAATTAATTACACACAGGAAGTACCTTTAGGCAGGTCGTTATGAGCTCAGTGGAAGCCATATGGATTGTCTCAGGGCACACAGTACCCTTACTGCAGAATGAACACACGACAACACATTCACACACCACACACAGTTCATTTAAAGACGTCCCCTAAGGGACGCAGTATATGCCCCTAAAACAGTCTCTTCGTGTAGTGCTTAATATGCAACTGATGGATGGAGTGTTATGCTATAGATCATCTGTTTTCTGTGAATCAAATGCTTCCTTTAAATCATTCACCACAGCAGGCATTTTGAAGAAATGCCATATCATAACTTGCTCATCTTACTCGGTATTTAGTAAGAATAATAAACATCTGACACGGCAGATGGACCACAGAGAAGAGTGCTTAGAAGCATCCTCCAGTTGACTGTTTGTCTATATCTGGGGTAAATAGTAAATTGTGTCAATTAGATTTTTTGCTGGCACGTTACTTTGAGTCATACCAGCCTACTCGATTCCTTATTCTGTTTAGAGATGTCTAATGCTCAGTAATAGGACTTATAACTGAAGTTGATAAATAATTAAACAAGTTTGTGTAATTACAGTATTGCGTGGATTCGATGGTTGCATGTTGCATGTCTCGGTTTTGGGCTGTGATACGGTTTGTATCACAGCTCAGCACGGTTCAAACCTCCACTGAAGTTTAACGCTAGATGTCCACATATAAACCGGTAGTCTTCTCAATATAAAAAGACTGAATGAGGATGTATAATAAAAAATAAAATAAATAAAAGTAAAATAAATATAAAAATCTGAGAGTAGAACTAAAATACATACATCAAGAGCAGTGGTACGAGTCAGTGAGTGAAAGGAAATAAACTGTACACATCTAGCAGTGTGAATGTAAACAAAGTGGAAATAAATCTAGCCTTCAACCAGTTTCCCTTTGATCTTAAGAGTAACTGGCTGTACAACTTGACATGTCTGCCTTTGTTTCTTCACACATTGGATTTGTTTTGTGTAGTGAAATGTGATGTGCTCAGAATGTAACAGCTTCTACAGCTTAGAAATATTTTTTGGCCTTTGTTGGGCACAATCAGAGGGTGGGGGAGTTAGAGGAACCAAACAATGCTGGAAGCACCAGCCTGTGTGCACCGGGATTGAATGTGAAGCAGTATCCAAAAAAGGCATTTGCATCTGTACAGTAAGCCTCCAGACTTCAGTTTCGATTAGGAACAGGCGTTAGCGTTGTGGTGAGTTTATATGGGTTATGCACTTGTGTTTATGTGTTGGGGATCTAACGGTGTGTTTGGTTGTGTTTATGCATTTGCAGTGCTGGATGTGGGAGAACAGGTGCCATCTGTGCCATTGATTACACGTGGAACCTGCTAAAAGCTGGGGTATCTGTCTATCTTTCTATCTGTCTCTGTCTCTCTCTCTGTCTCTGTTTCTGTCTCTGTCTCTCTCTGTCTGTCTGTGTCTATGTCTCTGTTTATCTCTCATTCTCTCTCCCCCTGAGCTACTGTATTTTCCCATTTGTCAGATCATTACCATCATCAGCTGTCCCTTATGTATTGTTTTGCAGAGAATTCCAGAAGATTTTAACGTATTTCAGCTCATTCAGGAGATGCGGACACAGAGGCACTCTGCAGTTCAGACCAAGGTAAGCTGGCAGAGAGGCCTTCGATGCATGAGAGTCCCTTTTTTTATTTATTTATTTATTTAAATATCCCTATTCTGGGTCTCTATTTTCTGTGTGCTCATATTGCTCTCTCTTTCTCTCCGCTTTCAGGAACAGTATGAGTTAGTCCATCGAGCAATCGCCCAACTTTTTGAGAAACAGCTGTTAGTGTTGGAGAGTCCCACGAATTCAGAGCTAACAGATGGCATGGTGAGCTCCAGCTACTCACTATTCACTCACACTCTGAAAATCTGCCCAGCATTTGGACTTTTTCAGAGCCTCGTGACTCAAATATCTCCTACACCTACTGCTTGGATATGCTTCCTGAGCAGCAGTGAGAGCAAAAAAAAAAGTTCTTCTGTCACATGGGAAAAAAGAGGCAAAAAGCCTCCTCACAGTATATCTGGCATAGGGCCAAGAACAGGGGCTTACTTCCTGTTTGTAAGGCAGACGATCGCTGACATAATGCTCCCATAATGTCTGCAGAGCCTGAGAATCAGCCCACATCTGGAACTGAGAACACGCACACAGTCAGCCTCTGTCCATTAAACACGCCCTGTCTGACTACTGACCACACATTCACTCACGCACACTCTCATTCTCTACTTCAGTATAGGGCTGAACAGGCTGGGGAGAAGTGTGAAAATTGCAGGATCTTCTGATTGCAGGAACCAGGAGTCACGACGACTACAATGTGCATATAGCTGTTTTGTTTACTATACAAAACCTCCAGTGATAATGTCAGAGTAGTGGTAATCTTAAGGCACTGTTTACCTAACAGCACCCTGCATATACCACTCAACCATTAATGCAGTTGTAAAAAATACATTTTTGGCCAAAAGCTTCTATTAAGACAACACCGTAGGCAACTGTCTTAGCTAACTGCATTATAACTGTATTACATTTCACGTAATAGCTTTCTGTATGGGAGCCTAAAGAGGCATTAAGGTCTTCAGATGTCTGGTAGACATCACCGCTACTGTGAATACTGCTGCAACTCACAATACACCACTCTTAACCATTGAATTATGCAGGAATTTTTAAAAAAGCAGTAGAATTATTTATTATACTTTAATAGCCTCTTTTTTTTTTTTCTTTTTTTTTTTCTCTTCTTCTTCTTCTTCTTTTTTTTTTTAAACAAAGAAGCATATCCATCACAACCTCTATTAGATTACGTCCCCTCACTTAAACTGTGTTCAGATTATGGCAATTAATGTAGGTTTTAATTAAAATAGCAGCTCTTGCTATTTGACAATTGCACTCTTTCAAACTGCAGTTTCGGTCACTTCACAGACTGCTTTTGGACCGCCCATTATTCTTCCAGCAGGACTTTAGAATCTCTTATATTAATACCAAAAGCTATTTTAGTTTGTAAATGTTTTATTCCATGTTTAAAGGATTTTGAGTAACTAGGTACTGTTTGTTCTGTAGAAATGATCTACAGTAAATGTATCCGCTATGTTCCTCATGATTTGATTTTCAGTTACAAAGCATTCTTGATGTGTAATTGAGTAAAACCACTTTCTTGATGCTATAGGACTTTCTCCATTAGTTAAAAATCATCTACAACTCGATTCATTATTTTTGACACACGCAGCATCTCCAAATGTTTTGTACAGCTCCCTAGATTATCTACCAATCTTTGGAAACCCATGAAATTGCATAGGGCTAGCATACTGCATATAGATGTATTCATTTGCCTTAAACTTTT
This sequence comes from Prochilodus magdalenae, assembly GCA_024036415.1. Lineage (NCBI taxonomy): Eukaryota > Metazoa > Chordata > Actinopteri > Characiformes > Prochilodontidae > Prochilodus > Prochilodus magdalenae. The sequence continues at coordinate 41,108 of JAMWET010003863.1, forward strand.
GAACGGTAGCATATCTCAAAGTATGTCTGGAATAGTTTTCTGTTGTCGTGTGTACCCACTAGATTGTGTGTGAGCTAGTCTGAGCTCAGAATCTTTCTGAACCGATTGCTTCCATTTATGTGAAGTGGATCTAGGGCCACCTCCTCATGTCCATTTAATCATGTTGATCTGAAAGACAGAAACTCTCTGTATCTGATTTCCTTGACCAGTGATTCCTCTAGCATTGCGAGTTCTTAGGGGACCACCTTACCTGTTTAAGTGACTTCAAAGGGCTTATTTGCAGTCTGTAAAGGTGCAGTTTTCCGAGATTTGAAAGAAGTAACTTAGCATTTTTAATCCAGTAGTTTAATTACTGTGTTTTGTGTTTTGTCTCTTGTGCACTGCCGCCCACTCACTCACCCACCCACCCAAGGACGAGGGCAGTCCGGAAAAACCCAGCCAGAATTCTGATGAGGAGCGGTGGGACACGCCCCCACCCAAACCACCCCGTATCCGGAGGTAAAACCCCACCCCCCCCTTACACCCCCTAACTTCATAGAGCTTTGTTACGAGTTTGGTCCCACTCAGATCAGCAGAGTGACGTGTGAGGTCATGGAAGGAGTGGCCCTTGTGCAATATGTAGGGCATGGAGGTTTTGATGGGTATATGGGTGGGTTGGTTGTGTGTGTGTGTGTGTAAGGGGGGAGTTGCAGCTTTACTGGTCTCTCATGTTTTGGTACAATGCGTTTGATGTGGACGTTCAACAGCTGAGTCTGAGGTTCAAAGCCCTGCCACACACACACACACACACACGATTTCTGTCACAATGACAAGAGACCCTTTATTTTCTCATTTTCTTTCTTTCTATATTGTTCCTTCTTTCTCTCTCTCTCTCTGTCTCCCTCCCTCTCTCCCTCTCCCTCTCTCCTTCTGCGAGTGGTGATTGTGTGCAGCTGTCTCTTTATCTCTAGTTGGCAGTGGGCTCAAAGTCTGTATGGTTCATATGGTTAAGCTTTACTTTAGTTTTACTGTCCCATATAGGAAATATGTCTTGCAGCATGGTTCCAGTCAACAAACGTCAAGATTAATAAGCAGTGCACAAATTGCTGCCAAACCCACAAAATACTGTATTAAGTAAAAAGCAGATGTAATATTTAGAGTATTTGGTAAACTGTCTGGATTTGTGTAGGAACTACCCATGAATTGTAGCCAACGAGCCGTGATGCCCTTTTGCCAACTCGTATTCCGTCTTCTTTAAAGCCTGTATTCTGGTACTGAGTCTGCTTTGGCTTTGTGCTCGGGGTGAAAATAAAGGGCGTGACGAGCAACCGAAGACAGGAAGTCTCACCTGCGTCACCAGCTCCCTGTAATGTATTCTGGATTTATGACTGAGATTAAAAGCAAAGGATTCTCACCACAGAGCTCATAGGTGAAGGGCAGAGAAGCATGCGTATGTGTGTGCACGCTCGTGTGTGTGCATAAATTGAAAATGCATGGAGCGCTCTGGTCCAGGAGAAATGGAGCATTGCCTCTGAGGAACATTATCCCAGTTGTAAAATGAGTTTGTGTGTGTATGTGCGCGTGTAATCTCTAGAGGGATGAGAGTGTCCTTCCTGTGTCATCCATGGAAATGCAGAAGCGGGTGGGAGGGGATTTAAGCTGAAAGGGTGGAGAGAAAAAAAAAACGTCTGGTAGCAGTTGCATCAGTCCATCTGCTGAATGCACACCAGCCCTGTCCCTGCAGAACCACAGCATATATAAACAGTGGTGTGAAAAAGTGTTTGCCTACTTTTGATTTCTTAGTTTTTTTGCATGTTTGTCTCTTAAATGTTTCAGATGATCAAACTAATTTAAATATTAGTGAAAGACAAATGCAGTTTTTTAAATGCAGGTTTTTATTATTAGGGGAGGAAAAAATCCAATATATGATCCTGTGTGTTTTTTTTTTTTTTTTTTGCTCCCTAAACCTAATAACTGGTTGCGCCGCCCTTAGCAGCAACAACTGCAATCAAGCTTTTGTGGTAACTTGCAATGAGTCTTACACAGCGCTGTGGAGGAATTTTGGCCCACTCATCTTCGCAGAATTCAGCCACATTGGAGGATTTTTGAGCATGATCCACCTTTTTAAGGTCATGCCACAGCATCTCAGTATGATTCAGGATCCGGACTTTGACTAGGCCACTCCTAAGTCTTCACTTTGTTTTTCTTCAGCCATTTATCCATTTATCACAGCAAGTCTTCCTGGTCCTAAAGCAGCAAAACGGCCTCAGACCATCACACTACCACCATGTTTGTAGGTATGATGTTCTTTTTCTGAAATGCTGTGTTACTTTTACGCCAGATATAATGGGACTTTTGTCTTGTCAAAGATTATGTTCCCAAAAGTCTTGGGGATCAACAAGATGTTTTTTGGCAGAATTGAGACGAGTCTTAATGTTCTTTTTGCTCAGCAGTGTTTTTTTCGTCTTGCCACTCTGCCATGCAGGCCATTTTTGCCCAGTCTCTTTCTTATGGTGGAGTCATGAACACTGACCTTAACTGAGGCGAGGCAAGTGAGGCCTGCAGTTCTTTGGATTTTGTTGTGGGGTCTTTGGTGAGCTCCTGGATGAGTCGTCACTGCGCTCTTGCGTAATTTTTGGTCGGCCGGCCACTCCATCCACGTTTTAAGATAAGATAATCCTTTATTAGTCCCACAGTGGGGAAATTTACAGTGTTACAGCAGCAAAGGGATAGCAAGGTGTGTGTGTGTGTGTGCATGTGGAGGGAACACTGAGAGAAGAGGGGGAAAATAATGTGTCCACTTCTCCACTGGTGACTGTATAATACCTGTATAGTGCATTGCACATGCTCTTATGTATGAGGCTTTACAGTGTGCTCAGAGTGCAGCTGCTTTAACCCTTGGATGTGATAAAAACATGCTGTAACTTGTTTACATTCAATTATGCACAGAATCTGAATAATGAAATCCACAGCATGTTTGTTTGAGCGTAGACGATGAGAGGTTTTATGATTTGAATTTTATAAAAATGTATAGTGCATAAATGAGGAATAGGAGCTTGAGTTTCTTGTGCCGCTCAGTCATGTGCAGGGTATTGACCTGAGAAAGCAGTCAGGTGCCTTTCATTGGGCACATGACCACATCCTCCTTCACTTGGGCCTGCCTGCGAGGGAGTGTGTGGCTATGCATATGTGTTATCGGTGTAGGGGATTTTCACACATGGTTTTTTGAGGACAAGTACTTTTCATTTTCTTGCTGTCTATCTCTTCATTTTCTGTCTGTCTGTATTGCGCTCTGTTATTGAAATGAATTGAAAGTGATTAAAGCGATTAGGCGCTTCTGTCACGGTTTGCCTCATGTTTTAAGATAACAAAAAAACCCTGCTATTCTACAATTATGTTCAATTTGCTAGAATTCATCCAAAAAAAATCATTATAGCAGCTGAATGTTAAAAAATCTGAAGCACTGAACACCATGGAGTTTGCGTTTTTGAAGTTCTATGATCTTTTGTCTTTCTTTTCATATCATTAGAAAAATTTTCTCACCTCCCTCTTAGTATGTTATTGGTGCTCCAGTCCGTATGGTCTCTTCATGATAACTAAGCCCATTGTGAAATCATAGCCATTTAATTTTTTTTTATTATTATTATTATTTCTTTTTTTTTTTTAGAAACCCAAACCATTTGCATATATATCAGTTTAACCCCACCCATTCATGTTGAAATTATAAAAGTGTTCCAGTCTGGGCTGCTTTTAAAATGAGCTACAGTATAGAGGTGACCAATCAGAACAGCTCATTTACATATAGAGGTATTAAAAGGTTACAAAAAGTTACAAAAGCTGACTGTTTAACTCTAAAGGATAATCAGGGGCTGGAAAATGTTGCAAAAGGAATTTTCAGTCTACTGACTCCATTAAAAGCTTTTCATAAAAAAGGAAAATACAGAATATAGAATATACATGATTACATGTAGTCTGCCATCTTGTGGTGACATTCACAATTAGTAATATTCTGTTTTCATTCATTTAACTAATAAAGTATAGTCTAATAGCTCTCTCTCTCTCTCTCTCTCTCTCTCTCTCTCTCTCTCTCTCTCTCTCTCTCTCTCTCTCTCTCTCTCTCTCTCTCTCTCTCTCTCTCTCTCTCTCTCAGTTCTCAGGTAGAGGGCGACGTTAAAGAGGAGATTCTGCAGCCTCCAGAGCCACGCCCTGTGCCACCTATTCTTACACCCTCTCCCCCCTCTGCTTTTCCTACTGTCACCAACGTGCGCCAGGACAACGACCGCTACCACCCCAAACCCGTCCTGCATGTGCTGGACTCTGACCAGGACCCGGATCTCAACGAAAACTACAGCAAGCCCACGGATGGAGCAGCTCCCGGGCCGGCAGCCACTCCCCCGCCAGCTGCACCCCCTTCTCCTCCTACAGATGCCACAGAGAAGCGGCTAGAACGCAAGCTGAGCATCGAGATCAAGAAGGTGCCGCGGCAAGAGGGCCCACGCAGCTTTGAGGGAAACAGCATGCTGCAGCGCGCACACGCCTTCAAATCACGTACCAATGCTAGCAGCTGCTCTCAGTCAGAGGACTCTGAAAACCGGCAGCGGCCCAACCACCTGCCTCTGGTCAAGCAGAAAGGTCAGGCAACCTGGGCGCAGCCTGTCCAGGACAGGCTCCCATCACCGGTCGAGTGCTCCACCCCCAGTCCTGCCCCATCTTCTGAGGTGCCCCCTAGGACTGCCTTGTCCTTCACTAATCCTCTCCACTCGGACCACTCAGACCTGGAGCTTGATGAAGCAGAGGACATCGGGCCTGCTCTCCATGCCGACTGTCATTCCAATGTTTCTACAGCCACTGGCACAGTTTCTGCAGCACCGCATGAGGACCACATTCCTAGGAAGGTCACCTCGATGTCCATCGTCGGCCTCAGCTCAAAGTCGGACGAGGCTACAAGTATGTTAGACTGCTTTTAGCTAATCGGTGGCTCTTGTGTCAGGGGTGAGGATAAAAGGAGCAGCACAGTAGACTGATTGATGGAGAGAAAGAGCAGATAAAAAATAGAGGGTCTTGAAAAATTTGTCACTCCTGTGTGAGAAGTTTAGTTTTGCAGTAAAGCCTCAAAGCTAATGTAGCTAACAAGTAATGGAAGCTAATACCCGACCGCTTAGTATCATGCGAACCGCACGCCTAAATCCAGACATGCACTTAAAGATCTTAACAGATTTTAAAAACAGACAGCATAACATTTACTGCCAGTCTTCTGCAGAAGGGTTACCTTTTTGATTTGAGAGTGAAAGCACTAAAAGGGTGTCGCACAAGTAAATTTGGCTACCCAGAGTTCTCAAAATCCCAGATAATGATGTCATCACATTGTACTATGAGATTGGACGTTTATGCTAAAAATTATTATTATTATTATTTTTTTAAATATCTATTTTGACCTCTTAAAGCACTCTCATTAGCTATTGCCTAATCCACCCATTCAGTCACATTGCTAACCAGCTTACACTGCTGTGAGTCATAAAAATCAAACATGCTCAAAAACATCAGAAGAACACCAGTAGTGGTCAATCGGAGGGCTAATCATAGACTTGTTTCTTTTCTCGTACTACCAGATCATTCACACCTTCAGGCTCTTCTTTTTAAGCTCCCTGTCTGAAAAAATTACTTTTAGAGAGCTCCAGGCAACATGGGAATGTATCTGTTGTTATTTTGGAAAATGATGTCATAACACAAGCTAATAATTAAGCTGTTGCGAACATATCCTGCATGGTGTCAGTACATGTAGAAGACTGACCAACTGCATGCTTCAGTATACAGAGAGCAAAATTAAACCTGTTTACCTGGATGTTACAGCATGGTATCAAAAATAGTTTTAAATGGAGCACTGGGCTCTTTTTTCTTTGATCCAGTTGATCAGTCTGTAAAAGTAAACAAGGTGACTTGTCATGTATTTTGTAAATTTCTTCAATTATCCCCACTTCTCCTTCAGGACTGTGCGAATTCTCGGGAATATATTGGTATTAAACAGACATAGTGCAATGACACATGACACTATTAGACAAACTCTCGTTAGAGGTGGATAATATGAAAAATGATAATTTCACACTTTAAAAAACATAGACGTGTAACATCACCTTAAACGCTGCCATTAAATCATTGCACATACCGCACTGGACTAATTATGCTCTCTTTGTAATGAAGCTTAGTTGTGAATCATCTTAACGAAAGAGTATTATATCGTTACAGTAACAGCCTGCTTGAAGTTCGGATATTGTCTGTAATGCGTCACAGTATGTCATACAGTTTCAGGAATCACAAACCAAGAGATCATAATGCAGTTCGCATGACGCTAACTTTGTGGTCCCAGAGCTTTCATTAGGTTTTAGCTATGTTAGGTGAGTAGCCCTAGTGCAGAAATGCAGCCCACATTTGTGGTAATAATAAATGATAGATAATAAATAGTTTATTTTCATGAGTGTGTATTTAAATGCAGGAAAAACAATTAACACACTTGGCAGTGCAAACTTGCTGTGAACTATACACAGGGCAGATTTCATAGGCTTGCTCCATGGGACACCCTGCTTTCAGCAGTGCAAATCTGTGTCCCCGTTATCCCACTCAGCCCCAGACAGAGCGTAGAACCAGCTCTGTGCTCTCATCATGGAGACAGTTACAGTCTTACAGATGGTCTTCTGCTTTATGCATGCAGCAATCTCGTGACTGTTCTCAGGAGGATTACAAGAGCCCCTGTTTGGGTTTATCCAGGACTGAAACACTTTCTGTAGAGAATTCTCAGTTAAACAGCTTTGCAGTTCACAGAGCTGAGTAAGCGCTTCTAAAGTAGGGTTGAGGCAGTATACGCTACATGAAGGCGTATTATGATATTAATAATATGGTAATTATAATATGGTATGGAAATGCAGTGCAGTTAATACTGTGGCCAGTCAGGAAATGCACTGTGCATGTCATTATGTAAATGATAAATGTCTCCTGTAAAGTAAAACAGAAGGTAGACACTAGGGCCCGAGTGATGTTAATGTGTTCTCACCGATGCTGGTTTTAAGAAGCTAAAAATTCTCAATTATAATTGTGCCTAATAAGGTCAAAATTGAAACCCGACTTGAGTAGTTACTGTCTGATGAGGGGAAAAATGATCAGTCCGGTCTTGAAGTCCATTAGGAATTACTATTGTATTAATATTAATTGTTATTCGTAATATTAGGTTTCTGAGGATTATTAAAATAATGTGTATGTTATTAGAGAGAGTAATTAATACTAATAATTCATAAGAACTTTAATACTAGCCAGCGTTTTCGACTTTGTTGGGCCCTAGTGGAAATACGAGGCTAAATGTAGTGCTGTGTTGAGTTTTGTGTTAATGTGAAGCCGTTGGGTTTACAGTATTTGGGTAATTCTGGTGTGATCATCATGCCATGACGACTTTGTCACAGTCCTATTTCAGACAGCCATCTGCTGAAGTGTGGAGAGGAATTGAAGGGAGGAGAGTCACAGATTAGTTATGTAGAGAGAAGCACTGCACATGGCAGCTGTGCCTAGGACTTCCCTTCCTCGTCAGCTCCAATGGGCAAATGTGTTGATGGAATGGAATGCTCTGAATGCGTGTAACACGAAGGGCCGCTTTTGAGCGCTGGGCTGCTGCTGGCTGCTCCGAGGGTGCTGCTGCTGCTGGAATGATTTTGTCTCTTCTCTGTCTGAGTACTGGGCATGAGTGCTGTTACTGGTCTGTGCGACTGACTGTGCTTGTGGACGGTAAAATGCAGACAATGCTGGTCAGAAATCAAGAGCATGAATTAGTTATCCGCCTAACACCCAAACATGGTTTATGCTGTCTTTCCTGAATGTCGCTCCGGTGCCGACTTCTTACACTCACTTTCTGTCCTGTTTACTCACTCAAACATGGAAACGAACACTTACCCATTCTGTAACTCTGTAATTCCTGTCTTTCCTACATTCTGTCTCACTCTGTGAAGAAGATGCCACAGTGAGAAGCTAATAATGGTATCGGAATGACACAATTCTTCCTTTTCCCCAGATGTGGATGATCAGGTTTGCTTGTTTAGTTTTAGAGAGCTCTGAGGCTAAAGGAGCTAACAAGTAATGGAAACATTGAGCCACCAATGAACAACTCGAATTATCATGCATTTGCCTGAAACCGTGTCCAGTAATCTGTGATTTGGTTAATGTGAGTTGTGTAGTAGTTTTAAACAGACTTGCTTATGTGGCTTTAGGCTGTTTATGATAGTTGCTCCTATGGTAAATCCCAATCTGTCAGCTCCTAATTATGTTGGTAATTAAACATGTGAGATCTTTAGTAAGCCTCTGAATAAGGACAGAGCATGCTTGGCTGTGTCTACCAAGGTCATGCTACGAGAAGAAATTCTGACTGAATAATTTACCAAAGCTTAAAACTGGAACAGGAGTAGTACTGCAGTATGTGAGGACGTAAAAACGAATAGCATGATGGAAATAAATATGTTTTTACATTAAGCCTTCTCTAAAGGCCTGGCTAGCTCTTATTAGTGCAAGGTGTAATGGCCTCATTCTGAAACCACATGAGCAAGTCTATTTGAGATTACATCACTGAAACGTTTGTGACGATTCTGGCATGCGGTCTGCATGATGGTAAGTGGTGGGGTAGAATGTCTGTTACCTGTTGGCTACATTAGTCTTGTAAAGGAGCAAACTGAACAGTGTCTTATCTGATTGGCTACATTTGGGTTAAGCAAAAATTGTGCTGAACTTGTCTAGGGGTCAGTTTATTTTGTCTATGAAGAACTCTCTTGGACAAAGGCATGTATGATTGGGAGTTGATTCCTAGCTATAGCAGGAATTGGTTTGATTGCATGTGCTGGGAAACATGCTGCATGGTTGGCCGTTCCTCAGGAAAGCAATCTGTTGAAGGATGGCAGTGGTGCGAGCTGCAGCTGTGGAATCATGTGCTGATGAAGAGATTGGAGGGGATGGGCGTTCATCTATTCGGGATTGGAACTCCCCGCCTCTGCCTCTTACTTCCCGTGACAAGCTTCCTGTGTCTCAAATAGCTGCCTGTTCTCCACATGGAGCGCTGATATGGCACTGGGGCCTCATGCCCTGTGACAGGTGATGGGGAATGATGGGCTTTTGAGACACTGCGTCCCTGACGTGAAGCTGGTGCTGGTGACTTGGCTTATTGCGTGCTGATTCTTCTGGTCCGTTGCTGGGCTGCGTGCGATTTCACGGCTTCCGCTGGGTCGTTTATCACTTTGTGAAAAATTTGTTTTTGAGCTGTGGTGGGTAACCGTGCTCTTGTCTGCTCCAGACAGTGACGAGAGTGAAGACTCACCTCCCCCTCTTCCTGAAAGAACCCCCGAGTCCTTCTTTTTGGCCACAGGTGCGTCCTGACCGTCTCAGCATGTCGTTCCCCCCTCTGGCCACACGAGGGCACAAGAAAGCAGCCACAGAGCCTTGACTCATACACGTTTGTATTCAAGTCAGGGCTAAAAGTGCAGGAGGTGTGGAAATATTCCAGTCATCCCGAGTCTCTGCCTTGAAATGGAATTTTCCCTTTTTTGTTGAATGAATGTGGAATTGTGCAGTATTTCTCAGTAGAGCCGTGCACGGGTACTCAAGCACTTGGTTAAGTGTTCCAGAGGCCAAATCATTAAGGTACTTGTTATAAGAAGTCGGGGGAAACCATGTACCTCAGCATATTAGTGAAATAATGTTGAGTTTTTACTGAAACCCAGACTCATCACTTCTATTACTTAAAATATGATGCATGTGTAAACAGGAGAAACAGGCCAAATCCCTCTACTAATATGTCATTACTGTCACTGTGATATGGTGCAGTAGAGTCAGTAATATATAAAACCGATCTGAACATTTTAATGTTTGCTGCAGCTATAGGTGGACAGCTGAATGATGTGTTTGAGTTTAATCAAATATTTAAATGAAATTTCCTTTATGAATTGATGAGAGATTGCTATTCGATCCCAGTCCTAGAAAATGACTTGTGAAAGGGATTTGGTGTGGTTATATATATAAAGCTCAGTTTATCCAATGTGTTTCAACAGCATTGAACATTTACATCATATAGGGGCGTACATTTCTGTAGCAGCCAGGGTTTTTTTTTAACAGGGCTGTAAAGTATTTTACTATACAGTAAGGCAGTAGTACCTTAATGTGAGTGCCTATCCGAGGACGTTGACAATTCTGCATAATTTCCTGCATAATTCAGTGGTTGAGATTTAAAGTCCTGGTGCACTGTGTTGCTTGTCGATTGCTTTACAGTAATTGTGATAGGCAGTAGGGATTGCCAAGTCTGCAACACAAATATATCCATACTATTTACTATAATAACTGTATTTATATAAAAACTATATTTACTGTCCATTACTTCTCAATTTTATATGTACTATTGATAATGGTGTAATAGATGTAGGTTTGCAAAAACTTTAATTGGGGGAGTTGTGTTGCCTGGTGTGAGTGGACTTTAAAAATATATTTTTTTTTTACAATAATATGATCTGAAACCAATCATAAACAATCTCAGGCGTGTTCATGATGATTCCTTGTGATAACTGTATTTAGTGTTGTTATGAGAATTGTGATGATGCCTGGTGAACTTTTAGCATTTTTTTTATCCAGCTGATGTTCAGATATTGGTTTCTGATGAGTGGTTTCTTGCATATAGGCAGGTGAGATGTCAGCTTTGCTGCAACAGATAACGTTCTGGACAATTGTTATCCAAGGTTTGTGCATGAGCGAGTGTGTTTTTTATAGCATGAACTAGATCGTTCTGGCATAAATTAGTGAGCTCTATTGGCCAGCTTGTTTAAGTATTGATCTCATTAGAGAGGTCACTGCAGCATACAGCGCCACTAACAGCCTTCAAGACACTGAAGGATAACCCCTGTTGTTTACACATCGAATAACTAACTATTGCTTGTGGTCAAGAGGCGAAGCTGTTTACTGTAGGCTCATGGCAGACTGACTAATAGTGAATGTTTTAATGATGAGTTAAACGCTCTGGAAAAATGAGATCGTCCATGCTGATTGCTAAGCAGTGATGAATCACTGTTATAGGCAAAAGCCCCTAGTAGGTAGTAAGTGGAGTAAGTATGAGAAATGCCTTCCTCTAGTTCCTCCTTATGGTGAACTGTTATTGCTGTTCTCTTCACCTCCTCCAGATCCAGTAGATGTGAAGGTAGGGTTGGATGAAGTTTCAAGAGGATCTGGAGGAGCCCCCCTCTCTCTCCAGGTAAGCCACAAACACACCTCTGATCATTTTTGTGTTTTACTTGAAAACAAGAGAGATAATGCTCCCATGTTTTTAAACCTTACAGGCAGCGACAAACACACCAACAAAAACTTCTCCAGGTAGGAAGAATACTGCAAGCTAGACATGCCAAGTAATATTCAGGATACTTTAATGGAGTTTAAAGCAGTTGATGTACTGCTAATATGTTTTACCAGATGGAGGGCAGGAGAATGGAAAGAGTTCTGACATTCTGGCAAAAACCACAGGCTCTATGGTTAAAGCAGATGAGAGGACGGAGAGCAAACCAGTCTCAGAGATGGGTAGGTGTCTGAGCTTTAATCATTACTGAAATTATTGCCTAAACCAGAATGTATGATATAATTATGTCCCAGCCGACTAAATCCATAGTGTCAAGTTTGAACAATTCCTGACCTGAGCCTGACCAACTCTACCCAGAGAAACTGGTCTGGCTTGAGCAAATATATAGACTGCTTATCCTTATGAAGTAGCACAATGGGGCAACATTAAGCTCTTATTCTACCCAAACCTCAAATCAGTTGCAGCTGATGTGCACTGAAAATGAAGAGGGTTACTCTTAAAATATACACACACAAAGGTGTGTATAGTGCTGATCCTCCTTATGGTGCTAGAAAATGTTATTCTGGGTTTAACCAAAGTCTACATATGTGGGAAATCAAGATGGTGCGCAAAAATAAATAAAGTCTGCTTAAAACTCGAATCAACAACTTGTCTCTACCTGTGCAGAAAGACTGAGCTGCAGATTGAACAAAAACTCAGCTCATTGGAAAATGTGTTTTTAGACATTCTGCATGCAATTACACATTTCCACTGGAGAGGTCGTCAAATCACCAAATCAATGATACTGCTGATTTAGGTTTGATTTACGTTACACCACACGCCCTTGTGTATGAAGTGTGCTATCTAAATAGCTTTACTGGAATAAGGTAAGGAGAATAAACATAAAGCCAGGATTACTACAGACCACAGAATGTTAAATGTGGGTGGCCGACTGTGAGAAATTCTAACCAAGTCTGACAAATATCAATTACTAAAGTTCTAACTGGACATGAAAAGTCAAGCACATTAGTTCTAACAAATATTTAAGACTGAGTGACAGGGCTAAAGAGGGGGAAGAAATATCAATGACAGTTTGTTATTGTTCATTTGAGCTACTTGTCATCTCGTTAAACTTGCCTTTTCTGCTACAATTCTTTTTATAGGATTTGGTGCCCGTTGCACACAACCCAAAGGCCCAAGAGACCCTCCCTCTGAGTGGACATAATGACCAAGGACCTACGATGGCTGACCTTTCATCCATCCACACACACACACACATGTATTCACACTCGCACACCACTACCATCCCCTCTCCTGTAAGCGCCATTGTAGGAGGAGGATCAAAAACATCCCTCACCTCAACTCGCACCCACTTTCCAACTAACACACAATCAGTATAGCTATATAGATAATCTTCCATGATGCTGCCGCACTCCTCATGCTGTACGTGCGGCAGCTGCCATGGGCTCACTGCACTGGTGCTACACCTTCTCCTTGCTGGGACCATAAACCTGCCTTATTCTCCCACTTATAGCAAAAACCAGATCGGACTGATGCATCAGTCTGTATTGCTGTCCTAGCTAGCTAGCTAGATAGAACATCTCTTCTCTATACTTTTACACTCCTACTACGAAAACACAATTCGAAATGTATCCACATGGACAGAGAACTACTGTTTCTTTTCTGTTTTGTTTTGAACCATTCTTCCCTGCTAACCTTCTCGATAGCCATATATGCATTGTTCTATAGGTGTACAGGGCAAGTAGGTATATAATATGACAAAAGAGCTATCGCTAAATATTCTTATTAACAGAAGATGTAAGAAGTCCGTGCATGCCCCCATGTACTATGAACTGTAAATTATTTGCCCTCCTGTTATGACAAATATTTCAGGGTTGTCTTTTTGTGTTTGTTTCTTTCCTCTCTCTCTCTTTTCTTTGCAGTGTTTAGTTTTTTGTTTTGTTTTTTTCTCCAAAGGCTAGCTGTTTTTTCAGCCGAACCCTGTGATGGCACGGGCTCAAGATTGTAATAATGCTTTTTTTGTAAATTGTATTCTAAAGGTTATTTTTGTATACGCTGTTTTTTGCTCACTTCATAGTCCATTGCCCTGTACCACTGGCCTCTCAGACCCCATCTGTGCCTTTTTCGAGAGGATGACCCTCCTGTCCAATGTGAGGGCAGTGGCGCGTGTGTGTGTGTGTGTGTGTGTGTGTGTGTGTGTGTGTGTGTGTGTGTGTGTGTGTGTGTGTGTGTGTGTGTGTGTGTGTGTGTGTGTGTGTGTGTGTGTGTGTGTGTGTGAGTGAGAGAGAGAGAGAGAGAGAGAGAGAGTGGTGTGTTTGTTTGTGAGTGAGAGAGAGCGAGCTGTGTGGTGTATGTGGGAGAGAGAGGTGTGTATGAGAGAGAGAGAGTGTGAGAGCGAGAGAGAGAACAAGAGGGAGACAGAGATTCACATCATTATGTTTAAGCCTCTGGGATCTAAACGACCCTTCTACACAGACCTGTTTGTATGTTGCAGAAATCAATCAACCTCTCAGTAAAAAGAAAAAGAAAGACATGAGGAACATGTTTCTGTGGCCTGGTTTATTTGGTGCTAACTTCTGGTGGGTGATGGGTGTGAATTTGATGCTTCTGGTTACATCATTAGCTCCTTTTGAGGAAACTGATAAGTAGAAAGAACTTGTAAAGTGTTTGTCTTCAAATGAACAGTACTCGCACAGTGAGCATGCATTCTTTCTAATCAACCTCCCACTCCCAGTTAACCATACTCGGTTAAACACCTAGCTGAAGTGTGGCTACAGAAACTAAAGCAACAAAAACTGAATTTAACTTTACATTAAAATGCAAATTTTAGAAAGCTGTAATACCGCCAGCATATGCGTGGGAGGACGGCGTATACCGCAGGGTCTGCGGTCGATTTATATTGATTCATATTTTACTACAGCAGAGTTCTAGGTGCCTCTGGTCACATTACATGTTTCGTTTATTTCTTGAGAGAAGTTAACCCATCTTCTACAGAGGACACACTGGTGTGTATTTAATACATATTTACTGTTCATGTGGTGAATTTAACACATTGTGAAAACAACAAACAAAAACATAAATGGCACCTGTTAATTTTATTAAATAAGTGGGAATTGTGCATTACACAATACAATACAATACAATACAACCATATTAAAAAGGTCATTCTTCTGATTTCTTTTAAAACGGGCATATCTATATTTAAATAGTTAACATGGAAACAAACACACTTATAGATTTGATGGCCTGTAAGTGTTGTTGGAAACTTTATTGTTGTAATCACATTACCATCAGCATTACATGTATAAAAGGTTCACTGGTGGTTTTGGATAAGTTTGTTAATAAATAGCGATATTTGTTGTTTTCGTCGTAGAGGATATGTTAAATTATTTTCACCTAGAAAATCAGCAAAACATGTCAGTCCACCAGAATGGTAGTACATTAATGACGGCCAGACAAATTTGTCTTCTGGATTTTTAAACCTATCCTTGCTATGAAACACACCCAGGAGGACGGTGAGCACAACTCCCAAAGTGATGGGCAGCCCTATCCCAGGTATTTGGGGAGCAGTCGGGGGTTAGGTGCCTTCAGGCACTTCAGTTGTGTACTGTTGGTTCAGGGGACTGAATATGCCATCTCTGGTCACAAAGGTGATTCCCTAATCTCAAATCAAACACTTCAAGGGTGGTTTAAAGCCACATGAGCATTTGCTCATTGGATCCCGAGTCTAACACCTTGACCACATTTGATGTTAAGTATTAATTCGCTACTTAATACATTAACAAATTCTGCATTATACAGTACTTACAGTATTGATCATACAGTAATATAGTATAATATTTAGCACTGAAGCAGCTAAATAGTGATCAAAACCTAAAGTTACCTTTTTGGCAAATAGTTTGTAGTACTTAAATCATCACAGTATGTGGCTTTATTCTATCTATCTATCTATCTATCTATATATATATATATATATATATATATATATATATATATATATATATATATATATATATATATAGTAAGTAAAACTCCAAACGTTTGAACAACAGTGTGTATATATACACAAATGCTTATGTAAGCAGTAGCAGTTTTAAGAAGCCTAAAATTGGCTAAAGCAAATCAAAGTGAGTTAACCTTCCAGGGAAACCTCCTAGCTAACCCGACACAATAGAAGAATATTAAATATCTGTTTTTAATATCCGTGCGTCTTTGAGTGCTAATCTGAGGACTACCTCGCATCATAACCCACTGCTACTGTTATTCTACATGCTGACCTCTGGTAGGTATAGATCTAACTCAAGACAAACAGAATAATTGACCAACAGGAGCCACAGCAGAGGGCAAATAGAGCCTCTGTGCAGAAAACAGCGACTTTAGGCCTATAGGTTTTACCATGTGTTGAGCATGGACCCAAAATTCTACTACAATCAAGAAATAGTTGAGTGTGTGATTTCAAAAAAAGCAATTTTCCACACCATCAAATATTGCCAGCTTTGTATTTATCCTGGCCTCATGAAAGGGTCTAATTTACTAAAGCATTTAGTACAAGCAAAATTGATGGAGCTGCCGATTGCCTGAGGTGGTGAAAATGCCTCATTAGCATGCTTCAGTCATTCATCCTGTCTGTGAAATTACATAGTTATGTACATACCCATAGGTTACAAATCCAGTTCTGAAACAGCTGGGGCAGTGTGGGAATTGCTAATAAATCCAGAGAGCAGTGATTAGTCATTTCTGTTTGACCTGTATTAAGTTGAAGACATGGTGTTTGAAGTTTTACCTTATCAACATTATTTACTGTAAATATACATTCAGTCCCGATTTGATGCCTGTAACCTGGCATCAAAGGAGCATGTTTACTACTGTATGTTTACTGCATCTTTACTAATTATTACATTACCTTTTAACTATTGGTAATCACGATTTTAGACTACAGACCCAATCCATTTTCCCCATGTATCATTTTATACAAGCTGTATTTTGAGCTTTTCAGGACAGTCTTTAGTCAGTCTAGTATAGTCTGATTTCACAGTCATGCTGTTGTAACACATCCAAGAATGTTTCTCGGCATTGTCATACTGAAAAAAGAATGGGTGTCCTTGAAAGTAAATGCCTCCCTCCCCCACCATACCGTACCAAACTCTGGACCTAAACTTTACGACGGTGACAATCTGGATGCTTCTTTTATTCTTTGGTCCAGAAAACATGACATCCATTATTTTATAGGTTGACTCATCAGATAGCATTACACACATCCGCTATACATTAGTACATGTCAGATCAGTTTTAGCCCAAAGAAGTCAGAGGCGCCTCCAGACACACTTGTATAGTACTATAGTATAGTGTCTTAGCTTACCTTCTTGCTGTTTATTGACAACAGTTTTCCAACGTAGGGATACGTTCATACATGCAGTTCATAAATCGCTGCTTATAGTTTTATTTGTTTTTTTTACAACTTTTTTTTTTTAGAACTGGGTGTATACACGTGTAAAGAGTTCCCCATAAATCTCCGGGAAATGTGCATCACTGATTCAGTGGCTTACCTGTTGCCTCACAGCTGACACAAAATCATAGTGCTTGCTGGACCCCGTTCAATAAAACAGCGATCGCCAGAGGTGCCAGCATGGTCTGAAGCCAGCCGCCGTCTCTGCTCCACATGAGTGCCCTACTGAGGAGCGCTGGATTTGGAGGCTGGACTGAAGCCAAGCCCTGCCAGTTCATCATCTGCCCATGCAGCGGATCCATTTGAGGGAAGGAATGGAATTCCCTTGAAGTCAAAACACAGGCTGACTGCTCCAGATGGAAGTTGCTCTTTTATGCTGATATGGAACTTGATGTGCTGGCCCAAAACACATATTCTAAGGAAAAGGAAAAGCTTGGTTTAGTAGATGGCAATTTTCAAAACCGTTTTGGGCGGCATTTGTTCAGCAGTATGTTAAGGTAAATATAAAGGCTCACAAAGTTTAAGTTATAAATATATATATTGGCTATACAAGATACAGCCTTATGGTCATATCAGGATCATATTGCTCTTGGCAGATGATTGCTTAAAGCATATCCGTGGTGGAGAGATAATTATGCTTAAACAGTATTTTAAAGCAGTACTAAAGAAATACTACTGTACTATGGTGAATATTGGTTCAATCATATTTGTAGAATCTGATTATGCATAAGTGATGCTGGGCTACTGAGCTAAGATATAAAATTTGGTAATCCTCCACAAATACCTGACATAGGTAGGTCCCAAGTACTGTATGTGGAAAACATCAGCATCAGCCCACTGTGCCCATACTGGAGCATCCCTATTAAATTTAGGTCCTGAACCAGGACAAAGTCAAAACAGAACATTTGCTTGTTATCAGCTTATATCAACTTCCACTGCTGCTGATCAGTATACGCAACATATGCAGTGTTAAGCTACAAGCCAATAAATGCTAAACATGGATTCAGCTAGGTAAGAATAACACACATGTAATTGTAATTATATGGATAGAATTATATGTAATTATATATCATTAGAATAATCGCATTACGCCTTAGTATTTTTGTAAGCTGTTTTTAGTATGTTAGCATGTTCAACTCCAAATGATGTAGTATATTTATCGAGCATGTGCACAAGGCCATGCTCTTTAAACTTTTAGGCAACAAGCCTAAGCTAAATTCCCACCTAGATAGGTTGAGTCGCTAACTGACAGGACTCAGTATAAAAATACCAGATCCCATCACAGCCCTTTACTATCTTCAAACAGAAGCGAATGATCGTTTTCGCATTGCCCCTTGTGGTCTTCCAGCGTGCCACTAGTTTCCAGCCTTTCCCGCGTAATGGAGTAGCCGTACTGCGCCATGGCTGTGCCTCACGGCTCCTCCCGCTCTGGCCTCACTAAGCGGAAGCTCCGCCTTGGACCAGCCAACATGCATGCCCATCAGGACGCGGCCACGCCTGCTCCGCCTGGCAGTCACGCTGAAGCCCCGCCCCTCCCTGCCCCGCTCACAAACAGCAGCAGAGTCGGAGAGTAAATAGAGAAAAGCCCCAAGATGGCGGAGTCGTTGAGCTTCATTCACTTCGGCGCTGCGACCAAAAGCCCGCTCCCCAAGCCTAAGGAACCCAAACCGTCGTCCGAGAACCGACCGCAGTCTTCCCGGGACCACCATCCTCCGCCGCCCAAGAAAGTTCGCAACGACGAGAAGAGCCTTAAACCCAAGAAAGTGAACGGAGAAGGCGGAGGAGGGGGAGGAGGCGGCGCGGCGGACAAGCAGCAGCAGCAGAGTTATGGCAGCCCGACAACATGGAGCTTCACTCCCGTCAAGACGAGCAGCCCTGCGGCGCCAGTCCAGCCTCCGCTGCACAAAGTGTTCAAGCAGAGCGCCTTCCTCGCCTCCCCGCCCAAGCCCAAAAAGCTCAAGGAGAAGCGAGAGAAGGAGAAGGAGAAAGAAAAGGAGAAGAGGAAGCATAAGCTGCCCACGGAGAACAGCGTTAGCGGGCTCAGCAGTGCGGGGATGAAGAAGGAGAACGGGGAGGTGAAGTTGTTGCAGAAAGGTAACATAATACAGCTCTTCAGAGGCGTTCATTACCCTGTGTTCTGGACCGGTTCTGATCCTGCAGGTGTTCAGTTACTGAAATAACACGGCTCTTTCGCGGGAAGCGGCTTTGTTTATCTACGTATTTCTCTGAGAAAGTGTGTTGTGACAAACATTCAGTAGTTAGCATCCGTGCTAGCTAGCTCGGTTAGCCGGCGAGCTAATGCTAGCGTGTAGTTTCCCTCGTTTCTCTGAGCGGAGTGAATGCGTGGGGCTAGAGTGGGACCAGTTCGAGCTGGACACGAGTGCCCACACCATACCAGATTATTACACGGCTGAACGTGACTGTTACTGAAATCACATGTAACTAGCTTTACTATTTAGATCCACACAAACTGCGACTCCACATACGTCCGAGTTATAAACTTACGTAGTTGACTTACACATGGTGTGTGATGTTTATGGGTTCCCACATTAGACTGTGAAATCAGCTGATAATACAGTATTAGAGACACATGAGGGGTGTCGGGTATTTAAAGGGAATCCCACTGATTTATTAAATATATGGTTTAATTAGTCCGTGTGATGTAAACAGGGTCATTCAGAGTGGTTAGACGTGAAATGAGTCATTGTGGAGAAACTTACTGACTCTTGACTTCTTCACAGTGTTGTTAGTAGGAGCCAGGGGTCATGACCTCAACAACACAAATATACCTGTTTTATTCACTATCCCAGGAGATGGTCACGCTTGATGGTGGAGCTTTATTATAATGTAATAATAAGATGGTGGTAAATTAAAATGTTTTATAAAAGGACTGGTTGCTACACAGATCTGATGAGTTGTTGTATGTAATGCTGATAATAGTACAACAGTTGTAAATATTTTTTTAAAGTATTTTGTCCTAGAATGCCCTGAATGTACCTCTGTGTCTGATATATCCTCTCAAAACTACTGTAAATGTCTCGGGCATTGGGCAGTGCATTTGCAACTGTTTCATGTAACATCTCCCTATAAATTGTCTTTTAGAGGCAATAAATGCTGGGGCGTCTGGTTCCTATCACCGTCACTGCGAATTTTGGCTCAGGCAGATTCTCTAGAAATTAGCGTTCCATGGCAGACCACTATGAATGACTTAGTGTGCATCTTAATGATTTAAATGAGCCGAAATTTGACAGATCTGTGAAATTCTCGTTTAAGCTCTGCCTTGGCTGCTGTTATCTGCAGTCTGTTACACCAGTTTGTTTTATTATGTTCGATTATTATTTTTTTAGTAGTGTGTATTGTAGAGCTGGGTACTTGTGCATTATGCATCGTGGTGCAGGAATTGCGAATATATATGTTTTGAGAAATTGCAAAGCAGTATATTGTGACTTTTAATCAAATTTTAAAATAACCGTCGCTGTATAGAAACACTACTTGTTTACGTTAAACTGGGAGAGTCTAGTGGAAGGGTGTCTAAATGCAATACAGAATGAATCATTGGCTGACACACATCTCTGATTTTTTTTTTTTTTTTTTTTTTTGATTGGATTAAAAATCAATACTGTGATTTTGAAAAAGGATGCACAGCAGACAATATCATGATATTCAGTATTCTTGATATTGTACTGTCCGGATGTGTTGAGGAATTTACTAATCATTATGGTGCATGTATGGGGCAGGTATTTGATGTTACCTCTATACTGGACTGTTTAGCCTGCAATTTTAACTTTCTCTACTGACCACTATGTAGCAGCTTGTGTAGTGAACAAAAGGAAACTTTGGTGTGATACGTGTCTAGATTGTAACATCATGAACTAATTCTTATAGAGATAGGATGACCCCTCATGGAGACGGTTCTTTAGCAACACAGATTATTGGATGCTTTCTGTGTAACTGTATTAGTGTCTTGTCACAGAGAATGTGCAGGTTTGTGTGAGTTTGATTGAATGAATCAGTGATGTGGAGGTGTTGCTTGTTGCGTAGTCAGACAGTACACTGTTTATGAAACACTAGATTGGCCTTAGGCCTTGCCACTGTTAGGAGTTGGTTTGGATTTATATTGTCTGGTTATCTGGAGACCATTGCTTTAGTCAAAAGATCAGTCTAGTGTTCGGATCACTAACAGTGATGAATTATAAACAATGCAGGCAAAACAGCACACGGGCAATACGTTGTTTAGATTGTATGATGCTACCAGTAAGTCATGGTGAGGGAGGGGGTGGACTCTAAAATCCTGATCTGACAGTGTAAGCAAAAGTTGTTTGTGTTTCAAAATTCACAATGCAGAATAGCAGAGTGGTACAGGTGCAAATTGTATGATTCTGAAACATATTAGAAATATATTTGAGCCGCCACAACCGCGTCAATGAAATCCTTTATTTTTATGAGAATGCTTTTATTTTAGGATGTTTTTGCTCTGTGGGTTATTCTTTTTTTAAAACGACCACATCTCCTAAATTAAATGCTTTGTTTTCGAGCAGACATGCTAATAAAAACACAAAGATGGAAAATATAAACACCACTGGTTCTCACAGGAGAAGCTATAGCCTAAATGTCATTTGTACCCAGAAGATCTGCATTTAATGTTTAGCAAAGAGTAGACAATGTTATTTGTATCACAGAATCTTTACAGATCTCAGTGAAACCTGTTACAGAAGTTTTAAGAGTGTCTGTGGGCTTGACCAGCTAAAAAAATTGGCTAATTTAACTTAAAAACTTTCTTGGCCGCGGTTTAAACATTTCAGAAGAGAATGAAAAAAAAATTGCATTCAGAGTGCTTCCTAAAGAGTTGATTATGATGTTTGTTTGTTGAAATAATACTGACGTCTTTATTAAAAGCATAAGACAATTCTGGTCTATAATATTGGATTAAATATGTGCCTGTGTCTTGCGCTTGTAATTTCATATGTAGAAATCCGTAAAAGCTCAAAATATTTTTGCTCTCTTCTGCGTTTATGTATGTAGTGTAATCTAAATAAATATTGGTGAAATTGTATTTTAATTGATGCAATAGTTTCCTTACAGTTGTTATTAAATTAATTAATGACAAAGATTTACGCCCTTCCAGCATGATTAAGTGTAGATCCGACCTGCCTTACAGCCTAATGCTGTTGGACAATAAATAAATAAAAAAAATGAAAGAAAGGAAATATAACTGCAGATGTAAGTTTATTTCCAATGGTGCTCCTGGTTGATTTAATATTGTATAATAGGGAGTTGTTTGGTACACCTAAGCCTGATGATGTTTTCTTTGTAATGACAAGCCGCCCGTCAACCCAAAGAAGTTATTATACCAATAAATTAATTTCTATTCTATTTGTGTGCAGAGGGTTTATAGTGCAGGGTGATGTTTTAAAATTTTGTGGATTTTTTGCCGGGTTATTACAGTGCTGTAACATGTTTACATTTTTAATCATTTCTATTTTCCTCTCACTACTTGCTTTATCTGTGTACGTGTTCCTTTTTGCAGTAGTGTAAAATGAGCACTTCTCCTTCTTCTTGCAGTCTTTGTAACGTCTTTGCAGAAAGCTTTTTAAAAGCTGAAGGTTTGCAGCTGATGAGTTATGTCCCTTACCTAATTTTTATGCGTAATTTTACTTACATGTAACTGAATTTTGGCTTTTTTCTAACGTGGACTAAAGTCGATGTGAGTTAAATGTTAGCGGCTGACAGCCATGTGCTCATTAACGGAGTTGACTCAAATGAGCACTTCTTAATATATTTCAGTATCAATGAACAAGTATTTGAGTCTCTCCTTACATTTTCTTTGCTCACCTCTGCAGACATCTGCCTCTGAAACACTATTGGTGGAGTACTCTTGTACAGCGCTAACACACATGGTTTAGCTTATCAGCTAATTGGCAGGCCATTCACAAGTTGAATGCAGTGCATTAGAACGCCAGAAACAGAAGCCTGTACATGCAGCTCTCTCCCAGAGTAGGTTTAACTGTTTAGTAACACATTTGGACTAGGTACTCATTAGGGGGGGAGTGTTATAACTAAACCTTAGGAGTAAATAAAAAAGAACATTAGAGTAAATGGAGAAAAATACAAATAAGGTATGGATTAAAGGGTAAAGACTGGATTACACTGTGGGAGGACTGCTATCTTGCTGAACAGTAGCGTAAAACATAATTCATAGGAAGGAGATAGTCCAGGAAGGTAATTTTGCAGGTTGAACTGGTAGATTTTTATGTTGGGGTCCCAGCCCTTCAGATAAGCTAACGCAAACACTAGAACCAATCACTAGATGATGATGATAACTTGTGGGTTCTACAAAGTTATGTTAGGTTAGCGAGATTTCGGTGAGACTGATTAATTATCAATCTTTGTTTTTGGTTCCAGCTAGCACCAGTTGAAGTAGTAACTACTACATGGATTTTTGTCATGTAGCCGCATTTTTTAATGTAAAATACTTAATGGGAAATAGGAGTGAAACATTTCATACTTTTTACAGCACTGCAGCTAACAAATACCTTAATACTCATTTCAGTATTCACATACTGGCAACAGTTTATAAACCCCTGCATACCCTGGGATTTATTCTGGAGGTATTTATTCTGGTTCTGTTTGTATTTTTATGTTATGGAGGTGACAGTGGTGTTTAGAGCAGTGGCTCTTATACTGGTCCTCAGCACAAACACATTGTTGCCCTTACGTGATGGACTTGAGTAATTTTTTTCCCCTGGTTTTATTAGAGCTCTTTAGAAATATACAGTCTAAATGCCCACACTCTCCGAAAAGGCAGGCCAGGACACAGATTGTAGGTGCATTTGGAATGATGGATGTTTTTCTTGCTCTCGTTTCAATAATTAAATCATTATGGTGAACATATTTAGCCCATTCAATGGCTCTATTTGCATGCGCAGGGAACACAAGCGCTTCATCCTTATTCACATTCAAGCAACAGTCTAGTTTTGTGAAAATAAGAGTAATTGGATACTGGACCCTGTGTTGTTGTTGTTGTTGTTGTTGTACAAATACCTTTTATGAAGTATTTGCTCTGAGAATTACACGGTCCCAAAAAAAACCCACAGCAAATATTCGTAATGCCTAGGAACCAGTACACAGTTGTTACTGACTAGGATTGTGCTTGGTTGGAGTGAGAGCCGAGTGAGGTCTGTTCTGTTCCTTCAGCTGAACTCATCATTTATTTCTCTGTTCCAGAACACATCATTAAAGACAAACTGAAGGAGAGAGACAGGGAGAAGGACAGAGAGCGGGAGAGAGAAAAGAAGAAAGAAAGAGATAAAGACAAAGATCAGGAGAAAGAGAAGAAGAAACATAAATTGATGAACGAGATCAAACGGGAGAATGGAGAAGTCAAGTTGCTGCAGAAAGGTGAGTAATGTGACTCTTGCCCTTCGTCACTCATCACTTAATACAAAAACAAAATACAGCTGAAAGAGAACTGTAGGATTGCCACAGCATGATGCATGAGTGATACAGTCATAGCTCTGTATTGGGGAGAATATGGCCTTACTTTCATAGCAGTGGAAAATTTATTTATATTTGCATGTCATTAATTTCTGGAGTAATTAAGTGTGTATCTCTCTGGCAGTTTTTGCTGTATAAGCGCTTCATTACGATTTTTTGTTGTAATTTGCGACAATTACGCTTAAACATTTATTTAATAAAATATATCTGTGCTTGTTTTTATTAATTTTTGTAATTAACTTTAAGACTGTTTATTTTTGAGTGTAGTTTGTAAGTTGTTTGAATGTTTAAAGTCTGCCACTGCAAGCAACTGTGAGGCAGCCGAAGACTTTTAGGATATTCTGGCACCTCCGCATATCCCCTCTGGGAGCTCCAGCAGTATTTCCCTCAGAAACTGCTTGAGAGTTTAAAGTTTAAAAACTACAGCAAGTCGTTATTTAGATGGTGGATTTATTTTTTAAAAGTTGAGTTTAAATTCAGCCTCTTGTCTTTTGGTGAAGGTGTTCTGCAGGGCTCACGTTTTTGAAGACATTTCTTTGTAACAGGATGTTTGTATGTTTGACCCTGAGGCTCTTAAGCATGTATTAGGATGCTCAGTTAGTGCTGGGCAGTGTTTATAAAATTCATTATTACAGTGTTTTCTCCATGTCACAGTATCACAGCGTACTGGATCTGCTGAGGTCTTGTAAACCTGACACAGCTTGTTTTGGGTTCTCTATGTGTGGGTTATTTATTTTTACTTGTCTGTGTAAGCCCAAAAAATAACCCATGGGCTGTTTGTCCTGTGCGAAAGACTTGATGGTCCTAACAGTGAGGTTTTGTGGACTGTTTTTAAAGGTTGCGTTGTGGATTGCTAAGAAAAGTCTTTATGCGTGACAGCCCATCTAAAAAACAGGAAATGTGCGTGTCCGTCTGTGGTACAGCTGTACTAAGTTTTTAACTCTCACTAAATTTCTCACATCATTAAGCTTATTTTGGATGTGGTTTTTGCATTACATGGTAATACAGTAATATCAGGAGTAATGTTATAGCAGGGGAATAGTTAAGGTTTCTGGCAGTGAGAGCATGCTTTCACACATGCTAATGGACTTCATAATTTCAGAAGCATGGCTGGGAGAAAACAGATGGCTTTCTTTTTCTCTCTGTATCTCTAAATGATCTCATTCTCCTTTTCTTCTCCTTCCTTGTGGTTTTTGTAGCATGTTGTTTAATTTGGATGCTTAACCTAAAGGATGAGTCCAAGCAATTTGGATCTGCTCGTGTCTTTTGTTTTCCAACAGCTTTGCTCTGGTCATGCCTTATTTAATTGACCAGTAGCTTTGCTGAATATTAATTTGAGTCTGGTCTGCAGGCTATGCTTGCCTTTTATTTTATCGTTTTGTATTTTCTGATAAAGCGAAGGGAAAAGGGACCAACTAAACTGTCCGTGACCATACACTTGTGACAGCGTACCATTTGTGTTGTTGTTTTTTGTAGAGTAATTTATTAGACTTCACAGCAGCACACTGAACACTGCTGTACTGTCTCCTTCAATCGTTTTTCCAATAATTTAGGAGGCCATATCACTCTAGATGGGTCTTGTTGTATTCATGTACATAAATTGGGTCTGAAGTAGCGTGACTGAAGCATTTGTAGCTTTCTGTAAGTGTGTTTTTGTTTACGACTTTGTGTGTGGGAGCGAGACGCAGAGAGAAAGAGAAGTCACAAGTGGAGAACGTCTTTGTGAATTAAATTCCTGTTTTGTAACTTGCTTATGCGAGCACTGGAGTCTTGTTGTAACTGCATTGTTTCCATGTTGGATCTCTGCTGAGCTGTTTGAAAAGGAGAAAGTTGACTGTTCAGCTTGCTGACTGGTTTTGCTTTGCAGGGCTTCTGAGTTAGACTGGAGCTGTGGATGAACAACACAGCTTACAGTTCAGTCTTGTGCAGTTATTTCTGGTTTAACGTGTCTCCGTTTTCTTTGTCTGATTATTCACCCGTTGGGCCGAATATTGGCAGTTAGGCTATGACAACATGCCATTGGTGGGGTGAGCTGTGAAATTCAATCCTATTCATCTTTTTTTTTTCCCCAGAAGTGGGACATGCAGTGTCACTCTTCAGATTGTTCTTCTTTTCAAAATGGCTTTTTATTTTTTTTATTTTTTATTTTTTTTTCTAGTCTCTTTTTCCTACATGGTGAAAACTATAAACATAAATAAACAAATTACTGCAATAAAACAATAAAATAAATAACTACACAAGGAGGATGACAAGCATGAGCAACAAAACAAATTTCTTTCGGTTAGTTAATGTCCCTGACTATATTACTAGAATTGATCATATGATTGGAAAGATCTGTTTTTCCTTAGTCTTTAATTAAAAAATATAATGACTTTTGGAAACGCCTTTTTGGAGTATGTTCTTGTTCTCCAGCGCCCCCTCCCACCACCGTCATTTAGGGGTGGGTAATATTACCAAGATATATTCATGATGAACATTATTTTGTTTTTCCGATATTTAACATGCTGGAAAAGATTAAATATGTAGCCACGTACAACAGCAATAATAATAACAACAAAGATTTTTATTTAGCATTTTATAAACAGAGCAGAAATGCATATTTATTTCTGATGCAGGTCAAATTAAACCATGTGACACTGCACGATTACCTTCTCACTGATTTTGTTACAGGTAGATGGTGAGAGAGCAGTATGCAATTCACGCCATAGTGTACATAGTTATAAACTGTACTAATGAGCTGCTGTTTATCAGCTTCTCACTTTCAGTTTCTGTTTTCACAAACGCTATAGCCGCTGTGTTAGACATACTGCACCATACCTCCTAATAAACAGACCACACTCTCAGCTTTGTGTTCTCATTGTTCGTCACCATCACTGTAATATTTAATTTGAGGAGCTTTAATTAGCTCTAGCACACAGGTATTAAAAGGAGAAGGGGGTGGGGGGTGTTATGATGATGGTGGGCCTTATACAAAGAGATCTGTGGTTTACTACACCTCTAACTATATGGTCCCTGTTGAATAGGAAGGCTTTGTAAAGCTCATTAGATACCCGTAGCCCCGAACAGTGTGACTTGCCTGGCTGTTACACCCTGCAAATTCTTAAGTCCTTTCAATCATAGTCTGTGTCAAAAACTGTTATAACATGTCTCTAGATGTTAGAGAGCGGTAGATTGTCGTTTTTTTAAATGTCTTTTCAAAGTCATCTACTGTTTGGTTAAGTATTTAATTATGCAGAAACTTGGTGTTGTTTTTTTTTTTTTGTTTTGGACTGGATTTTTTGTTTGAGCTTGTGAAGTGACCAAGTGTTGATATAGGGGTTGATGAAATCATGTGCTTTTGATTAGCCCGCAGGCCTTCAGCTTTATTATTGTCCTTTTACTTTGCTCCTGTATGGAGCTCTGATGGACTACCATCGCTACATGGTCGTGTTACGGGCTGATAACTGTATTGAATCAGAGCGACACTTTAAGCTGTGTTTTTGTATGAGCAGGCTTAAGCCATAATGCTCGTCTGCACCTTAGCTTGGCTAAGATTAGATCGGCAGAGGTAGCAGGCTGTGAGCTGAGTAACAGCATGTGTTGAGTGAGAAACGGTATGAGGGAAGTTCCAGAAATTTAAGGTTTTGTTTTTGCTAGAATTGTCGTAAAGGTTAGATTTCCCTGCAGTTGAAAGTTAAAGATACTTGTGTCAGTGTCACTACATCGCTTGTAAGAACTCCAGGATCGTTGACATTTATCTTTATTCTTTTTCTCCATCCTGCAGAGGTCAGGTGATGTTCAGCGTTCACATGTGCCTTTGTATGCGACATGGCTCTTTGAGTTGTGTCTGTTTAAGTAATCGTCTGGACTGCTGTCCCAGTTGTGAACGGGCTGATTTGGGGGAGGGGTGCTGCAGAGGACAGGATTAGCAGCTATCGCCTTGTAAAACAACCGTCCACTTCTCTGTCTCTTCCATTCTGTGATGGGGGGATTACACGTATTGTGGTAGAAAATCTGTAGTGAATGAATAAATAGCTGTCCAAAATTAAAAACAGTGGGTGTCTTTGTACAGCTTTGTGCACGTTTTTATTTATTTATTTTTTGAGTGGTCACAGTGTTGGATATTTAATAGGAATGACAAAAACTACTAATAGGAATAAAAAATAAATGAATGAGCAAAATATTATTATTATTATTATTATTATTATCATTATTATTATTATTATTAGTAGTGGTAGTAATGCAGTTACGTACTATTTAGTTTGCACTGATAGTGTATCAACATGGATCCTGGCACTTATGTGAAATGGTAGTGGAGATGCTGAAACCGATGATGGAGACAGCAAAGCATTTTCTGACACTTACGAATCACGGATCTTTAGGATTATTGGGAGAGTTTTGATATTTGCAGTTGAGATGCGTGTGCACACACACACACACATACATACATAGGTGGGTGTGTGTGTGTGTGCAAATTGTTAAGGGGGTTTGTAGATTATTTGAAAGATCCAGTTCTAGATATTCACTCACGTTGTAGTCGCAGGGCCTGTTCTTCACATGTGAGATGAGACAGAGCAGGTTTAGCTCCAGCCTTCAGGCTAAGGATTTTAGCATAGCCTATAATTTAAGCCTTCTCAGTGAAGTTACTCGAGCTGCCCTCAGTGAAATGCTCTCAACAGATGCTGGTCTTGTTGTTGCACACTCACACAATGCTGGCGTAATTGTGTAGAGGAACCTCTAAATCTAACGTTTGTATAAAAAGCAGTCTGCTGAGGTTCCTCTGTTGGTGTAGATGTATCCTTCACTGCCTTACACATCCCATAATAGAAAAAAGTATCAGAAGACACGAGAACTGATACAGTGGCAAGCAAGGCGTCTTGACAGCTGCCTTCAGCTTCAGGCATAGCCAGA
Organism: Prochilodus magdalenae; assembly: GCA_024036415.1. Classification (NCBI taxonomy): domain Eukaryota; kingdom Metazoa; phylum Chordata; class Actinopteri; order Characiformes; family Prochilodontidae; genus Prochilodus; species Prochilodus magdalenae. The sequence continues at coordinate 70,273 of JAMWET010003863.1, forward strand.
GTTCTAGCCCGCTTCTAGGACTGTGCAGCTTACATTAAGATGTAACTACAGAGTTTGGGAAGGTAATCATAAGACATGCTTTGTACATGTGTATTTGGGTCCAAGAGGAACAAGATGGTGGTGTGGGATGATGAGCAGCTGTATTTGATAGGAAAAGCGTGCTAATGGGAGCTCCTTACCTGAATGGCTAAGCCATCTGCTGCAGTGTAATCACTTACAGTGAGTGTTAATGTTAGTCCACGTTGTTATTAAAGGAGTGGAAGGAACCCCTGGACTCTGTCTAATGAAAGCTTTAGTCATAATTTATCTTTTAGCTTTAGTCTGCCTGTCAGTTAATGTGTCCACTAGTCCTGTTTGCAATGAGCCTTTGTCGGTCAACTTTGTAAGTCAGCAGTGGGGCCTCATTGCCTCAATGAGGCCAAAAAAAAAACACTACTAGCAGCTTGATCGGCTGTGATCTTTCATAAACTCCAGCACAGACTGGCGCTTAACGCCGGTGTAAGTGCAAGTCACCGAGAAGCATGACAGAGAAACATTACTTAAGAAATGTGGATATGAAACAACATTTATCAGTTTTGCCAAAGCCAGAGAAGCTGTGTTTTCATGTGTACACCACAGGATTGTAAATCATGTTCAGTTCGGTTTTTAAGTGTTTTTACAGTAAAGATATTTTATATTACCTAAGTTGTTAAACTTGGTTCTTATTACTTAATCCAACAAGTAAATCTCCTTCAGGCAAGCGAAGTATGATTTATTTGTGGCACAGAAAGTGGGTTTGCATAAATATCGGAACCTATAGGTTAGTTATGTTTGTTTGTCTTTATCTTGTTTGTTTATCTTCCATTTTCAAATAATATAATAAGTTAATTTCCTTTTTTAAAATGTTTTAATAATTATATGTACTTAATATGTTCATATGAATACATATTTCTGTCATCAAGAAAACTGTGCTGAAAGAGAAAACCAGCTCAAAGTATCACTCACCCAGCTGGGCACTGCACAAACAGTACCAGTATTCTCCACAGTGTTGTGTCCCCCTCACCCTAAGAACATCTCAGTGGCTGAAGCCTGTTTTACTTTAAATGGTGTTTGACAGTTTTGCTTTTGGACATTTTTCTTCTGTATTTGCTGTTTAGAATCTGCTGTTTTTGTCCATGAACAGATTATGCACATGACAAATAAGATTCACATCAAGTACGACTTTAATCAGAACAGCTCGGGTTCAGAAAGGCAAATAAATTATTAGCATTATTATTTTGCTAATAACCGCTTAGGATTAATTTGGTAGTAGCTATTATGTTATGATATTCTTCATCCTCTGATTTGTGCTGTCTCCGTGGACCCCCCACTTCTCCCAATCCATAATGGATACCACACAAGTGTCCTTCGTGGAGAATGCAATGACGTTTATTTCCAGATGTGTTCTTGTGTTATGGAAGTTTATGTAACGTCTTGCAGGGAAGCGATAAGGTGTTGTTTTTAGGAATCGTGTTTTTGTTTGGTTTAGAAATGAAATGATACGTCAGGTTTTCCCCCCTTACTGCTCCTTTCTCAGTATTGTTAAAGCAACAGGAAATCATTTCAGTCCTGAAAACAGAAAGTAGGCTAAGTTCTTGTATATGATTTGTAAGACTCCAGTGTGCTGTTAGTATTATTGCAGACATGTACAGTTGTAAGTAACAGTTTGCACAAATGGCTCTTGGGCCAGATTACATTTATAGTCTTAGATGTGTTTTGTTCTTGAAAAAATGAGTCAAACCCCATAAATAATACATGTTTTCACACTTTTAAAAAATAATGAACAATTGGAGCCCCATCATTTGCAGAAACCTTAGCTAAATTCCTTTGTCACCCATTTTACAGTTGTGCGTGTGTGTTTTTTAAACACATTTAATTTCCCTCTCTTTTCCTTTCAGGTGACACAGAGAAACCGAAGGCAGAGGATTTGTTGCTTAAAAAAGTGAAAAAGAAAAAGAAAAAGAAACACAAAGAAGGGGAGAAACGGAAGCGTCCTAAGATGTATAGCAAGTCCAGCCAGACACTGTGTTCAGCCCTGCTGAGCTCGGACCTTCCGGGCCTGTTGTCCAAATCCGAGGCAGAATTCAAATCCCCCCTTCCTGTCTCTAATGCCCTCTCTCACTCCTCCTCAGCTATCGTTGCCAAGCAGGACAAGAACTGCTGCTCCAAGCCCAGCTCTGGAGCTGGAGACACTGGCACCACGAAAGCTTCCCACTTGCACACCAGGCTGCCAGGGTTGGATGGTCTGGAGTTCGGCCGCTTTGTCCATGTGGAGCAGCAGCCGAACGGTGGCGCACTGGTGCTGCACGCATACATCCGGGAGCTCTCTGTTTTGTCTCCAGAGGAAATGCAGAGGTTTGCGCAGGAGTTTGTAACATTAGCGTTCTGCGAAGATGAGAATGGTGCAGCACACTACGTCATGGCCATCATCCATGGAGCCGCTTCCTACCTCCCTGACTTCCTGGAATATTTCTCCTTAAAGTTCCCAAACTCGCCTGTCAAAATGGAGATCCTGGGGAAAAAGGACATCGAGACAACTACTATGGCAAACTTTCATTCTCAGGTGAGTCGATAGATCTGGGTTTGTCTTGTTTTAGGGCATTGGCCCCCGCATATCACAAAATCAGCACTGACGCCAGCGGCATGAAGAAACTTTTTCAGTGTATCCAGATCAGCTGTCTTTGATAAGACTTGGGGCTTAGTTGCAGTTGTTGGATGACGTCCTAACTGAATGGCTGACTTGATCTTGAGAACAGTCTCATAATTGTCAGCTTCACTATCTGGGAAGCCTCTGTGCAGAATGGGAGGTAGATAATTTTTCTCTTCTTTTACTGTAATCTAATCTGCATCTCTTGTATAGAGAACTGGGGGGGATTATCAAATACCAGTAGTTTCCCAGGAATACTGAGTTTTCCTCATATAGCAAAAAGGCTAAGACACTCTTTGGAATGAAATATCACCACTTTCATTTGACATGTAAATCTATGATGTAATGCAAATTGTAATCCAGTCCCTGGCAGTAAAGAGGCTGAGAACTCAATCTATTTAAAGATGACTGTACGTTAAATATTTACACCGTGTGGCACAGGCTTGTAACCATCAACACATCTGAGGAAGCTCGTTTATCCGAATCGCAGTCAAAAGATTATTGATCCTGGAGTAGTGGGGTGTAACATGAGAGATTTTGTACCGATTTTGCAGCGGATAATAATAAAAATGTACCCGGCCAAGGTTTTGGGATAAACCGAATAAAAAATGACACGGTGCCACAATTTGAATTAGTAATTGTTGGTTGCAGTTGGAGTCTGCAACAGACTTCACACAGTCATATCTTCTACTTCTGTGGAACTCGCATTTAAAAATGGTTTAGTGAGGGATGGTCACTTCACACAGACAGGACCGGTATATTCCCATCTTGTTGTCTCCTGTTGTGAAAAAACAAAATCAGAAAACAAAGTCAGAATTTTTCTCAGTGTGAGAGGAAAGTCTGCAGCGTCATTACATGAACATCATACATATACATGAAATAAATGAGAGAGAAATTAGTTGTTAATGAAGGGTCATCCTTCGGTCATGTTTATATCAAGAAGATTGTTTCACATTTCAGTTTTACTTTTGAAGTATAACATACAAAAAGAAATAAATGAAGAAATAAAGAAAGAAATTAAAGTTTTTTATTTTTGTGAGGTGAAGTCAAAGCGAATGGTACACAAACCTTTTACTAATGTTTACTTCATCAAAGCCTTCAAAGAAGCTTCCGTTTTCTGACATTTAGCCCCTTAAAAATAGCCTTCAGAAATACATGGAAAAACAGTCTGCAACGTGGTGTCCTATTGACCTCCTAGCCGAGAGAGGGTTTAAATATTGATCAGGAGAATCCCTCTCACTCATGTCCTGCTGTCTGCTGCAGTAAGACGGAGGGTTCTCCATGCATCCAATCCCCTCGCCACACATTAGCCCTGTAGTTTCATACACACGTGCACCTTCCCCCGCACTCTGTCATTAATAGAAACTTGACCTCCATAAAACGCCAGACCAGCAGTACCTTACTGCGCCAAGAAGATACTCCTGCCTGTATCTGGAACTGAATTTGTGCTGGCTGTTTAATTACCACTGGAAACGAGAACAGTAGAAACGGTCCCAAAATTAGCAGAAATAGAATAAAGAGTGAAAAAAGAAAAGGTATTGAAGTGAAAAGGGAAAAATACATCCTGACATTGGGTCACATAGACCAAAGCTAATAATAGACTGTGCATGGCATTGAATCAAATTTCAGGCTACAGGACAGTGGTGAAGGGACATACGGTTCTGAAACCTGTCACAGCAGGCTAAAACTGAAGATTCGATGGAGAACAATTGCAATATTTGCACATAATGTACAGAGCAGAAATGTTCATCTCAGACCTGAAGCACTGCATACTAAGACTGTCCTCCCTCGGTGTATTAAGAGGGTAGCCTGTAGACCACTTTAATGACCAGTAAATAGCAGAAACTGTTCTGATTATTGTTGGTAGTTGGATTCAGACACTTGTTTTTGACATGCTGTCAGTAAAGTCATGTGATGGTGTGATTGTAGTTTTTTCCTAAAATAACATTTAAAGACTGTATCCTTGCGCGTGTGTTGCTTCAGCAAGTGCCATTTCCAAAATGAGCTCAGACTGTATTACAGAGATCCGCGCTGTGATTCAGAGTGAAAGAGTGCAAGTGACCATTACAAAGTGGAAGTCATGCATCAAGTTACAGCTTATCCTTTCTGTTAGGAGTGAATGAGATCTTCAGTTGGTTACACACAATGCATTGTGGAAAAATGACTTGGGAATGTGAAATATCCTTATTATTATTTTTTTCAGTTCAAAACTATAAATGCTGTAATTTCATTAAACTCTTCGTGCAAGAGGGTCTTTTACAGACAAACTGAAACAAGAAATGAGACTTTGCGTAAGAGACCAAAAATTATCCACCTCGTTCGGGCCTGAAACTTCATGAACTGTTGTGCACAGTGCTGTCATTCACAGATCTTCTAATCCAGTATAGCTGGGGGTGGGCCAGGCTACAGAACTGTGTTTTGTTGATTATTGACAAGACGGCAATTTCATATGGCAATTTTAATAATCAGTTCTAAATATGGGTTTAGGGTGTTGGCCTAACCAAACCCTAGTCTGAATGCTGGGCTCTTTGCTGAAAAAAAAGGACAAGAAAGGAAAAATGTTAATTTACACTGCTGATGTGCATCAGTTTATCATTTAGATTAATAAAAATTAAAAGTATGCCGTGGACTCAGTAGGAGCATATATTTTTTTTTTATATATAAATTTGTTGTGTGTTTTAAACATTTAGGCAACATTTGATTTATGCACATAATGCTGCTATGAATTAGCTGGCAAGCGTGCCAAATACTTCACTGTTTCTGATGACTGCATTTGCTGTTAGATTTGCAGAACTCCTGCTGCGTAGCTAAACGTGTTTGTATTGTGAGCATAATTGTGTGTGATGCTCATGCTCAAGCAATGTAAAGCATCAGAGGATGAGTCAGCCTTCTAGGCAATTATAGCCTGGACACGATTCTGGTGATGTCATCCAGTAGCTTTAAAACAATCCCACAGTGCTGTTATCGCTCCTCTCATACCACCTGACCCTCAAATAGCTGCACAGCAGAAAAGCCGCGATGAGCTGTGAGTCATAAATTCTTTATAGAAAGCGGCTCGATATTTCCATACCTGCTTTAATGTGCCGTTATAACAGCTGACCAGGCCACAAAGGAAACGAAACATTCTCTCGTTCAGATAAACCGGTAAACGGGTGAACACATTCATCCAGCAAGTGTAATAATGACATAGCAAGGACTCAACCTGTGTACGTTTTGTGCATGCATGCATTTCATGCACAGTGGTGGGCTTTGGCATTTGTGTGAAAATAATGTCCCCTGCTGCCTGCAGGGATGACAGTTCTGGCAGTCAGAGAATGCAGAGCACAGGCTGGGAGAGGCCTAGAGAGGAGAGCCGTTATACAGGCACAACACAGGCCTAGATAGTACACTCTTCAAGCACTGCTGAAATGAAGGCGTAGGAAAAGGACAACTGATAACTGGAAAACTGGCTTAGATCTGTTTGTTCATTAGAAGAATTTAGTGTGTGTGTGTGTGTGTGTGTGTGTGTGTGTGTGTGTGTGTGTTTCTCCTCTCTCTGTCTTTTTCTCGCTGTCTGTGCCTTGTGTGTTCACAAAACCCGGGGAATCTGTGTTGTTTCCTAGCAACGCTTGTTTTTATCCCTGAAAATGGAGGGAATTGGAGAGGGGGAGGGAAATAGGAAGTGAGAAGAAACATGTGAAAACGCAGCGTTTTGAAGTTCAGCAGATGATGGCCAGACCTCCTCTCCTCTTTCCACCACACAATTTCCTTAGCTTTTTACTGCTGCATAAAGAGTCTTTCTGTCCTTCCTTTGCAAGTGCCTGTTGTAATCTAGACTCTTAGACTATGAGATTAGGTTCGCTCTCGCGCTCTCCTGACTCTCTCACTAAACAACTGAATTATGAACGGACTCTGGTAATGATCTGGTGCATCTGTTTCATCCCAGTTCCTTTGCTCTCTGGATCTTTATTATTACAGTCCATGTACATTCAGCAGACCTTCGGTGGACTGTACTGTAAAGCTGCTCTCCTGGAACGTTATGTTCAGATGAATTATAAACTCTATAAGCATTTGACTGAGATCATTGTGGAGTTTAATAGCCCAAACTTAATTCGCTTTACTGTGCCATTGCTTTGTTATTTAGTATTATGTTGCACGCTTAAAAGACGGTTCAAATTGTTTCTTAATTTCAGCCACATGGCAGACAGATTTTTCCCCTGTGGATGTATGTATCTATCTATCTATCTATCTATCTATCTATCTATCTATCTATCTATCTATCTATCTATCTATCTATCTATCTATCTATTTATTTATTTATTTATTTATTAATTCATTAGTTAATTAATTCATTCATTCATTCAGTCAGTCAGTCTCTTCCCATTGTCAATCCTGTGATAGTGTAGTAGGACTACACTGTTTCTCTATCCCAAAGCCAGGCTTTAAATATATCCTGAGGTGTTAAAGGTGTTGATGTGGCAGGAAACAAGCCAGTTAATGCTGTGATTTCTGTAGGAGTCAATGTTGTGCTGCTTTCAGAAAGTAACATCTGGCCGTGTTTATTAGCTCTCATATCTGTAATCGAGTGCACCACAAGGATGACATTCAGTGTGTTGTCGAAACAGGCTGAAGAATCAGGCAGCAGGTGACTGCCCTCATTAAGGTATGATGCAGGCTCACACAGACAACAGGATAGTGAACTGTAAATATAGAACTCAATGTATAGCTGGTGATGACTGTATGAAATAAGCAAGGCAGTGAGTTTCTAAGCTCTGCTACTCAGTTGGGAAACATTCTCAGCTCAGTGCTGCAGGGAAGTTCATAAGGTTGACATCCTGTTATGTTTTGGCTGCTGTGCAGTGTTTGAACATTTATCCACTTTTCACAGAGTAGTCTGGAAGTCCTGATGGTACCCTGCGAAGTTTTAAGCAGAGATGCGCAGTAATATCGGAAGCATATTTCTATCGACAGATATTTGCATGGTCTCTGGTAACTAGAGTTTAGTGTGATTTGTATTGAGCTCTGTAAGCTTGGAACACTTGGGTGTTGCTAAGCCTGGTCTGCTAAAATGTCTAAGTTAACAGAAACATTGCGGTTTTGGACCATTTCTATTGGTCCATTCATCACGAAATTTCCAAACCATGTAAGCAGCAGCTGCTGTTTTCAAATGATGCATAAAAGTAAACAAAGACCTCTATTTCATTAACAGTGACAATATTTCTCTGCCAATCTCTGGCTTTTTTAATAATGTTTATGCATTAACATCAGCAGGTATGTAGGTACAAGAACTTCTATTAGATATCAGCATGATTCCTCTGTTGGTGCATACCTGATTTTAACATTTTAAACCCTAGAGATGAAAATTGTTTAAAGGAGGCTTGATGGCATGATGAATAATAGTTCATTGCTATGCAGGTTCTTCAGACAAATGTTGATTTTTTTTTATTTTTTTATTTTTTCCCCAAATTTAAAATGCATTATAGTTAAAGTCAAGCATGTCATTACATACCACATTTTTGCTTGTATTCTTTGAAAGTAGCCTTATCTCACTACCATCACTGAATGAGATGCTTATCTAGTGGTATATATACATGCTCTTTGTGCTTTTATACCTTAAATACGGAATTTGATTGTATCATGACATTCATGTAAGCTTCTGTAATGTGTATGTTGAAGTGTTGCAGTAAAGATTACTAGTATGTGGTTTAAAGTTTCAACTTTGGTTTTACATGTTAAGGTAATGGCTTGATCCATGAGACATGGGGTGAGGTTGATTTAGCACCTACTTGTACCACATGCACGTGAATTAATTTTTTATGTCCCAGCCTTGCTTCATTCATGTCTGGGAGCCGATCAAATTGGATGAATAAGCAGGGAATAAATGCATTTACCTCAAGACGGGTTGCTGATTTTGTAATTGTGGTTTTGTATATCCAGGTTTCTATCGCCTGGAAAATGAATCTGTTGGCCAAGTGCTTTTCTGTTTCACTGCTCTCTTGACTATTTCTTGCGTGCTTTCTCTCACATGGCCATTCTCTCTTCCCCTCCGTGCAGCTGTGTTCTAAAAGCCCTCTGGCCAGATCGAGAGGAATTCACCCTTTAGCCTGCAGACGAGCAAAACTGAAGCAAAGAAAAGGAAGAATAAGGAAAATGTAGTGGGCCTCTATGCCTCCATCTAAAGAATGCAGATGGTACCATCTGCCAAGAGAACTGCTCCAAGTTTAACGTCCTTTTCTGATCACTATTAAGATGATAGGACTCAGTTAATTAAACATGTCTGGTAACAAGACCATGCAGTCAACAGGCTCGGGGAAATCCCACAGTTAGCTGGGTCAGTTTTCTTGACTGCATGAACTGTAATCACTTCCTGGCCTGTTTTGGGTTTGTTTAAATTAAACATAACTAAAGGTCTTCAGTGTAGAATATAAAAATTATAATTGTATATTTCAGACATGCAGTGTAAAGTCACAGTTATGGACTATGAAGGCGTTCTCTTTTAGAGAATAGGGATAGGTTGGAGAGCGTGTTTGTTTATGTTATGTAAAACTAAAAATAGCACAGACTGTTCTTTACTTTGAATTCTCAGAGCATCTTTAATGATTTTAGTTGAACAAGTTTTTGTTGTATTACTGACACTGCATAAATAATTCAGCAGTTCTCACTAGATTATACAAGTAATATAAGTGGCCTTAAGTTCTGTATAGAAAGATTGTAAGTGCATTATGCAGCTTGTCACTTTATCATTTTTTTAGGGTGTGGAACAAAGTTTATCGCCTTTCCTGATTTCTGTCTCCACTGTTTTAGGTCTGAATCTCTTGATACTTCTCTGCCATCCACCAGTTTATATATGCAGTTTTTTCTGTATCTTATTTCTTGTTCTGCTGGCACTTTTCCACCCCTCTGTTGTGGAAAGGTTGTTAAAGCTTGCATTATGCAGGTAGTATATTTTTAATGACTGTGCAGTTGCTCCTGCAAAAATCCAGTCTTTCAGAATGTAAAGGAATCCTCAGAGCTGTCTGCCCTTGCTGTTTCCAGTAATGACAGACAGCCGAGTAGGGGTTGACTGGTTACTGATAATCAGAGCCGATATTCAGAGTCTTTCTGATTGTTGGTGTCGCTGTTTGAACTTTTATTCTGTGCCAGTAAAACCACTTTTCATATTGTATGCGCGAAAACACACTCATGTAGTCTGTTCCAGTGACCCACCCACAGGGTTACTGGATTACCACTTGTCGACTACAACCAACCAGCACATCTGTAGTCTTTTTCATAGCAAGCGTCAGTAGCCCAGCTGGCTAGTAGATAAACAGTAGAGTCCAAGCTAGCCTGTGTTCTGCACATTTTCCCCCTTTTCTGTAGAGTTGAGTTTCCATTAAAGCTGAGGTTTAATGACATTTTAAGGTCTCCAAGTGTTGGGTAATTGGCCATTTGGCCAACTAGTTAAGTTACTCCTCTCCCTTGTGAGGGACCAGAGTTCAGTCCCATTGCAATGTAAAGCTTTCATTAGGCTTTAACGGGCTGTGCTGGTAATGTAATGGCATCTCTCTGGTGCTGCGTGTATGAGGAAATTTGATCTGTTCTGTCATTGGCACTCTGATGATGTGTTCATCGTGGGGACTCGTATGACGATAACAATAAAAATCTGTTTTATTGTGCAGCTCAACACTCAACATATCGAAGTCCTGCTTGTTATCATGCACAATATGTTTTTATTGGACAACAAATTAAAATAAACATGTTAAAGGGAACTGTGACTCTTAATACGCATATGCCTTAAAATATATGACACACAATTTTTTTTTTTAAAAATATATATAATGATAAATGGGTATCACTCCCCAGCAGGCTGGTGTGGTTGCAGTGGAGTCAGTCCTACTGAAAATAAGACGATCTAAAAAGTCACACTAACTAAACCTGGAAAGACTGAATGAGGTAAATCAGATGTTTACCTTGCTTTTCTTTGCTCAGTGGACAGAGAGACTAACTAACAAAACGTGACATAAATGTTAGTAACAAAAACAATGTTAGTAGTATTTTGTTTGCTAGGGCTGTACCGCACATCAAATTTGGCTCTTCAATAGAAAATTAAACTCTATCATTTTTTAATATCTAGCAATCAGAAAAACAGTTACCATAAATGTTCATGTTTTCAAACACATTAAAGAAGTGAAATGAGTCATAGAAGTGTGTTTTTGATCATGTATGAAACAATTAAAAAGAGACGTGTGCGATGGGAGATTTGTACTGTGTCCTGTTTTAATTGTAATAATGTTGGGTTACCGCTGTGGAATTATGAGACAGGCTGCACACACTTGTTTCTGTGTAAAATAAGCTCTTATAGCATTTATTCTTTTTTTATTTTGCCTTTAAACTTGAAAAACAATTTATGAATAAATAAACAAGTGAGAGTTTACCACAATGTAAAATTACAAATTAAATTGCTTAAGAACAAAAGTTAATTTTGTCATCAGCTTTATCAGCAGTTTTTCTGGTCTTTGTCAGGATGGGTATAGTAGGCTGCTGTATTTCTGTTTACACATATAAATAAATCTATAAATAAACGTATTAACTTAATCTGAGCTTAAACATTTTGAAGGGACAAGTTATGAGTGACTTCCCCACCACCTAGAGAACATGGTCAAGTTGTGCATGATGCTGCTTGGCCACCAGCTCATGGTTTGGACTTATTTGATTATGGATTATTAAATGATTGTGTATTATTGCCACTTTGTTTACTGATCATCAGTATCACTTTTGACCTTGCAAAATTATAGATTGGTCGACCCCTACTGCTGACAGTGACTGTGGCGCTCGCTGTGTCCGGTTGTTGGTCTGTGATAAATGGGGTTTTATCAGGAGATATAAGTACAGTAATTTTTCCTCCCAGCTGTGAATTAACTGTTTGTAAAGCCGTTTTTTTTTTTTCTACATGATCCATGTCGTTGTGCATGCTGGCAGTGAAGAAAAAAAAATTAGGGAAGCCAAATAAAAGGCAATAAAACACAATAATAAGTAAACATTAGCACATTCTGTTGGAACCAGATTATATACAGTATTTCTACATGCTAATTAGCATAATCTAATACATAATATATCATATTTAGCTGCATAGCTTTCAAATGAAGATACTCAGTGTTGCTCTCTAAACATGAATCATGTTGGAAGTTCATAAATTTCATGAAAAACTCACAAATGCATTTACTGCTTTTGTTTTACTTTTATTTGCAGCAGCACAGCGCATTACATCCTTAGTTTGTTTGTTGCAGCATAACGAGACTGTGAAATCGACTCTGGAAAAATGATTACATTTCTTAAAGATCTGATACTTTATATTAAATGATTTTGTGGTAGTTATAACAGACTTAGCAGAATTCTGGAAATACTGGGCTATTACACTAAAGTGTCTGAATTGAATTCATTATGCTATTATATTAGTTACTGTATGGAGTAAACAGTATATACCAGCCCAGGTGGATGTCAACGTTTTGTGTCAGTATCAGCACATATGTCTGTGATGCATGTTATTGGCATTGGCCTCGCATAAGTTGGCTAACAAAATGCTAGCCAACTTCTCACAGCTGTATTTCCTAGGTAGTTGCTGGTATTTGTTATAATTGTGGGTGTAAAATAATTGTTGTTGTGTGGTTTTTATTTAGTTAATTTTGGTTTATTAATATTACTTTAAAAACATAACATGCAACATACGAATAATAAATAACATTCATTTCATGTATGAACATAAGGTTTAGTAATGCACAGTGACCATAGGAGGTGCATTTGATTTGTCATAGTATCAGTAAATGTCCTGGAGCTAGAGAGCGTATTTGTTTCAGACCTCTTTAGTGAATCTCCCCAACCGTGTGTGTTTGTATGTTTGCATATTCTGAACTTGGTGCGTCCCTGCATACACCTGCCTTGTAAATTACCATATAGCCTGACATGATCTACACTCCTCTCATCCTCTCATGTGTTTGAAAATGCGTTTACAGGGACACACTTGAACACACGCACCTCTGTGATGGCACTACTGGCTGTAAATATTGTAAGCTGTGCCTGTGGAAAGAAGACAGGATTACTGGCTCAGCAAGATGAGGAACAAGAGTAGGAAGGAGAAAGGGGGGAAAGGAGAGGTTGAGACGCAGGGAGGGAGCAAGAGAATGAGAGCAGTGGAGTACAAAGAGGCGTCGCTCCCCTGGGAGAAGCCGCTCACAGCTCAGAGTGGGGGGAGAGAGAGAGAGAGATTCTGACCTTGAAAAGCAGTGTGCAAAACATGTCCTTCTGGTTTAGCAAGCTTTGCACGCACACGTGCACACACACACAAAAGCTTTGGCTTATGGAGGTGATCTTGGCAGCACTTTGGAAGCTTTTTCTTGCTCTTTGATGATTTTCCATTACTCCACTTCTTTCTGTTTTCTGTAAGTAAATTTGATTTGTCCATTTCATAATTAGGTCATGCGAATTTGACTTGGCTTCTTGCTTCACTTCCTTCTTAAAGACAAATAAACAAACACTGGTAAAATAAATAGTTCTGCCAAGATTGATGTAGAATTTTGTAGAAATAAATATTCATAGAAATTGGCAACCTGACAGTGATGCTGCTGAAGCTCGAGCTTGTTGGTTGATCAAGGTTGTAGAATTCTGATTTAGCCTCTTGTGATGGAACTTGCATTAGAGATGCACCAATGCTCATTACCTGTGATATGTATGCTAATTGCTAACACAAAAAGAAACAAGATTTGTGTGTGTGTGTGTGTGTGTGTGTGTGTATATATATATATATATATATATATATATATATATATATATATATATATATATATATATATATATATATATATATATATATATATCATAAATATGTACATATACATCTTTAAACAAAATAAACAAACAAACTAGATGCATGTAGAATACCATTGTATTGCAAAAAAAAACAAAGGTATATGCATATAAGCACACGGCTGCTTATTTAGCTTTTGTCTGAAGTGTGTGTTTTGTTTACCCATGCTTAAATCTCATTGTCTTTAGGTAGTATCAGTTCAATCTACTGATGCACACACGGCATCCCATAGCAATCACATTCTGGTTTCAGTCATAGGTATTGGCATCCCCATCACTGATACAGATGATGCGTTTAGGTGCATGTTCAGAGTGCATGGGTAATTGTATAATTCATCTACTTGTGGATCACAAGCTCTGTGTTAATAATTTTCCCAATTAAACTTTGACGGCTTTGTTGATCATGTAATAAAAGGTTGCAACTCTTTCAGCCTGACATCAGGGTTACAATACAGTTTATGCTGTTCGGTGACGAGCATAACTAAATTATTCTATTAAAGGAGGTATGATCCCGGTTAGATCATTTGTGGACCGGTAGCCACCAAAAGTAACACAATGACGACTGAAGCGCTGGGCAAACAACCAGTATAATGTCTGCCATGCCTAAGCACATTAAGAATCCACATTCAACAGTAACTTTCCTAATACAAAGTGCTCCTGCAACTTCCTTTTCTTTTTTTTCTTTTTTTTTTTTTTTTTACAACTAACATGTTTCTTGTAATCATAGAACACAGTCAGATATACAGGCCGGTTGTGTTGAAGAACATAAACCATAAAAATTAGCTTGTAAATGTTACATTGCTTTATCCACATGCATAGCAGCAGATGTCATATTTGAGCATCCCTGTTTACATAGCTTATTATTAGACTGTGTTGTTCAGGAGGGTCCTTAAGGCTGGGGACTGCGGAGCAGTGTCCTATTTAATGAAGGGGATGGTTGAGAAACATTTGTTTATTTTTTCGTATCAATTCTTTGTGTTTCTTCATAGGATGCTGTATGTTGATGATGATAATAGGCTTATCCTCTATGTTGTTCAGCAACAAAGTATGACTTGAGGAATAAACACATTTCATCAGAGAGGCTGCAGAGGAAGTACAAGACACACCAGTAATCTTTATTCTTATTATTCTTCTATCAGAGCATTGGAGGTGCAGTTTTTTGAGCCTGTCATAATCAGTCGGGACTGTTGAAAGTGCTTTGCAGAGTTGTTTTATTTTTCCACTTTTTAACTTTCTGAAATGATGCTCTCAAGCGTTGTTGCTTGTTTCTAGCTCTAGTGCTTCTTAATGAAGTTCACTGTTCAGCCTTCTCTTGTTGATGTTATTCTGCAGCTACTTGTGTTCATCGTGGCGCTTCCTGTTCAGCTCTCAGCGAGGGGGACGTATGTGTGCCTGCTGCAAAACAGCATCTTTTGTTCTGGTTCACTACCAAATTACAGATTTGGGAACTGTGGAGTGTGAAATTCGATAATCTTTACAATGCGTGAAAGCAGACCCGCCTAGACAGTGTGCTGGCCTGCCGAGCTTTAAGATTAGAGTAGCTCACACGCGGTGCTAAGCCAGCTGAAAGAAAAGGGCTTTTTATACACGTGAAATCATAATGCAGGCGGACTTGTTGAGTTTTTATTTATTTATTTAATTTTATGATGGTTACAAAACCATTAACTACTGCCTGCACTCTGCCTGCACTTTTTGTAGTTGTGTAATGTGGACTTTAGGAGCACTCAAATACTGATAATTAACTGTTTTGTTTATTGTAAGTAAATAAACACTCAAGTTAAGGTCAAAAGTGATGAGTTGATGGAGCTAGTAACATTTAATCTATCAATTATACAGTAGCCCCTCTGCCCCTGACATACATTAGTACACAGCATCTTGGAAGACCTGGGGATATACCTCAGAAACTCTAATCTCAAGGTGCTATAGAATGCATGTGTTATTTAAAGTTTTTCTGTGCCCATGGAAAAGGCACTTGACTTCATGCCCACTTACAATCCTATGATTTTGCATGAAACAAGCTATATTCCCTTGTCTGGTAACAACCACGATGAGCACA
Source organism: Prochilodus magdalenae (assembly GCA_024036415.1). Taxonomy (NCBI): domain Eukaryota; kingdom Metazoa; phylum Chordata; class Actinopteri; order Characiformes; family Prochilodontidae; genus Prochilodus; species Prochilodus magdalenae. The sequence continues at coordinate 85,812 of JAMWET010003863.1, forward strand.
CAGAAAATAAAAGTAATCTCTGTTCTCATGCCGCTTAGATTGGCCATCCTATTTACTAGGAACTTTCTAGTAGCTGATAGACACAAACAGTGGATGAACACACACGCACAGTATGGCTGCTGCTTACAGGTTGCAGCTGAGTGGAGTGAAATGCGCGGAGCAAACTAACAACTTTTGAATTAAAGTCTGTGGTGTTAAAGATTGTGAGGTGTAAATATTAATCAGAAGTGACTACTGCACAGCAATCTAGGATTTAGGAATTTCACTTTAATGAACTCTCAACTATGACAGTGTAAATGCATTGTAAATGTTTTCTGTGCTGTGGCTCCTTTAAATGTGGGAAAGTTGCTTACTGGTCAGCAAGCTCACTTTCAAGTAAGAGAATAGCTGTCGGACAGTGTAAAATTAGATGTTCCTGTTAGAAAATGCAGCAGTGTCATGGATGAAAAGTCTTGTGGAGTTACCAGTTGGCCTACATTCCACGTTCAGGGTTTAAGTGAATGACAGGTTTGTCATTTAAGATGCTAAAAGTACTGTGTTTTTTTGTGCCCTACTTCAGGATAAGCGGATGGGAAGAAACTATTGCTATTTTGGAGCCACTTGTATGTAGTTTTATCAGTAGACGAGTATCTAAGCTGTGTGTTTGGTGTGTGGATAAATGGCAGTCCTCAAAACCAGCAACAGTTGTCATGACAGCTTGCAGAACTTTCCTCCGATACGACACACAGTTAAAGAGATTTGAACGTCCATGTTGCTGGTGCTTTCGTTCATTGTTATGTGTTTGAGTTAAACACGTGTTCAGGTAACGAGCATGCATTGTAGAAAACATTTAAGGAGAAGTTTATTATATTATTTGGAAACCCATTTTGTCCCTATAATGGCCTCATTTGGTCAAGACTCCGCACGTGGCACTTGTTGTCTTCAGTCTTTGCTACAGTTGACTTGAGTTCACTGGTCGTGAATCTTATTTCCTGAAGGGCTTGTTTCTGTTCCATCCCACACATGGTCAGTTGGACTGAGATCTCTTGGCCACTGGATTGTGCTGAATTCTTTGTTTGCTGGCCGATTCCTGGACATTCGCGACTCACAGCCTGCAATGTTGACATGTAGCATATTGTGGTTTGATGGAGTCCAAGTGGTTTTCTCCATTTTCTCCTCCTTCCATCATGACCACAATGTGATTGTGCTGGCTAAAAAGGAGCATGCATTAGACACAAGCCAGTTTTTTTTCTTTAGCAAATCAAATAAACATATGACAAAGCTTTGGCTTTGGAAAAATGTATTTATACGTTTTTGCCCTTAAGCTTTGTGTGTCCAACCAGACCAGCTCTCTTTAGTTCCTCTGAAATTGTGTCGAATACAGATGCAATTGTGGCGACAAATAAGATTTTTCAAGGCTAGGCTGGTGCTGAATTCCCTCATTTCTCTTCTAGTGGTTAAGGTTAAAGCAGTTATTTGGACAATCGGTGTAAAAGAGTTCCCGTCTTAGCGGCAGGAAAGCCCAGAGGAAAAGCTGTTAAATCCCTGCTGGGCGTCTGTATAGGAGTGAGATTCTATCTGTGTGTTTGAGCGTGCATCTGGTGAGTAATGCTGTCCAACTTGAGAAATCTCATTAATGCTGTTATATGTAAAGATAAAACTGCTGATGGATCAGTTATGACCAAGCTTCGGTACATGCACTCCATCATTAGATTGTTATATGCCCAGAGCCATTTTAAGATTCATGTGTCGCACATGTAAGGAAAGGTAACCAGCTAGGATTTTGTTAGGGTTGACTGTCAGGCAGAATTTTACAGTCATGTCTCAGTCAGGTGTTCAGTTTAGATTTTCATTGAGACTAAAGGTGTTTGGTTTGTTGTAGATATAAAGAGGCGCTGCTTTTGCAAACATCCACTGTGAATGCCCTGTAAAGTTGTTTATACTCTAGATGGTTTTATGTTGTGTTTGTGATGTACTCATCATTAATTCATATTTTTGTGTCTAATTGATGAAGGATGTGGTTGTTCTAGTTTGTTACAGGAGCATTGCCTGACTGGGTTTGATTTATGTTTGATCAAACTCCTCTAGGATTATATCCTGCCGCTCTCATGTGTTTCTTCCTACACACACTGCATGCTTAATTGCTGGCTATCTCCCTGTTACTGATCTTTTATTACGGCATCAGAAACCATATTATATAATCTTATAGGCCACCGAGACAAACTGACATTTAAAGTACATTTAAAGTGAACTTGAATCAACTGTTACAGAGCTCTACCGTTAGCAGTGCTATAAATGATAAGATAGCATGTTGGTTGTTTTAGACTGCTACTGAATGTTCCATGCTTCATTCATAGAGTACCACTTGGTTTGTGCTCCATGCATGCAAATTCTTTCCAGAAGCAGGAAACTGTCTTAAATGTATCAAGGCTGACTGGTGAAAACATCTCAAGACAAAATCAACCAACGTCTGTGGTGGAAAAAACTATCTAATGTGTAACTGTAAATGTTAGTTCTCAGCAGTGATGAAAGACCGTCTGTGAATGCAGATTTGTTTAGCACACACACACACACACACACACCTATATATACACACACACACACATTGTTTTTTCTATGCAAGGTTATTATACAGCTGTGTATCACAATGTAGATGTGTAGTCAAGTTTTAATATGGGCAAACAGGTGCAATTAAATAGCTACCAACTCCATATAAATGAGCTAACTGACCAGTTTGACTGACTTGCAGCTCTTAACTGCTTTTGATTCAGTGGGAGCACAGCCATGTGGCTGCTCTGTAATAGTTCTCACTGGGGCTGCACGATATTGACAGTGCGACGTTTGTTTGATAAAGCTGTGAGATATTTTGGAAAAGTAGGAATTAATCCTACTGCAAGGAAAGCTCTCATTAGGCTTTAACAGTTTGTGCCGTCTCGCTGCCGCCGTCTGAATGTAGTAATTTGATCTGATTTGTCATCGCTGCTCTGACAATTTATTACGGAAGCTCATATTGCTCAGATTTATCGTGCAGCTAGTTCTGACCATGGACATCGCTCGGTATAATTAAACAATGTTTTGCTAAGTGAGCGCATTGATTATAATTAAACAAATAAAAATAATAATAAAAGGAGTTTTGATTCATTATAATTATACAAGTTTATTATTTATGCATTTATCTCTGGGTTGGTGTTGATTCCTATGTTCTGTAGTGCTGGTCAAATCGTAGATTATCATGTAAGAAGTTACTGCCCTCTGGTGATGACGATCTACACTTTACAGGACATTCTTTTCCCACCCTGCAGTGCCTCAGTACAGCTTAATTGGACCCTTTCCCTGCTTTAATGTGCCAAATTCAGCTTATCAGTTGATAGTAGGACTTAATAAGCTTTTCATGCATCAGTGTTTGAGTAGGAAGGAAACTAAACAGTGATGTACAGGGATGGTCCATGACGCATACAGAGACTTTGTATGAGATCAGTTTGGAAGAATTTAACCAGAATTTCTTGGACACTGGATGGAAAATGACGTCTTTTGGAATAAGATTAAAATGTACATCATTAAACTGGAAATAATAACCTAAAAAAGTTAAAGATTTTGAACAAAGGAAATTATTTAAAAGGCAGTTACTATAATTCCAGAAACTTTGATCTCCAGATAAATCCCAGTATGTATTCTGAAATGTTCAGAATACGAACCAGTAATGGGGCAGGCTTTTTGGCATGGGGTAATTATTAGTTTTTTGTATTTCCAGCAATGAGCTCCTGCAGGTTACAGAGGCAAGAGGTTATCACAGATTAAGAGGTTGTAATGTTTGATGTTAATGATGAGATTGTGTGTTGTTCATGATCCCATATAGGCTGTGTCATGACATGCTTGTTTTTTATTGCGCAGTGACAATATAATGAATCTTGTCATGTTGCTGCTAGTATTCTCCACAATTAATGTTTCATGTTTTCGAATACAGAACCTCATCCATAATCGCTTTTTGGAACAGATGATGATACAAATGATACAAAAATAATGTTTTAGAATATGAAATCCTGCTAGTGGTTTGAATCAGGTGTGTTGAATGAGGTAAAATGCTAAATTCTGCACTCTTCTGCATTTCAACAAATGAAATCAGCATAATAAATAAATACACTGCTTTTAAATGCAATATCAGAGAAGTAAATGATTACTTGTTTTGTTTTCCTTAGGAAGGTAAAATAAAGCGGTTCAGTCGTTTGAGCATGGATGTATATTGTAAGCCCTTCCTAGTGTACTCTGAGAGGATTGCAAAGTTCCCCATTGCAAAGTTCATACATTTGCCTGTGTGCTTCTGCAAGCATTCTTTATGATCAGCTGACGCTTTGCTGAACGTCTTGATGATCACTTACATCGTCTTAAACCTCTGAGTGATATGTCCCATTCAGACTTCGCTGGTGTGTCTGAGAGTGGCTCACTCTGTGATTCAGAAGCTCGCCCAGCTCTCTGTGCTGCTGCTGTTCAGTGTCACAAACATACAAACACTGAGACTCCTCTGGCTGACTGATGCCTGCTTCTTGTCTACTGAGTAGGCGTGCACACACACACTGTGGCTCCGCTGTGGTGACTCAGCCTCAGAAATGGAACAGAGTGACCAGGCCACCGGTCCAGAACACAAGTGTGCTCTCACTCTCAGAAGGAGGCCTGCCCATATCCTGCTTCATGCTGCTGTCTCAGTCCCTTAGCATGGGGGGAAAAAAAGAGCAAGGAACTGTAGCGAATGCCAGACTTCCTCTGGGAGGGACAAAAAGAGTGGCGGACACTGTAGACATTATACACATTCATAGAGCTTTGTTGCACCATGTCAGAGCATTATCTTTACACCGTCGGTGACCGCAGATTTGTTTAACTTGCTCACTAGGTCGTCATGATCACTGATTGTGGAGCGCACATTGATTGATACAGTAATAATATTTACTCTGACAGTGGAATGTCAGTAAAGTAGTGTATATAAAGTTTAATTGGTCAGTACAGTGTGATATTAAAACTTTATTATACTACAGGTCAGTCTAAAGTGTTAAGTGGTTCTCTTGGAATTTGTGTTGATTCTGAAGGTGCAGAAAGTAAAACCTAAGAACTCCAATGTTAAATTAATTATTAAATGTGCCCTAATTTACTCTTTTTAAACTAGTGCCATTTTTAAGATGACTAATTATTTTTTAACATTTAATCGTTTTATTTTGACTAATTTCAAAATTAATTAAAAATGTCAAAACTAATTGACAGTGTTGAAACATACAACTTTGTATGTTTATTTTGTACGTTAGTGGTGTTATAACTCTGTTTTACAGTTTAGGTGTGGATACACAACTTTGCCAGAAAGCTAAAACTAATTTAACATCGTCCATGCACTGTTTTCATCCTTGCAGTACAGTGTTAATCTAGAGACTTACCCTTTTATTATTTAATAGGTTCCTTTGGGTAGCATTCATTTTCCTCCCTCTGCACTTATCACTGAAAGATTGCTCTCTTTCGCAAGACCTTCTGTTTTCCTACATTTCCTTTACTGGGTCGATGTTCGTGGAAAGTGGACTGTCAGCAGTAGCAGGAAACATGTTGGAATTTGAATGCCTTCATCTGTCTTGTGCGTAACTGTTGTGCTGTTCTGAACAGCCGTTTCCACTTTGCATAGAGTGAATTGCTCTTATCATACTTTTGAAACCATAAAAACAGTATCTCCACATGTGTACATACTATAATGAAGCATGTCAGAATTAACATGCAGTAGCATTATAGTGTGTTTTATTGTATTGTGTCTGATTACTGGCAGATATGTCGGTGTCCATTCCAGAGTACTCGTATTGGCCTCTGTTTTGGTAGAGAAAACTAAGCCAGCTTTTTGATATTGTTAGTTCTTCCTCTATATGACCTTTTGAGTTGATGGGTCAGACAAGAGAGGACTGAGCGCTGTGAGGATCGACCCAGAAACCCGTCTGAGCAGAGCAGTCTTCAGGCAGATTTTTATTTTGAGGTTCATTTTCTTAAATGATGTCCATCACAGCCTGGCAGACAGACATAAACTGCGAATGTTGATGAGTACAGCAGACATGCATGTAATTTGAGCCTCATTGATGTGGTAAGACGAAAAGGGGGAGAGAGAAACAGAGAGAGAGAAAGATAGTCTGTATTTGTGCTTTCTCTGGGGAATTAGCAGTAGGCAGGCCCTAATCTCTCACATAGCAGCGCTTGATCTGTCTGCTGCCTGGAAGATGCTTCAGTAGCTCATGTTCTCACATAACCTCTTTCTCTCACTTTCACTTTCTCTCTCTTTCTTGCTTTCTCTGATCTGTGCACGCATGCACAAGCGCTCACACACGTGTACACACACACACACACACACACACACACACACACACACACACACAGTTGCATAATTATATGAAGCGAGTCTAATGTTTGTAGTGCATTCCTCATTACTGGTCTGACTGTGTTTTCTCTGTACTGTTTGGCTCTAGGTAAAGAGAACATACTCTCATGGGACGTACCGTGCCGGGGCCATGCGCCAGATCAGTCTGGTGGGGGCCGTGGATGAGGAGGTGGGAGACTACTTTCCGGAATTCCTCGACATGTTACAGCAGTCTCCCTTCCTGGAAGTGAGTAAATAGTGCATTTTTAAACACCAAATAGTCATAAGGACATAAGATTACAAAGATTACTAAATCTAAAAAAATGGTAAAAGATGCCTGAGAAAACATTCATCAGGGTAGATGCCCAAAACATACAGACTGGTTGAGCAAAAAAGACTTTTTAAAAAGATCTACAACAGTTGCGATGTTCTAGTACAGTAAGTTTGTTCTTGTGGAGAAATGATTTTCCAATCACACTGGTTTACCGTCAGACAGAAAAACCATACATATAAACTATTAAAAAAAAAAAAGGACAAAAAAAATACAGAGTGATGCACTAGTCAGATATATGTTCATTCCTAATTGAAACCAGTATTAAATCACCTTTTTTAAATCAGCTGTGACTCGGGTTGGGCAGTATAGCGTTATAAGGCATACTGTGGTATTTTTAACGATGAAGATATATCAAAATGATGTCCTATTGTTATTCCACTTTTTAATAGGCAATTTAAACACATTCAGTCCATTGATATTTTAGACAGACATTCTGATTAGTGGTGTGGGAGCTTACCAGTAGCATATAGACAGCTAAGAGCTACATTTACCACACAACACATTTGATTTCACTCAAATGAATGCTCTCTAAATAGGTGTCATTGTAGCATCAACCTAACCTGTGCTGTGTTGTGTGTCCTGCTAACTCAGCTGTCCTCGGTGTTACCAAAACGCTACAATCCTAACACCACAGAACAATTTTGCCTTTCTGTTTCTGCAGACGCAAGGTTTGCTCTCTGTGATGTTACTTTTCCTCACCTACACTCTTTAGCAGAGCTCCAATCAGTCAGAAACCTGTACTGTCATCTGTAGGCTTATTGTTAAGCCAACATTATCTGGTCAAGCTACAGACCCAAACACCAAGGCCAGGTTTAATTTTCCCTTTCTATCCCTTTAATTCTAATGGCTTGATTTCGCTCATTCAGATTTAAATCAATATCAACTAATCTTATGTTGGTGCTTTAGTTAACAGGAACCAAACATGTTATAAGTGATCTCAACGGTAATGAGCATACTAGCTAAGCTAATGTTAACTTACTCCTGTCTTAGCTGTGAGAGCACTGTTTAACAGTTCATACTGTGATCTATGGAATCTATGTAGGGAGAGAAAAAGTTGAATTGATGCATCAGGTACTTTTGGGTGAGTGTTGTATAATTCGCAGGTTCATTTTAACTGTGTAAATCAAAAATCGCAGTGCATTTCACACGGTTTCTTAAAAAAGAATGCTCTTTCTCCCTCTTTCTCCCTCTTTCTCCCTCTCTTTCTTCCTCTCTCTCTGTGTGCGTGTATGTGTGTCGTGCGTGCGTTTGTAGCGGACGTTGCCATGGGGAACATTTTCAAGTCTGAAGCTGATGAGTCCTACAGAGAGTGATGATGGGCCCATCATGTGGGTTCGGCCTGGAGAGCAGATGATTCCTGTCACTGACATGCCAAAGTCTCCCTTCAAAAGGAAAAGGTATCCGTTTCACACTACACATTATCAGCTGGTCCTGTAAAACTATTAAAGTGTACAGATCAGTGCAAGTAAACGATACATTAAGACTATGTAAGCATAAATGACAAATATCTGAACCATACAGTTTCGGCCTGGGATTGACCCACAGTGTTATCTTCCTGGTAGCTGGGCTCAGAAATAGTCCTGCAAATATTTAGGTCTAGTGTTCTAATGCGGCTTTCTGTAAAGATAACTCACGTACTTCCTCTCTCTATAAGATGTGATCATTGTCATGCTAAACAGAACAGGAGCTTGCTGCAGGCAGAGCCTTTTCTCTTTTTACAGATAGAAGGACTCGTCTTTCACACAGAGAGTGTGCTCACCAGTGCTGTCTCAGAATTGTGTGGGTGTGTGTGCAAGTGTGAGAGATTAGGCCAACAGCAGCTCTAGTGTGAAATTTGCTGATGTTTGTTTTGCAACTACATTTTTCTTTCCTGTTTTTTTCCCCCGCTATAATATTCTTCACTAAATGTGAGGTAATCTGCTGCTGAACTACACCCGCACACACACGGCTACATGCTTTTTAAGGTGTTGCCTCTTCTCTGTGGTCCCCCCGAGGACATGAAAGTTTTGCAGTTTGTGCTTCTTTCGCTACTTTACCCCTCCTCCAACTCCCCCAAGCCTCTGACAGAGAAAAGTGTTGTAGATCTCTTGCTGTGCTGGTCTGTGGTTGAAGGCTGAGGGCGGTGGGGGGGTGTCCACAGTGACCACACTAATCTCATCAGTTCTTTGCTCCAGAGCAGAGGGTTATACGATAGAGTTGGGACCCCCAGTCACAGCACTGATAAATCTAGCATGCCTGCACCTGCACGCGACAGACACACACACACACACACACACACACACACACACACACACACACACACCACCTCCTGGGAGTTCATATGTGCATAGGGCCTGATTTATTTATCTAAGACTCTTCCTTCGTCCCACCTCTTGTATGTTCTACTGTAATCCCCTGTACCCGAATGTTTTGAATTAGGCTTTTTTATTATTTTTTTTTATTTTTTTGGATGCTCTGAATTCGGGATGTGTATATCCTAATCTTAACATTCATAAATAAGGTGTGTGGTATGTGTAGTTTGGAATTAAAGAAAGACTTGTTTGTAGTTTTTGACTGAATTTAAAGTGATGGACTTTCCAACATGTATATAAGTATTTGTAAGAGTTCATTAACGAACATACAACTGACTGCAAAGAAGAAAAGGCCACAAAACCTAAAAAAAAAAGAAAATACTGTAGATTACGGTTGTAGGTGACGGCACTGATGTTGCACTAAACGCAGCACAATTGATTTTTTTTTTTTTCCCCCAGGTGCAGTTTTTAGGATATTAAGTAGGGATGCACCAATAGATTCTGCTAAATATGTCATTACATATAATTATTAAATGAGTCAAATCTAAACATCTGCCCAATGTCAATGATGCTCTTTTAAACAAATATCCGATAACAGTCGATACCAGTATTGATGTGGTTGTGAGGCATCATTTCTGAGGAGTGGGACTTGTTCAAAAATGCAGATGTTCAAATGGTGTTGTTGGTTTTTTGCTTGTGGCCCTTGAATGTTCAAGGGGAGAAAGGAGGAGGGTAAGCGGAGAGGACAGGCAGGTTTCTTCCAGCTACTGTTTTGAACATGGGTTTTCTAATCATCATCAGTAATGAGCTTCATCACTATGTGAAGTTGCTGACTGAGGTTGACTGGAATCCTCAGAGGGTGTTTATTGACTTCTTCACTCACTCACATTGCTCACACCTCGCCCTGCTGTTCCCACAGTAACACTGGAAACAACCGTGTCTGATCGCCTCTTATCACACACGCTCCTGTGTGTGTGTGTATGTGCATGCACGCCTTAACATGGTGGAGTGCCTTTCAGTGTGTGTCTGTGTGTCAGAGCTTTGCATTCATTACTTTATCATGGCATACTGCTCTCCTCTGTGCTGCATACTAAGCAGGCCTCCTCACTGTACTGTAGTGGGATCGCTCCCTCTCTCTCTTCATCCCTTACTCTCTTACATATCGGCCTTTGTAATGTATGCTAAAGGCTTGTGTGCAATCACACTGTTTCACCCTGTTTAGTGAGAATGGTTGAAAGCAGAGTGGATTATTACTCCGTCATCAGCTAACGTGACCGTTATTGGTATACTTGCACTAGAAGAACATTGATCATACAGAACAAGAACACCTTGACATGGGTGTTGTCATAAGAGATGCTTGATGACGATTAGCATAAGAACAGTAATGGGTTAATAAACAGTAAATATGTGCCGTATATAGTGTGGTACAGAAGTCAGAGGCCGCTTTCGTTTGATTTAATTTATAGTGCAAATGGCAGTCAGTAAAAGTTGTTTTTCAGTAAAGCGAAGAAAATGTTTATTTTATTTGACAGAAAATGCCATGAAGCCTCAACATGTGTAATCGTGAATATTTCAGATGTTTCAGTATTTATTTTGTTGTCTGTTTGCCTCTGTTACAGAGGACCTTAGGTTTTCAAAGAACTCTGCAGGGATATTTAACAAACCTTCAGTTTCAGTTTTGGACGCCAGTCCAAATAAAGCCAAACATATTCAGTGATGATAATGCAGTTACTAAGTAACACTTGCTGTTATCTGTTGTGAGCACCCTTCGCTCTGTCTCTCTCTCTCTCCCGCTTCTCTCTTCCACTTCAGCGGTCTGTGGTCTCTGTAATGTAAATAGCAGAGCATGGTAATCATAATTATGTCCTGCTTTCAAAGGTCAACCAATGAAATTAAGAACCTGCAGTACCTACCTCGGACAAGTGAGCCACGCGAGATGCTGTTTGAGGACCGGACACGCGCACACGCCGACCACATTGGACAGGGTTTTGAGAGACAGACCACTGCTGCTGTGGGTGTGCTGAAAGCTGTATGCTGTGGGGAAAGGTATGTATTATCCACACTTGTATTAAGACACCAGTGGGCTTTTGTTTGTCACCACATGATGCCTTTCAAGAGTAAGTGTGCAAAAATAGATTACAGTTACACCTGTGGATTTTGGCATTTGTTCACTTGGCCTTTAGATCCTGACGATGTGTCTGTGTATGTTTGTGTCTGTGTGCAGTGCGGAGCCTCCTCGCATTACCAAAGATGTGGTCTGCTTCCATGCTGCAGATTTCCCTGATGTGGTTCAGCGATTACAGCTGGACCTTCACGAGCCACCTCTGTCTCAGGTGAGTTGTCTGATCCTAAAGATTTCATGGTTCCTGTCTTTGTATGTAAACGATGTTGGATCACCAGCTCCAGTTTTTGAGGTCTGTGTGATGTGTAGAGAGGTCATATTCTCATGTCAGCTGAGACTTTTGTAAATACAATTGGAAAAATTATGGCATCAGACCTATGATGAGAGAGGACCAATAACTGAAACCAATGTTCAGTGATCTTTAAAAGCACTACTGTTTGAATAAATAACACAGTGAATACAATAAATAATTTTAACAGGCATGTCATCATGCAAGCATTATGCCAGAACCTCCCCTCAAGGAAAAGCTGTACTCATTGTAGTTTCAGTGTATTACAGAATTTGGCTAACAAGTCTGTTAAGTTAAATCAGCTGTGCTTATTGACGATTTGAGCAAAATTATTTTTTGGCAGGAAGCACTGAGTTTAGAGACAAAGTTTTGTTCTTCTAACTTCTAACAATAAAAACAAGAACTTGTTAATTTTTCCTGCAGTTTGTTTGTTTGTTTGTTTGCATTCATTCTAATGTTAATGGTTTGTTTACAAGCACAAACACAATTGCCCATATAAACGGGTTTAAATGAGCCATGTCCTAACAGCAAGCCAGCGTTCACATGTAGCATCACATCACGTCGCAGAGCCTTCAGGATGTCTACAGAGGAAATCTTTAGTGTGTAATTGGGACAAACTGTGAACCTGTCTAAAATAGCTCTAAAACTTAAAGCTAATTGAATATCCTAGTTACTGTTGTTTCAGCAGCTCTATTTTATCTGCTAATCTGGAATCTCCTAGGTCTGTTTAGCTCCCCCAGTCAGATCTCTTTATAAATTAGTGACACAAAACAAATTATTATTATAATATATTAATTTACCTCCACAATCAGTCATTTTCTGTGTACGTAGGTCATGGAGATCCCTCTGTTTCTCCAGTCTAAGGATGAGAGTCTCCTTATCCATTTTGAAGTGTAATGGCAGAGTTATGTGATGCGTCAAAAATAGAAACGGGACATCTGTGAAAAATGACACATTGTATCTCACTGCACTGTGCGGTGTTGCCTGCAGCTGGTGTAGACAGCTTCATTAGTTATAATGGGAGTGTTTTTAGTTCATTCTAGTCTCTTCCTATTAGGACAAGGTGGAAGAACCTAGTACTGTATTGGGATATAAAATATTGACATTTGTCCAGAATTTCTGTATTGGTGTATCTCTAATGTCCAGTCAGTATTACAGTTCACATTTGTGTAAATATGTGAATATTTTAATAGTTAAAGATCATCTTTTCTGAAATTAAGCTTTTTGTTTGGATCACTAAGTCTTTCATTACCAGATTGCTTGTGTACATGAATCATGTAATCTTTCAAAGCTTGACATAAGAAAAAGGGGAATCAGTGGTTGTGATGGAATCATACCCGTAAGTGCCGTAGAAGCAGTACAATCAGGAAAATGCTAACCTTGAAGTATCAGATTTTCAGAGGACACAGATGCACAAACTGTTTGTAGGCTTTTGCTAAAATATTGGTGCTATAGAGCTTTTGACTAAAACATGGTTTCACTTCAGGAATCAATGCAGCATCGGATTCACTCTAAATGACTAGCGGGGGATCCGATCTCCTAAAGCTTAAACGTGAGACAGCGGAAATAAGGCTCAGACTAGATTCATCCAAGGCTGTGTGTAAAGCGCTCTTTAGGATTGTGCCATTTTAAGTTAGGACAAGTTCTATGTTTTTTTTTATTTATTTGTTTGTTTGTTTGTTTTTACACACTGTGGCTGAATACAGGACAAACCATGTGCTTCACCTACCACTTTCATTATTGTTCCTGCCTCTCTTGTTAAACAAGTTGTTTTGAGGCGTTTGCACACGCATTTAAATTTTAAGGAAATTGTATAAGACTCACCAGTGTTTTTTTTTTTTTTTCCTAATTTAAAATGCATCACAATTTTTATGTTTTATATAACTCAAATTTACTTGACTTGATCTACAAAATTGTTAATTACTTGGCAGTATGGTGTGTCAGACAAAAGGTTATGCCAGTTATGATTGTAATGTTTAGTTGTCAGACAAATGGGGCCACATATAGGTCTGAGTCCCCCTGTTCCACATTAAAAAGCTTTTTGCTGGTGAATCACTGCTAGCACTGTGGTTTAGTTCTAGATTAGGCTTAGTCTATGTCCAGGAAACCAGCCCATTTCTACTATCTTTATTATACTCTTGGTTGTTAACACTGACCCCTGCTGACCAGATGGCAAACAGTACTGGTGTACCATCCTATGTCGAGGGCCTAAGGGAGGAACTGATCTCTGAAATCTTTCTCTCACTATTCCATAAGGACTGCTGTTTATGGAAGGTTTTAAGAGCAGCTATGGATAAGTACTCGTACCAGCAGGGCAAACACTTTTACCTCCAGTGCAAGGAGGTAGTGGGGTTAGTACACACTAGGGGGAACTAATCAACTTGAACAAATTAAACAATGGTGTTTATCGTTGTAGCTTTGTTTGATATATTATACATTGGTACATCATTGTCTACTGTGTGTATACAATGTCTTGGCTAGAGAGTACATACTTGTACTCTACTACTGTTTATAATTACAGTCCAGTCAGTTTTGGGTCCTGTTGTGTTGGAGGTAGACGGTGTTAGTCTACTTGTATGGAATTGGTTGTTCTGTCAACTGAACAGATGGTGTCTAAAACTAATAATGAACAAACACACCTGTTAGGCTAAAGTACATAAGATTGTTTCTCATAAAATCAAAACTCGTATAAAAAAAACAAATGGTCTGCGGTTTTGAATTGTTGGCCCCTGCAAGCTTGAATATGTGGTCACAGTAAGCAGTCTTTTATGGAATGGGAAGGGGGACTTAATAATAAAGATGTTTTTAGGTTTTGTAAATTGGTTAATATTTAGCTTCAGCAAGTGCATTTATAAATTTACAATATCCAGAGAGCTTCTAATTAGTGAATTCATTGCTTTCGCTTGTGCCTACTGCTGACACAGATATTTAACTGTGCACATGAATCTTGTATATTCTCCACAGAAGAGCATTGCCAGTAGAAAGGGATGCTTTGGAGCAGCTGCACATGATCCTATAGTCACCATAATCAACGCAAAGCATCAAATGGGTATAAAGCTGTGGAGAAGTGGAACTGTGCTCTTTGGAGTGATGAAACTTTATCCAACGCCTTTTGGATTGAGTTGGATTGATCAAGTAATCAGTACCTGACTCCAGCAATGCTGAACGCAGTCCAATCCTCAGCAGTGTTCTGACATCTACTGTAATACCTTCCCTGATATGCTGTCTCTGCAGTAAAACAGAGACAGACTCCCAGAGACAGTACTAGGACCTGACCAGAGAAAATTTTGTAGCAGTCAGTTTTTACAAAGTAAAAAAAAAAAATTCTGATAATATTAGATGATTATGATGATTATTTCGATGTATTAATTTTAGATTTCCAGTGTAACTTGCTCCAGTAGTTTTAGTTGAGCAGTGCTTTACTGGCTGACATGTTTGACAGTTATAACACCAGGTTAACACTGTGTGGACACCCATTACTGTGAACTGTCAAAGCACTGGCACTGTGACTTCTGAACATAATGGGGATGGTAAAAATGTTTTTAGAACATCTTGCAGTTGATTGTAAAAACTACGGCCGCATATTTTATAATTACATTGTAGGTGAACCAACCACCATGACTGCTGACTGCGTGTTAAGTAATTTTCCCAAAGCAGCCCGTAACCATTTGTGTCATGTAACATCACTTAACAAATAACTCTGTGTCTGTGCTGTCCGCAGTGTGTTCAGTGGGTGGATGACGCAAAGCTGAATCAGCTGAGGCGAGAGGGGATCCGCTATGCTCGCATCCAGCTCTATGACAACGACATTTACTACATCCCCCGCAGCGTGGTCCATCAGTTTAAGACCGTCTCGGCTGTATGCAGCCTGGCGTGGCACGTCCGCTTGAGGCAGTACCACCAGAGTGGAGAGGACGAGGTGCCGGAGCAGGAAGAGGAGGACAAGAAACCACCCTGTATCAAACAGGAGCCCACTTGTGAGAGCCTGAGCGCCCCTGCAGCTTCACCCTCCTCTACCGATACCAAGCCGCCCAGGGACATGCCCCATGTGCCCCAAATCAAGGTGGAAGAGGTGGAGACCATCCCTGAGCGAACGGCCAAAACTCCCACCAGTGCTCCTAGCAGCTCCAGTGCTACACCACCTCTGGCCCACACAGCCGTGTCAGAAAGCCGACCCAAAGCACACCATCATTCAGAATGTGGAGCCACTCCTACACATGCGGCCATGGCCAGGCCAGTACCGAGTCTGACCTCAACAACACCCAAACACACACACCATTCTACACCAACCAAACACTCACACACCTTGACGCCAACCAAACACACACACACCTCTTCCTCAACCAAACATCACACGCACTCCAGCTCGACGTCCAAACACACCCACTCTTCTTCCACGCCCAAATCCACCCATTCAACAATGGCGCCAACCAAACATGCGCATTCTACCAACACAACCAAACACACACACAGTACCCCGACAACCAAACACACACATTCCCCTAATCCTAAACCCAGCTCCGGACATTCAGACAGTCGGACTGCGCCTCCCCAGCACCAAGTTCTGCCTCAGGCTGTCCTGCCCCAGTCTCAACCCCAGCAGCTGCCCCAGCTCCAGCAACAGCAGCACCAGCCCCAGCCTCGGCCAGAAAGAAGCCAGGACTCTCTCCACCCAAAGCCTGCTGTCACACCACAGGACACGCGGCCACATCACCCGCTCAACCCCCTCCTGCATGAACAGCAGAAAGACTTTTTATACTGATGAAAGGATTTGTACATAACTGTTTTTAAAAATGGCTTTTCTGTTTTTTCTCTTTTTTTAATTTTATTTTAAGGTTTTGGGTTGACTTTCTGTTTGTATTGATCTGATGAGGCAAAGATAAAGGAAAGACGAGCTTGACACCAACAGCAGTGTGTGAGGTGAAAGGCAGCAGCGTGGCAGACCTCCAGCAGGGCGAGAGTGCGGCTCGCTCCCTCATCCTAACGTTACCGATGGAATACATAGCAAATGTAGCGCGTAACATTCCTCAGTGCCTGCCTGCAACTGTGAACTATCAAAGCACTTAGGGCCAGCTGCACTGCTACCCTGCAGGTCGGAAAACAAAAAACCCACAAACAGGTCCTTAAATAATATATTTTTAAGTTGTAGGCTATAGTTGTATTAGAGCTGACATGAACATATATATTTTTAAGATGAGATGAGACAGAATTCTTTTAATGACTCCAGGCTTTTCCATAGAGCTTATTTATATCAAGGTTGTTTTTTTGTTCCATTTTTATTGTCAGCACTGTAGTGTATATAACTTTTTTCTAAGAAAATGTGTAGTTTGATTTATATCTAATTAAGAACCTCGTAATAAAAAGTTCTTGATATTGGATATTGTCGTCATGTAAACAAGGGCTACACTGAATGATCATGTGTGTAATTCAGACTGGCTCGGTGTTGGTAGGCCGCCCGACCTACCAACACGCTTCCACTTTCATGATTAATCAGAAATGTTTCCACAGTTACTCTGTGTAGAATTTAAGACAACTATGTTTGGAGATGACTGAAGATTAAAGCATAGGATCACTGCACAGTGTGTTTCATTTTGTCCTGTGTTAGAACACGCTTCATGTTAAAAGGCATCGGTCAGGCAAAAATTAGATTTCGGTTTTTGTTGCACCAACACATTAATCAGTGTTCAGTGTTTACATCTTCAGTTTCTTCCTCTGGAGCTGGGAGGCTTATGTTGCTGACAGTAAGTGGGAGCTTATGGAGCAGCTGTTGATGCTATATTTAGCCACATTATATAGATTTGTTGAAATTTACAGTAAGGAACGCTGGCCTCCAGGGCAGGCTTAAAAAAAAAAAAAAAAAAGCAAACCCTCCACCGTGAGTGTGTGTGGCGAAGGGAAGTTAGTTCATGTGAGATTGCTTACTGAACCATCACTTAAAGGTTACGGTAGCTCTTTTCCATATGATGGTTCCTAGACGGCAGGGAATTCCATATGCTGTTGTGCTGATTCTCGTCTTGAACGCAGCATGTTCTGGTGTGATAGACCCGTAGACATTGTTTAGAGTGAAATGAGTAATGAGGCTTGTCTGGTGGTTGGGGTCTCTAAGCCATACTAAGCGTGGCTGGAGCTGAAGGTGGATTAACTTGCCTACATGAGCATGTGTAGTGTTATGTAACATGGCCTCCCACACCGTGAAGCGTGATAGCAGTGAACTCTGTTATGCCGGGTCTGAGTTTTTACGGTTAAGTCTGGGTGATGTACTAGATACTCATTACTGCGGGATGTGATGGACGATCTTATTTGAGTATGTGCAGGTTTGTTCTCTGGTCTGGCAGTACACTTCCTGATACTTTGTTCTGTTAACATGTTTGCAGAGGAATTCCTTGGCCTGGGAACTTGGAAAGGCCAAACCAGAATCCACCACAATTAGCAGGTCTTGTGCATTCATTCCAAATTCAGAGAAAGTTCAGATTGGGAACAGGCATGTTGTGTGTATGGAGCTCCACACTGGATTTTTGTTTTTAAGCTTCCCTGAATGACAGGTTGAGATGACTGACATGTGTTGTTTGTGGTAGTTTCATGGAAGCGCTACATGCAGGCTATGATTGTTGTATTTCTGCTGTTGTAATAGGATGGTATTTTACGTTGTCTGTGTTTACCATCATGAGTTCCTGTGCTTCTTGTGCTTCAGTGTCGTCTTTTTTAGAAGGATGCCATCTACCTGCATGTAGTGGTATTACAGGCGCCAATGCAAGAGACTAACAGTGAAGAACAGTCGTGGGGCTGCATGCTCTTCAGACTTTATAGTTTTCCTAATTCACTAAATCAGTTATAATCTTGTTTAGCATGCCTAATCCCCACATGTGAGCACTTTTCACTCCAAGACAGGAGCTATAAACACTATTGTACTTCACTTTTACATACCTCAGCAACAACTCAGCAGTATGCAGAGTAGTGTCTTTGCTAGATGACTGAGTTTAGCATATATATATATATATATATATATATATATATATATATATATATATATATATTATATATTATATATGTGTGTGTATATAATTCGGATCTTCCCAGGAGGACCCCAGTTTGTGCTTTAATTAAATAAATTAAAGAAAATGTTGTCAGAGCAAGATAGCGATCACACTTAACTCCAACCCAACGAGTGACCCTAAAACCAACCACATCTATAAACGTGTACATTTATTTATGCAACAATTTAACACTTAATGCAGAATAATTTACAAAGTGCATGCTATATAAAACAATAAAAAAGGTGTGCAAAATAAGGAAACACAATGTCTGTACATGGTGATAATGGCTTGACAGAGGGATTCTGCAAATGGTCTCGCTTAAATGGTTTTGAGCAGTCATCAGATGTATATTTCAAAAGGGCAATCCCTTAAAAACCCTCAGACTTCTGATCAGTAAACGTTCCGGAGCCTTCAATGTATTTGAGCCGTGGTGTCCAACCCTCCTCCTGCACATCTACTGTCATACAGAGTTAAGGAGAAGCCCAGAGAGTTAGAGTTGAGCTCTCAATCTAATCCACCACACTCGATCCATCTACTTATTATCTTCAGAAATCTGTGATGAGGTGGTTCAGGGATGTAAGGCTTGGCTTGAAGGTGAAGTCCTCAGGAAGATGGCTCTTCAAGAGGCAAAACCACTATTAGACTGCCAAAATCCCTAACAGGCAATTGCCAGTTCCATCAAGACTCTCAATTTGCAGAGAGAGAGAATATCATTATCACAGTTTGCTACAGTGGCTTTAATGTTTCATTGCAGAACTAAAGTCCAGGCTACCGGTTGGAGTTACCGCGTCTTTATATCTGTTGTTTATTCAGTTATTAAATAAATGGTTACATTTTTTGGCAATCAAACTTTTAGTCCGACAAATTCAACAGTCCCATATTCTATGGAAGACCGTTTCCACCACCCCAATTCAAAAATTCAATTCTGAATTTTCATAGCATCTCAGAAATTTGACTTACTATCATCATTATGACTTAATATTTCATAATTATAATTTACTATATGGATGAAATGGGCTTCCATAATATTCTGATTCTAGCCAGTTCACCATCATGTCTGGAAGACTGGAGTCATGAGAAGGGTATTGATAAAGACCATGACGTTTAGCTTCTGGTAGTTTGTTTTGCATGTTCTGCCGAGAAATCAGATGGCTTTCTTTAAAATCCAGCAAGAACGTTATTAATCCAGACTATCTGAAACCTACAGCTCAACCTCAGTGATGTGCAGCTTTGTGTAACAGCAAAACACCCTGAGGAGGACATGCAGTTGGATGCTCTCAGCTTTAAAGCCTACAGGACAAATAAAGTCAGGTAAGGAGTCACTGAATCAGATTTTTTTGGATCATATTAATATGAATACAGTAATGTAGGAAGGAGCCTCTAGCTTTACTACACCTAAAACCAAACAGGAGGCTGTGCGATAGAAACCAGCTGAAAAGGAATACTATTCCTTTGGAATCATAATGACTGACGCACCTGCCAATGTAGCTCTGGAGTTACTTAACAAGGAGCTGCAGACCAAAAGCCAACCCATGTGCTTCTGCAAAAAACACTAACAAGCTTCAAAACTGGACGAACTACACACATCAATCAGCCAACCAATCCGCTAGACTTCCAGACGTTAGGACTGACGGCAAAGACTTCCTCCGATCGCACACAGAAATATCAACACTTCAATATCCGGTAGACAGCATCACGTAGATGAACAGCCAGAGCTGTGAAATGAAACCTGTAATTTGGGGCCGCAGAATGAAATGAATTTCAGATCCATGCCAGTCATTTTCTTCTGGTCTATCAATCACAGAGCAGAGATTTACCCCTCTCTTTCCTAGTCCACTGTGCATGTATCAAGGACTCATCCTTCATTCCACAGTGAAACTGTCTTCAGTCCAACCACCACTGCAGAGCCCACAATAGCTGGGGCTCATCATGGACAGAACTGTCAGATTGTCTGTTGAAAAGAATAGTAACAGTTAAAAACTCCCTCGTCCTTCTTTTCTGGGATTGTCCAGGTCAGTCCTGCTTGATTGTGAAACAGTCTGTTTATGTGGCACTTGTGAAAGGCTTCCCATCAATCTGGATGTCGTCTGGTCACCCACCCAGCTTCATCTTCTGTCATGGCATGGCTTTGTCAAAGCAGTGTTCAGCCAAAATCCTCATGTATCCAGGTTTTTAAATGGAGCATGCTTTTGCCTTTTGAGTTAATGTAGCTAACAAGTAATAATAGCCTATAGCCTCCTGGTTAGCGCTAACTGCAAAATGCATGTCTAGCTCACGAGCTATTAAGGGCCCATATCAATAAAAAACTGCCAACCTTTTTAAATAAAACCATTTGATGTACAAAAACACTAATAAAGTTTCAAAAAGTACCAAATAAAACAGCCATTCATGCTGAAGTTATAAAGAGGGTTTCAGCCCAGAATGTATTTGAATGGTCATACACTAAACATGGCTGCCAGTTAGAACAGGGGCTATTTACCTTTACTCCCTTCCAAATAAGGGATGTCAGAAAATGGTCATGTGAAAATGAGTGGTACATAAAGTCACACAAAATCTTAAAGACAAAAAAGATTTACAAAAATTAAGTGTATGGCCTCTACGTAATCTCAAACAGCTTTGGGTATATGGTTTCAGACACTGCGTAACACAACACTAACCTGGCGGCTATAAGCTTCCAGTACTCGTAAGCTCAAGATCAAACTTCTGACACCAAACAGCTCTTAGTTGATCAGCCACATATGAGGTAAGATGTAAACTGCTGATTTCCAGCTGAACCATCGTCCCCTGCCAGCCCACCGATGTGTGTTCATCCCACCCAACCTCCAGCCCAAAAGAAATCAGTCCCTGCGCTGTGGGAAGATATTAACCCCCAGCTCCACCATGGCTCCAGTCAGCATGGTCCACAGTGGGATGCAGATGTAGACCAGACGAAGGTTGGTAAGGTGCTCCAGTCGGGCACACAGTGCGACACAGAAGCCCAGCTTCAGCAGCAGAGCCATGAGGTACCACACCTTCCTGCGAAGACCAGGAGCCCCCTGGCGTAGGTCGTGACCCGCCCTGCACCTGCCCGCCATCTTCACCCCTAGCATGAGTAGAAGGATGCTGTCGAAGATCCACATGGGGAGGAAGATGAGGAACCAGTTCCAGGTCACCTTACCATCCAGCTTCAGGACCAGCATGGTGAGAAAGACTAGTGTGAAGAGCCAGGTGAGGAGCACACGCTGAGCTAGAGACATCTTCACTTCTTAACCGCCACACCTGCAAGAGTGGACATGATAGAGACTGAGATGAATGTGTGGTTAGGGGGATTCAGCAAAACCTTCTAACATGACCAAAAAAAAAAAGAAAAAACACGTAGATGTGGTGAGAAATCGCTAAAACTCATCTGTATAAATACAAATTAGAATCATCATAGCCAGGTCCAGTTCAATGAATATAGTTAGATGTTTTAGTCAGTATTTATTATATTTCTCTGGAATGCTAATGTATGTAGATGCAGTGCCAGTATTTACAGTATATGCTGGCGTCAGCATATGTACATGAAAAATAAGATATTAGTATCATCCAGCAATTCCCATATCATATTTATATTATTAATAATATCATTATTAATAATAATGTATTTTTGTCAGGAAAAGAATATTTATCTTGTCTGGCTTAAGTGAGGAAGCATAGTTTAGAGAGCCAGTAAGTTGTGGTTGTGATGTCACAACAAATGGAAGATTGGTTGCCTCTGATTGGTCTAACTCAGCTACAGACAGTTCCCAAGGTCTTATTAATTTCAATTTCCCCGCTTCAAATCTAATACAGCTTTGTTAATAATATGGAATAACATTGAAAATTTGCACCTCCTTTAAAAATGGGGATTTCATACATCAAACTGATTTACCTTTCAGCCCTAACACATATAATACAATGCTGGTACATGGCGTCAGTGAATCAGTATAATACAGCTACAGATAATATGCTGTATCGATTTTCCCCACCCCTGCTACACACAGTCCTCGGGTACCACAGTCATGCTTTTCACTCCTCTGTACATAAACTGTCAACTTATTAGGCACCATCTCAGACAGACAGCATTATCTGCACACAACTGGTAACTACAGTGTCCTCCTGTTAGCTTCACTGTAACGGTACCGAGCCACATCTGGATTATATCATCTCTCTCCGGTCCCCCATCTTCAGCTCCGTCTACCGCTCATACACCGTTATTTAGCTCGACCTCAGCGACTCGGTCTCCACTAACCTACACCTCCCTGCAGTCAGCAGCGCTGCCGCTCCTCAGTCTCATGTCAGACTACATTTACGAGCCGTAACGGAGGAGTATAGCGAATAATCAGGATCCCGTAGTTCGCCATGTTCCTCGGCGGATTTAGCTTCAGATTCCGGCTCAGCACATCTGCACCCTCATAAACCGTTCGACCGCTTTTGTTGTATTTCCGGGTGCAGCTTTACCGTAGGACTGGTTGATACGCGCACAGGGATTTACACGATCTGTCTGCTCGCCAGTACGACCTTTTAGATGAATGAATGAACCCAGAAGGAAGTGTGGGATTGCAGTGCTGTTGGAAAGGAAGATGAAGATTAGCAGGGACAATAAATTATGATAAGTGTAGACTGATATGGACAATATTTACTGAGCTACACACGCAGAAGTAGAGTCTCTACAGCTCGGCACGGAGTGGTAGAGGTTTCTAATGGTGTGCTGTGATAATGCATCCCCTGAATATTCTCACCCAGTTCCTGCAGATTTTGCGGTAGGGGTGGAGGTGGGGTGACACCAGGCCTTCTGGACATGTGACGGGTGGCACAAACCGTTCATCTCGGCGCTGACCACGATGCCTCCACACACGGATGCGTTGGCCGTCTCCACCAAGACAAAGCGGGACTCGTCACTGAAGATGACCCGCTGCCATTCTGAGTCACTCCACGACAGTCTGGCACGACACCAGTGCGGCCTTGGCGATGCTGATGTGGTGTTAAGGACAGTCGTTGTAACAGCCTGTCGCCCTGTGTTTAATTAGTAGACCTCTCCGAGAGAATGATCACTCGCAACCGTCTGAAAGTTTTACACAGCTCCCACAGATAACATGCTTCAAGCATGTAAACACCCAGGTGAATATTAGATATGCTTATTCTCTACTTTTATCAGGCAGAGATTTGATCCTGTTTAACAAATATATAAACACATGACCTGAATATTACCGAACACTAAACTTATATTGGTTTCACTGTTTTTGTTATTAATTGAATTATGTCACTAAGAAGAACACAAACTCTCATTTCTGAAAGTGTATTTAATATTAATGTTAGATACAATTCTGTTTGCATTTTAACACACACACACACACACACACACACACACATATATATGAAAACCCAAAAGTCATCATCTCAGAAAATTAGAATATTACATAAGACCAAATGAAAAAATGATTTTGAATTCAGAAATGTTGGTCTACTGAACAGTAAGTCCAGTAAATGCACTCAGTACTTGCTCAGGGCTTCTTTTGCACAATGTACCGCTTTGATAGCAGCCTTCAGCTCGTCTGCATTGTTGGGTCTGATATCTCTCATCTTCCTCTTTAGGTGATGCGAGTTTGCTGGCCACTGAAGCACAGTGATGCTGTGGGTATTAAACCAGGTATTGGTACTTGGCATTGTGGACAGGTGCCATTTCCAAACAGCTTGTTGGCAGAGGGAAACATGAAGTGCTCTAAAATTTCCTGGTAGACGGCTGCGCTGACTTAGGTCTTGATATAACACAGTGGACCTACACCAGCAGATGACATGGCTTCCCAAACCATCACTGATTGTTGTCTCTTGGTCATAAGTGGCTTGACACAAGGAATGCAACAGTTGTAGTCCATGTCCTGGATACATCTGCATGTGGTGGCTCTTGAAGCACTGAATCCAGCAGCAGTCCACTCCTTGTGAATCTTCCCCAAATTTCTGAATGGCCTTTTCTTGACAGTCCTTTGAAAGGACTGTCAAGAAAAGGCCATTCAGAAATTGCGGTTATCCCGGTTCCTTGTGCACCTTTTTCTTTCCTTCCACTCAACTTTCCATTAATATGCTTGGATACAGCACTCTGTGAACAGCCAGCTTCTTTAGCAATGACCTTTTGTGGCATACCCTCCTTGTGGAGTGTGTCAATGACTGCCTTCACTGGGCATCTGTGACGTCAGCAGTCTTCCCCATGATTGTGTAGCCTACTGAGCCAGACTAAGGGACCATTTAAACACTTAGGAAGCCTTTGCAGGTGTTTCGTGTTAATTATTCTAATTTTCTGAGTTAATGACTTTTGGGTTACATTGGCTGTAAGCCATAATCATCTACAGTGAAAGAAATAAACACCTGAAATAGATCACTCTGTCTGTAATTAACCTATATTTATATTTCATTTTTTGTATTGAAGTACTGAAATAAATGATGATTTTCTAATTAACTGAGATGCACCTGTATATCCTCCACATTGCTTGTTGTAGGTATCTCTGGAACTAAAACACTGGACGACAGGGAGCTGACGCGTTTCCCTACAGTGACCACACGAGGGAGACGACGCCACGTCTTTCTCCAGCGCTGGTCAGTCCATGTCGTGTTGTCTTTCTATCCGGTCTTTAAAACACTTTAGTCGCGATTTGTCATATAAGGTTGATGAATATGGTCTTGGAGAAGATAAGTGAGAATCGCCTGCATTTGCTCTGAGCTCTTTATCCTCCACTGCAAGATGAAGTACAGCATGCGCTTATATACCGTTCAGCTCGGTAAGAAGAGAGCGAGAGAGAGAGAGAGAGACTGAGGCTGCCTGTAGTGCTACAGTCAACGGACTGGAGGTCAGCGATAGAAAAGGAAATCAGACCAGCTTCAGATATCCTGTACGCACCATCATCTTGTGTCCGCTGTGGTATAGGCATTAGCAGGAAGCGGCTGTGTTGGATCCCTCAGCGATTTGAATGCCGGGGTGAAGCTACTGATAGAGGTAAGACGGGCCACTGTCGTGTGTGCGTGTGTGTTTGTAGACATGAACCGTTTCTTCAGTTCAGTTAGCCCCCCTATCTCTGTCTCTGTCTGTCTGTCTCTCTCCCTCTCTCTCCCTCTCTCTCTCTCTCTATACATCACTGCTCTGAACAACTGTTACTCTCCCCCAAGACCCAGTAGCTGTAAACACAGCCCCCCCATAAGCATTAGTCTCGTTCACTGGGGTCTTCGCTAACACGGTTAACTAGCCAGCTGCCTGAATCCGAGCAGAGAGCTCCACACTGGTGAGTCAAATGTGGCTACTGGTTTTGCTGGCTTTGTGAAGCAGCAGCTCTTCCCTGCAGCAGCAGCAGCAGCTCTAAACAGAGCTCCCTGTTGTTTTAACATCTCTATGTCAGCTCAGGTGTTAACGTTAACTCCCAGTAAGTACGACTGGAGCTCATGTCGTGATTTTAGAGTCGTGACCTCCATCTCTACGAGACTGAACCATCTCAGTACGGTTCTTCTTTCAAAGCCCGTTAGTATGTGTCCAGCAGAGCAGCTCTTCAGGACCCGAGGGTGTGAGTTACAGGTCTGCCCAGCTGGATGAAGTTTGATTCGGTTTAATACAGGTTATTGCAAAGCGATGGAGCTTTTAAAGCGAGTCTTAACTCTGTAACATGATCTGTAAGGCCTCTGTCAGGTTGGTCGGTTCCCCCAGGGGAAGTAGCTGCACTGCATGTTCCTTTAAGGAAAGAGTCTTCATTCAGTATGATGTGCAGCACAAGGTCAGGATTAAAGGGCATCCCAGTTGTAGTTTTGGGGTCCACTAGACTAGATTCACATCTGTCAGTTTTCCCCCAACACAATATATTTCACATATTGTACATCTGTATGGGTTGGGCAGCTCAAACACCCTGTAGTGAATGGTCAACCCTCAGAACGGCACCCAGCTACAAGCTCTGTCCCAACACTGATGTGGTTATTCGGAAAGTAGTATCGGTTCTGCATTGTCAGTTTGCGCAGAGTCCAATTCTGAAAGTCAGATCAGAACTAGTTCTTACACCTGATCCACCTTCATAAGCTAGACTGGAGCAGTATGGTCAGTTCTTCTTTTTCTTCTCTCAGCGTGTTGTGTGTGGGTGTACAAAGCTTGCCAGTAGGCGGGCAGTAAGGATTACAAGATGATGTCAGAGAAAAAGGCGGGACAGGTGTTTTTAGGCAGCTGAGAAAAGTGGTTTCTGTAGGAGAGAGTTTCTCACGGTGGCATGTGGCCTTTAAAACTGTACATGTGCGCAGAGCAACAGACGAAAGGAAAGGACAGAACCTGGAAAAGCATGAAGGGCCCCCTTTAAAATCTTATCGGGAGCCAGCCCTATAGCACACGTAATACCGTGGCTCGTTTGTGCCATGTCGAGCGCAAACATCCCTCTTTATGTCCTGCTTTTGTTTTTACAGGTCTCATTTACTCTGAGCTTTAGTGCAGGCTTCTAAAGGCACGTGGATGTGCTTGGCTGGTGCAGGTGAACAATTTGCATCT
This sequence comes from Prochilodus magdalenae, assembly GCA_024036415.1. Lineage (NCBI taxonomy): Eukaryota > Metazoa > Chordata > Actinopteri > Characiformes > Prochilodontidae > Prochilodus > Prochilodus magdalenae. The sequence continues at coordinate 112,734 of JAMWET010003863.1, forward strand.
TTATTTGACCGTTCCTCCTAGCTCAGAGTGCCAGCCGTGAACTGGGCACTGTATTATCTCTCTTACTGCTGTGTGGTTTGTGAGTGCAGATGGTGTAGTTGGGAATGTACTTAAGGATCCTCTTTTACCGTGATGCCTTCATCTAACATTCACTTTACCTTGATGCTGCTGTGGGGCCATTCTGATGGCCAAAGATTGGTAAACATTGATTAGCTGTCAGTACAGGATGCAGCGTGTTGCCCACTATGACCTCATGTCTGGGCATTTGGCCGACGTCTGGCTGTCCGATTTTGATGTTTGCTTGCTCTGTCTCTCTCTGGCTCGCTCAAGCTGAGCCGTCCAGTCACAAACAGATATAACAGTGACTGGCGCTCTGGCGTCCAGCCGTTGTCCTCGTACTGCTGCAGGTTACATCATCTTTTTTTGATTGAGCTCAGTGCAGGGAGTTTTTTTTTTTTTTTCCCCCTTCCAGTCCTATTCTAGCGTCTCTTAGTGATGTAATCTGTGCAGTGGCTGGCGAAACATGGATGACCTCGATGCGGCTGTCCTGTTGTGTGAAGAATGTCACGGTTCACGACTGATCACGGCTGCTTAAGCGGTTTCAAGCGTTCGTTCTGCTCCTACTTCCCATGGTATAATTATTATCCGTGCGTCTGTTCCCAGGGCTCGAGTTGTGGAGTGTTTATTGTCAGGCTTGAGCAGTTTCACCTTGAGAAGTAGCACAGGAGTGAGTGATGAAATTGTGCAGTAGCTGGGAGGATCTGAAGGCTGCCCTGCAGGACAATGTCACCTAGAAAGAGAAACGCTATGAGAGGTCTTCATGAAAGGCCCATGCGGAGGAATGCATAAGCCAGCGACGCATGGAAACATTCTTTAAGGGGCACATGTGACCGAGCAGAATGCCTTCTTTGTTGCCTTCCTTTGGTGGACTTTGCCAGTAAAATGAGACATTTTGTTGCCAGGCATGGGCACTGCCAGTTTCAGATATGTCAGATTTTCCAGACTCTCCAGAGACTCTGGGAAGGGAAATAGTAATGGGCAGTGTTTGATGTCACTGACTGATAATGACTCGAATCTAAGTTTAGAACACTCACTTGTAAATTAATCCCAACAAATCTAGCACTGTATGGACTCAAACACTTTTTTGGTCTTGGTTAATGTTCTTGTATTGAAATGGCTTGCCGCAGCTTCTCGTACAGTGTATCGATCTGTGTAATCTGTGAATGTGCACGAGTCAGGTCAGGATCAGCGGGCAAAGTAATGCACAAAGTGTTGGCTTATTGATTGCTGCCATAGAGGCATGTATTTACATTGTTCTCATTCTTTATTATGTACCAAGAATTTGTATTTGTTTTTGAGGCATTTTTGGACCCGTGCTAGCAGTGGGCAATATGCCAGCGTTTATGACTGTGATGAGTGTGCAAGTCTGAGTATATGGTATGTATTAGTGTTAAAAGAACCGCATGTTTCCATACACAGAGAGCACAATCCTAAATTAATTGGATTTAATAGGTGTGCAGCATGTGATATATTGAATAAATTAATTCATAGTTGTAATCCTGGTTTTATGGTCTTCCATAATCTCAAACCCCAGTAAAACTAAATACCACTGTATTATGATATGAATTCTGTATTATGAAGATGGTGCCCATGACGATTTTGTCGTGTTGCCCTCCTGTATTCCCTACTTGTTTTAAAAGGTAGAAAGGTATTTCTGTAAACATGTTAAACCATGTAAATGTATTAAAGGTATTTTCCATTTGTGCATTGTCACGTTGCTTTAGGCAAATACATGCAGTCAGATAGCCTATGGGAGTGTTCCCAGCCAATCCACATCTCTATGTGAATCCCATCATAACTAACTATGGTCTCTACACAGCCAGATGACTCATTTTAACCTCCGATCAACTGCCTGTTTTCAACCTGTACTGCTCTCCGCGAGTGTTTAGAGTCTGTCCTGTGATGGATGAGCCACCTGTGGCTATTTCTGGCTGCAGTTCTTTGCATAACCCGTGCTATTTTTTCCTCCCTTCTTCAGCTTTGCCCCTGCAACGATGCAGGGATTCTGCCCCTGCTAAGCCGAAAAGATCATTCTTTCCTTTCATCTTTCACTTCTCTTAACCTTTCAGTCATCTGCACTCTGCTGCTCTGTTGAGCAGTAAATCTGGAAGATCTTTAGCTGGGTTCTTCGCTCTGGTTTCAGTTGTTGGCCTTGAGTTGGCAGACCTGAGTGTTTTTCTCCGTGTGGAGTTCCTGCAAGGCTGCTGCTTTGTTTGGAGTTTTCAGCAGGGCATTATAAGATTGGCTGTGCAGTGCTTATCAGTGAGATAAGAAAAGCACCGTTAGCTGTGGGCACTTCCTGCTTTTCTCTGTTTCCAGCCTGTAAATGGGAGCTTGCTGTTGAAGTGTGCTGCACCTAGCGTAGGACGGTTTGTGGTTTTAATGGTATAGTGAAGTATAAAGACCAACTACAGCGGTTGACATTTTATTGATTCCATGTTGACATTCTGCGTATGACTAATCTTAAAAGTTCACGGTCGACTGCTACAATCTCCCTGCAAAGTGTGTGTCGGGACAATGCATGTTTATATAGTTGTAGTCTGAACCATAAACAGCAGCAGTCCGGGTGATGTAAGTTGATTGTTTGGTGTTATAAAGAGGATAGTCCTATCAATACGATGCTTATATACTAATGCTTCTGCTGATACACTGCTCAAAAGTTTTCTTAAGATACGAGTTTGTACGTTGTCTTGATACCAGTATGCCTCAAATAAGCACAGATAATGCAAACATGCAAAACCTGCTTAGTCTCTAGCCCCCAGTCTCAGTCTAGTTAGTTGGTGAAGAAGCAGACATCACATCGTAATCAGATAAAGGGTTAAAAAGAGTGGAGGCAGAAATCTGTATTGTTGTGCTAGCTGTTCCCATTAGCCTAACCTGGAGACCAGCTAATTTCCCACTTGCCCTCGCCGAGCCAGCTGCTTCAGCCGACACCTCAGTCTCAAAGCCCAGTCCTCCCAACAAGCCTAGAGGCTCCATAGCTAATGCTAATGGCTTGTCATTAAAACCAAACTCCAGCCATGACTCACACTCGTCGATAAATGTTTAAGTGTGAGAGATGCACATACATTAAAAATGACCTGAGGAATTTAGCCATAAAACATTTATCACCACTTTTGACATGCTCTGTGCTGACAGACACTCGCCTTGATCTGATTGAGATTAGAAAGTGATTGACAGTTGCCATTAAACGTGCATGTCCTTGTTTTGCTATATATGATTTACTTTAAGTTGTTTATATGGTTCTTGCTCAAGGTGAATGGACCTCCCAGGATAGTATTCCATGTTCAATCTGCAAGGACATCTAAAGTTTTGATCGTTTGGCACTCGGTGTAGTAGTACTTGCCAGCCCTGAACTGAACTGCACCAGGCCTATATTTTGGGTATATGCTTCAGGGGCAGTTAAGGCTTCCTCTGTGTAATCATACTTACATTACTCACTCGACTCAGGCGACGTGTGCTGCTCACGTAATTGCACTGTCTCAAGGTCAGGCCTCAGATGTTTTGCACCCTATCCAAAGCGAGAGCATACTGTTTTGGACTATGGTTAATAGCTCTTGTAAAATGTCTGATCTCCTAATGAAGGTTTGCATTGAGAAGCGTGGCTGGCTGCAGGTGTTCTGGGGTACAGAGACACAGAGGTTAGTGTGTGATTCAGAATCAGGGGGTCCTAAATGGTACACTGGCAACGCTTCAATCTATATGTTGCACGGCTTACTAATGAACATGCTGATGTGGGTTGTTGATTGGTGCTGGTAGCAACTACAATTTGTCTGTTCTTCAGGAAGCATTGTCACATACCCACCATGTTAAAGGTGCACTGTGGTGCTGCACCCATCTTAAGTTCACAGAACATCCTGCTAATATAATCACAAACTGTGAATACTTGATGAAAGCCAACAGCTTTCATTTCTTCATCCTTTCATTGTGTTATAGACGTATTCTTCTCTGTGCCTTCAGTGCTGTGCTAAAGTTAGAGAACACCCTTCCCTATTTCCAGTCCAGTCTGCCGTTAAGTACAGGGTATTACATTTCCAGGAGATATCTCTGCAGAAATGAGATATAAATTGTCCCCTTGCATTAGGGAAGGGAAAGTTAGAGGAAATAAGTGGGGTTGGAACAAAATCTTAAAAGGTATGAAGAAAATGGGCTCCTAACCACTTAATGCTTTCATCTTTGAGGGCAGAGGAGAAAATAAAACTCCATTCTTGCTTCAGATCTAGGGAAAAAAAATCCTCCGATGTTTGTGTTCATCCTTTCAATGTAAGAACACTGTTTACACTAGAAGATCAAAACTGGACATCTGAAATGTGGAGTAAACCTTTATAGACTGATGAGTCTAAAATCATAAATAAAACCAACTTCTAAGACTGAATGTTGGAAGTGTGGAAAAGTATCCCTATAGATTTCTTTAAAAAACTGATAGTTAGTCTCCTGAATGGAATGGAAGCTCCGATCCACAGTACATGAATTGAGGACTGATGCCATCTGTCATCTGATACCTTTGTGTACCTACGGCACCTACAAGAACGTTTATATAATGTGGAAACTGCGACTACATATAGCATTCCAGGAACAAATAGTGAAGATTTGAACTGTTGATGCTATTAGTTAGTTGCTCTCGCCCTCTCGGTAATCTGGAGAAGCTTTGACAGGAATGAGGGAAAGAAGCAGCTTCTGCCTTTTCTTGGAGATGATGTATCTTGTGTGTCAGTAGTGTGTCATTAAATTTTGAAGTCTGCATTATACCCAGCAGCGGTGATGGAGCCGAGATGCAGGGTGTGATTTTGCTGAATAAGCAGGAGAAGAGAGCAGCAGGGCTGGGGGAGGGTGCTTAGAGTCGCATTTCAAAGTGGAGCCCGGCATCAGGCCTTAGCAGGGAACATTATGAGGTGGTCTTAAGCCAAGAATTGGTGAATTTGCGTGATGCTAGCCAAGAATGCCCCAAGCTGGCACTTTAGGTTGTGGTTTCTCATGTCTGTTTCCTTTTTAGCACATTGCTCTTCTCTGTTCCGCTTCCTAATATACACGCACAGGCCTTGGCATGAAGCTGGAGAAACAAGAGAAGACGTAAGGGAGAAAAATGGAGAAGGAGAGGGAGGAAAAATGTAGTAGTTATTTCCCCAGAACACAGGGGTATTTTTAGGCTTTCAGAAGAGAGAAAAATGGATAGACAGACAAATAGAAACATGACCAACGGATCTGAGCATTGCTTATTTGAGTGCACCTTAGAATAAAAAGAGAAAAGTGTACATAAGCTTATTTTGTGAAATTTTGAATAGGGTCTTCATAGCACATGTCTGAGCACAGAACAATGTGTGTACAAAGCTGTATGTAATAAGGTGCCGCAGTATGTATTATTTTGTAAAAGATCTTGGATTAATAAAAGAAGCCAGAAAGTGTACTTGCTACTGTGACAGCAGTACATGGCAGCGGAATATACTTGGGCATTGCTCAAAGATCTGTAAATGCAAAAACATATATATTTACTGGTTTACCAATAATGGAATGTGTAAATTCAGGAAGATCAAATATTAAAAGTGTTTTTGAATGTAATTTTATAATTTAATAACTGTATTTGCTAATTGCCTTACAACATTAATATAGTTTGCATTGCTCAAAGATCTGTAAATGCAAAAACATATATATTTACTGGTTTACCAATAATGATTAATTCAGGAATGTAATAAATTCAGACACATCAAATATTAAAAGTGTTTTTGAATGTAATTTTATAATTTAATAAGCGTCTTATTATGGTAATTAGCCTTACAAACATTACACAAAGTTTGCAGAATGTTGGTCTATCTAAGACAAAGCTGTTTCAATAAAAGGATGGTAAATTAGGGTTAAATAATTTCATTAAACAAAATGAATGAAAATGGAATTAAAATAACAAAGCTCAGTCCTAATAAACGTTTCATGCACTTACATTGGAAGGGAGTGGACAAGGGAGTGACAGGGTTACAGTTATATATATATATATTTGAATGGTGACCTGCTTGAACAGCAATGACTTCAACGGAACGGTTCCTGTAACTTTGGTCATCTCTGTGCATTGACTTAGAGAAATCTCGGCCTGTTCCTCTTACAGGACTGCTTCAGCACTGTGTTGTTGGTGAACACTATGGTCAGGACTTTAACTATAGTGTTTCAAGATGCAACCTTTACTCTGCTTTAACCATTCCTTGTAAACTAACTGGTGTTTAGGCTAAGGCTAATTGTCTGCAGCACTTCCTGTTGAGGTTCAGTTCACAGATGGAAGCCTGAAGATTTTCCAGCAGAATTATATGATACAGTCCAGAATTTATAGTGTCATTAAAAGACCTGTCCACTAGCAGCAAAACAGTCCAAAATCAAAAAACTGCCATCGCCATGTTTTAAAGTAGGGGTAAGGTTCTTATGCTGGGAATCAGTGTTGGGTTATTCCAACACATAACGTTATTTCAGTAGTCTTCTAGCCAAGTCTAGACTTGTCAGAAATTGTTTTGGAGCCTCCTCCAGCCTAATGAGCCTTGGCAGATTTAAATTTTTTTGGAAGTCCTTAGAAATCTTGTTTGACTGTGACATGGCATGCACTAACAAATGTGTGTGGTAAAGACCAGACTTTGAAGATAAAGATGATTGAAACTCCTCACCCTAATTATTCCCCATACCAGGTCTATCACTCTAGCGGTTCATGTACTTTTCCCAGCAGATCTATTTAATGTTGTCTCACTTTGTTCAGTTAACGGATGAAATACTTCAGAGTTGTCTGTGTTATTTGATTAGTTGGGTTCTCTTTATCTATGAGTTAAATAAGGATCTTATTTTAGCTCACATTTAGGTAGAAATGTTCACCAACTTTCGAGCAGCACTGTACTTGCATGTGTTTGGATAAGCTGTAGCCCAGGACTGATTCAGAAGTCACCCTGGTTCAGGTTCATGTAGGTGCTTGGTCTGGTTCACTGAAACACTGTGCATCCGGACCAAATTGTTCCTATTTAGGTCTCTGCCTCTTAGGTTTTTCATTAGACTCTTTTAGGAGAAACAAATGTCACTAGTGTCAAGGGCCCTTATGTCAATATTTCATAAAACATTTTGTAAATTAGACATAATCTTTTTTATAAATTCTATAAGTTTTATATATGTATATATATTTTATATATATGGGAACGGTGACCCGCTTGAACAGCAATGACTTTGGTCATCTCTGTGCATTGACTTGGAGAAATCTCAGCCTGTTCCTCTTTAAAATTCCGACATGAACTGTTTATAAATTCTTCTGTATTGTATTTACTATGAATTAATCTATAAGAAAACCAAACATTAGCATGAGCACAAGTACTGAAATTGCTTACCTTACCATACTGTGTTAATTACTTTGGATAGTTGTTGTTATATCTCCAAAGTACCTTAACAATTAAATAATAACTGAAGTCTAGCTGATTTTTAAAAGATAGCTATTAGCTAGCTCTTTTACCTCAGTTACCTTGAATTGAGTAGTGTTGGGGTGGAGAAGAACAGGTTTTGTTTCACATCAGGAAAAGGACTTCTGTATAGCGGTTAGTATAGAGTTTTTCTAAGTTTTGACCTTTTTTAACATTCTCTGTAGCACAGTGACAACAGGAATCCTGTCCAAAGCCGATGCATCTTTTTAAGTGGTTGTCCTCTAAAGCCAGTCATACACTGGGCAACTGTAAAAATTGTAAAATGTAAAAAATGTTGACTTGCAGTGTATGGTTGAATAGACCATTGTGTGTGGACAAAGCCTACGATTTATATACTCACACTGAATGAATATGGTTGATCTGATACGGTTGATCTACTGTGTGAAGTACAGCCCCTACAGTGAGCTCTATCTGTGTACATTTATCAGTAAAGATATTTATGTGTATATAGAACAGACTGCACATCCGAGTACCTAGCAGAAACACTGAGGAACTGTGCTACAGAACTTTGATCCTTTCTTTTGCACTATGCTCTTGAAGTAAAAAGGCAGTGATGTACATGGTGTGTACAATATAGTCTTTCTACAGCCTATTTTTACAGCCTGTGTATGAATACAGACTGAAGCCTGGTGGTTTTACCTTCGTTTCACCATCCGTATGGGGAAGTGGTTGTGATGGTGTTTAAAAAAACGCTCAGTGTGTGAATGGCTGTTTCTTTGCCAGGTTGAGCGGTTTGAATCATAACAGAATGGCGTATCAGGCTTGTCATGGCGTCAGATGGCATTGGATGCATCAGTGCATTTTATTATGCGTCTAGCTTTTACAAATAAGTTATTCAGTACTTATTCATGTGCTATGAAGTCCCTCTGTATGTCTGGGATTGCAGAGAGCACTTTTTGCAGCTTTCCAAAAAAAAAAAGACTTGTATTATAGCAGCTTTGTAAATGTTAACATGAGCGAGCATCGCCATCTTTTCTGCTCCATTTAGCACCACGCATCACCCTTTCAGACACCCAGACACTGTCTCCCTTCAGATTACTGTTGCTTTTGATTTTTGTCCAGAGCCTGCTTAGTCTTCACACTTCATATTTTCCACTGCCTGCAGAGTGGACTACTGCTGCTTCCTTTTGGCCTCCTGCCTCCTCTCCTCTGTGTAGTCCTTTGTGAAAGGTGACTGGTCATCTGGAAATAGCACATCGCTCCTGGAAGCAGGAAGACCCTTTACTTGCAGAGCCCCTTGCAGCTACAAAACAAAGCACCTAGCCCATCTGTGTGTGATCCTGTCTACTGCTCCTTCAGGTTTTCTTCCATGTCCATCCTTAATCCGTAAGTGTAGATTTGTCTTCTGCTCTGCTTTAACATTTAAGGCCATTACAGCAGGCAGCCATACAGCAGGTAGCTGTTGGTCTTTCATAGTGTTGTTGCTGGTTCAGTTCTCATGTTTTGTTGCTCTTCTGCCACATAAACCACTTTACTCAGCCATCACAAGTTTCAGTAGCCAGTTGTGTTAATCATTGACTCTTATGCTGTTTTAACTGAAGTGGTGGTTTTGTTTGGCCAATTAGTTCAACTGAAAAGCTAGTAATATTACATAGCGTTACCTGAAACTTGCATGTGTTTTACCTCGGATCACAGCGGTGAGCTCCACGTAAGTGTTGATGGTGGGCTTGTTAACATTGGATACTAATTTACCATAGGAAACCTTACAAACACATAAACACATGTACTCACTACTGAGAAGTGGTATGGCTTTGGTCACCGCTGCACCAGGCTTGGTAGACTAAACCTTTACCATATCCTGTTGGCAAACAAGCCCAAGCATCTGAGTTCATGTCTTCGGAAGTGGTTCCATTGAATAGATTTTGTAAATTATATCTAAATTGAAGGGCGTTTTCTTATTTTGAAGAACATATGTAAGTGATCAACTGTGTTTTACTAGCTATCTTAATGATTTTTTGGTCCAGCACCAAAACTTTAACAGATGTGTATTTCAAGCAACGCAAGACTGCAATAGAGTCTTCATTATCAATATCTTTTTCACTTTTAGATTTTTCAACACAATGAATGCTCCTTTCTACATATGAGCTGCAGGAACGCCATTGCTATTGGTGACAGGATCTTTACTGAACACAGAAGAGTGGGAGGTATGAGACCAGTGTTGAATTTGTGCTATAAGGTAGTATAGATAAAGAGATGAGAACAGCACCACAAGTGATATTATAGTACTTAAATGGTAAATCAGTTCCTGATTTATGCTCTTTTAAAATATCAAATCCAGTTTAAATGCAAGTTTTATGAACCAGAGTGCACGAACAGTGAGGGCATTGAACGCTGAAAAGGGAACCAAAACAGCATAGCTGGCTAGGTTCCAAAACTGGCAGGGATCTAAAATTCTTTATCTGTGTGTATAGTGCAGTATAAAAACCACACAGAACTTTTTCACCAGATGAGGTGAATATATCTATATGGGGGGGAAAAAAATCTCAAATTATTGGCTTCATTTTGTAGAGGTGTGCAGCTGCCTGAGAAAAAAGCTGGAAATGCCTTTTTAATCTGGAGATTAATTTCTGTGTGCACCATGCCTGCTCGAGCTTTAATGCTGTGAAGGTTTTCCATGCGTTGAGCAGCTGGGTGCTACTCCTCTCTGTGTATCCTAGAACTGGCAAATTAGAGTAAATTCTGTTCTCTAGCTTCCTGGTCATGGAAAATGAGAACTTCCATTTTGTAGCAGCTAAAAACTGGTAGCATGATGTGTTTAACTTGGCATTGCACCTCCTGTAGTGTGACTACTGCACATCCGCACCCTGCGATAACAATGCTGAAACTATATAGCCTATTGTGCAGCCCTACTTTGCGGTATTACGTTGTTTGTGTTTAGATGTTGGCAGGTGTATGTTTTGTGTAAGGGTAGTCTCTTCTTCGTATTGCGGTGTGGCGGTCTGGGTGGGCTGTGGCGTGTAAAGTGATGGATGTGGGGTCTGCATGAGGCAGCTCAGTTTTGATTACATGCAGTTCTTATGTGTGTATGTAATGTTAGCTGGCTGTTTCTAAGAGCCAGAAGCGACAAGGGGGGGATCTGATGACATTGACCAAGCAAGGGAATCACCCTCAGAGTGTGTGATGGAAAATACCAGCACACACCCACACACATTTCACACTCGATGAGGGCAGGATACCCTCCACAAATGCCTCTCAACCTCCCCCCCAGCTCTTCTATGAGAATCAGGTGTCCTTGTCATCTCTCCTTCATCTCCCACTTAGTGTACAGACACTCACACTGAGAGAGCTGCACCGCAGTGTAACTGAAAGCAATCCTTCTTCATTAAAAATGGACTGTGCTTTGCGTTGGGTTTCACCTCATGAACTACGTGCTCACAAAATGGAGACGTATGCTTAGGGCTGGACCGTATGACTATTTGATTTTGCTCATTTGTATTCCTTTCCTAATGCTCAGTTTTAAACCTGCATAGTGCATTTTTAGAGCTGAGGCCTGTTGTACACTCAGTAAGTCTGCATGATGTGTCTACATAGATGTGGCCTTCACTACAGCTAGCACAATTAAAGCCATTTGTATTCACATTTGGCCCTTTGTGCCGTGGAATGACCTACAGAGAGCCTGAACTGGAAATTCTCACCTCTTCTAAGCAAATTCATACTACATCTTTTTTCCCCAAAGCACAGTAAATCATTTGCTTCGTTTTGCTTGTAGGTTCCACATTCTTTAGGAGATACAGGAGTTTAGTGTAGTTGGCCAAAGTCTCAAAACGTGCTGTTCGCTACCCAGTCCATAAATGCAAACTACACCACTGAAACAGTTTTGGAATTGGAAAATGTCACAAGAACCAACTAACCCACATTACCCCCGCTGTTCCGCCTACAGCGCTCCAGCCCCACCCATTCATATTGAAGCTCAGTGTTTTAATTCTTCTTGAATGAGGTACAATGCAGGACGGCCAGTCCGAACAGAGATTAGTTATCTTCTATCAGTCTTGTATCAGGGACAAGAGCACAGACAACTTTAACAGGAGCGACATGTACTTTAAAGCAAATGAACTGAAAATGAAATTATCAACAAAATGTTTTGATGGTATGTGAAAGCCGTCAGTGTGTGGTATGGTGTGGTGCCTTCTAAAACTTCTATATCACTGTATAGCAGCATGCTGTAAATAGGCTTAAGGCATACACTGTAGATCCTGAGAAGGTTCCAAATGCCTTTTCACATTAAGCATGATTCATTTGTGCTTTGTGCTCAGATGTCAAAAACAAATCAGAACACGTGTGTAGCTGACAGTACCTTTAAGGGCAAATCCAAAAAAACAGCCTCTGTTCAGTTCCTGCAAACATTTGCAGACGACATGAACTCAACCGACTAGTCACAGCTGTCTCTGACTGACTGATCAGCTGTGTCCCCACCGTTTTGACATGCAGGAAAATGATGTGTGTCGTCTGCCTTGTCAAATACAGCAGACGTTAGAAATTCTTCTTCCGCGTTCAGTTACACGTGTAGTACCTGGTGTTTATAGTTTTGTTGTGGCATTTTTTTTTTGTCGTTTATTTGTGTTGCTTAAGCCAGGGCTGTTCAACCCCATCTCCAGTTCTGGAGGGCCAGCGTCTAGCACAGTTTGGTGATTTTCCTGCAGATATGTCCGAAAATACTGGGGAACTGTTAAATCAGATGTGTTTTGAGCAGGAAAATCTCAAACCAGGTCTCTAGAACCTGAGGTGAACACTCCTGCTCTTGATATCTTAACAGAGGAAAGACTTGACTCATGCTAGTATGTGTGAAACAGGCCTCAAGCAAAAAGCTTGCCTTTCCGAAATCAAGACAGCGTTCCCCTGCCTCAAGGGTTATACTGATTGTGTCTCTGAGCCAATGTCTACCATCCGCTGCAAGGTAGATGATGGCCTATTCACATTCAGTGTTCTTGAAAGTGCTCCTTTGTCTGTGGTTCCTGCAGAGTCATGTACAAATTGGCACTGCACTCGCTAGTCCGGTAGAACTGTTGGTTTCAGACTTTTAGCTCCTTAAGATTGGTGTTGGTGAGCATTCAGACCCAACACCAGTGTGCCTACGCTAACCACTGTGCACCCTAAAACCACACATTCGCTAGCTCTTCTGCATAAATCATGTTGTACAGCAGCGGTCCTTTACCAGCTGGAGCTGAAACATCTGCACAGTGTGTGAGTGAGCAGACAGAACTACAGCAATGCTGAGAAGTAGAACGAACAAGGCAGGTTTTATTCTGTCTACCTTGTCAAGCATCTTCGAGCATCAGTCATCTCACTGCTGCACTCAGTGGAGCGTTTCATAATTGTTTTCATAATGGCTGTTTATGTAATGTTTATTTCTTCTGTTATATAACAAACACCCCCATGCCCACCCCCGGCTGTTAATCCTTACAGTACACACTCACCACTCTCTCTCTCTCTCTCTCTCTCTCTCTCTCTCTCTCTCTCTCTCTCTCTCTCTCTCTCTCTCTCTCTCTCTCTCTCTCTTTCTCTCTTTCTCTCTGTCTTTTTCTCTGTCTCTCTGTCTCTTTCTCTGTCTCTCTTTTTCTTCCACACACTCTCTGACTAGGATTATGAGATAAGCAGTAATCCAGGTTAGTCTGTCAGTATATTTGCCCATTTTACTCCAAGTTAAAATGTTGTACTTTATATTTTTATACAGTAAATTAATAAACAGGCCTGTTTGTTCAAGAAGGCATGTTTTTTCGGGGAATTCTGTCTCATTTTACAAATTTATACATACGGTTCAGTGGGAAAAATGTGAGCTGAATCTTTTAGTTTACTTTTAAATTGTAAATAAGTGTCTCTGTGCCTTATAAAGCCCACTCCATACAAAAAGAAATGATGGTTTTGGCCAAACTACTGTAAAACTGTTTCTTGTATCACCATTTCACCATTTGTGGACACTCCGAATGAACTATTTGATATCTGGACATTTGGAAAAACAAGGGAAACTAATTGTGCTGACTGTAGTAGGCCTATCACTGTTATTACAGACGATGTTTTTTAGGGTGGACCTTTTTAAATGATGACTTAAGACATGGGTAACTTTCAGGACCTTTAGCTTCTACTTTAATGGTACATTGTGCAACTGAGGTTGGCTTTTTATTCTCCAGCTTCTTAATCGCATTTTCCAGTTCCCTCTTAAATGGTGCAGCAGTTACATTCTGGCAACTCGAGCTCTGCCTCTCCTCAGTTCTACATTTCTTTGCTTTGACCATGAGTGGACCCCCACCATAGGTGGACTAGGTTTGCCACTCTGATGTCTCCATATGCTGTGGTATTTCTCTCCTTCCTTTCAGCACTGCACAGCCCAGCACTGTCAGCAAAGTCCCCAAATCTTCCCGACAGCTCTTACTTTTGAATGGTCAAGTAAAACATCACAAATGAAAGAGATCTTGAAAGAAGAAGTGCACAGTTTGGCAATATTTTAGTATTATCCTAATGGACATATGCTTTATCATACACATATGCTTTTCTAAGAATGTCCTAGATATTAGCAATTCCTTTTATGGAAAAGTGAGCATACTGCTGTTCAATTGGATTTAGTGTAGCGCAGCTCTTTGTAGTTGTAGGTTTTTTATTATTATTATTATTATTATTATTATTATTATTATTATTATTATTATTATTGTTGTCTACACATGTTGATGAGCAGATCTAAATGTGAATCTTCTTTTCTTTGCCTTAAACCTGGTGAAGTCCTGCTGCTTAGAAGAACAGCCTTTTAGAGTTGATTGCTCTCATGGGGGACAACAGGGCCGGTGCATCAGGTGTTGCTGAGAACTTGTGCTGACTCAATGTGTTGCACTCAGAAGCGGTGAACTGCAAAGGCTCCGTTTCTAGCCGAGGCCGTGGGGAAATGAACGTTTGTGATGTGGGTTTACACTCCGATATCATGACCCAAAGCCTGCAGCATCACTGCTTCCTACCCTGCTACCCACATTTGCAATTTTGGAGGCCCAGGTGAAAAGTTACCCTCTTGCATTTATCTTGGGCCGCTTTCTGAACAGAAATCATTCCGTCTCCTTTTCTGGTGCAAGCCAAACCTGCAAATAGAAGCCTAAAAATACATATTTGTGGGCATCTCTGTCACCACAGTGCTTCTTGCTGCTAGCCATTTTTACTTTCGGTATAGTTTTTTTTTTTTTTTTTACAAGTGAATGCTATGAAACACCATAGCCCCATTTATCCCATGGTTTAAGTTATGTAAACGTGGTGTTTCAGGAAGTCATTAGCTTGAATCCCAGCACAGGAAAGCAATAATCTATTTTGAGAACTTTATACCTTGACAGTTTTATAGAAACGAGGAATTCAGCAAAACAAGGCAGCAGCTTGCTAACAGAACTACACAGTTTAGCAGTAGCAGAGCTGCAGACTTAGCAACAGTAGCCAGTGGATTCAGACGTCATGCCTCTTATCTTGCAGACAATAAACTGGCTAACACGCTAAAATTGAGACACCTTTCAGAGTTCGTCTCTCATGTTAGCTTCCAGACTAGATAAGATGCTAACAAGCTAGCAGTGGTACACATTCAAAAGTCTTGTCCCTAGCAGGCTAGCTTCAAAGCTAATAAAACAAACTGTCAACTGAACACGTTCAAGTAATCTGGTTAGCTAGCAGCAACAAGCTGACATGTTCTTTCTTAGCTAGTAGGGCCGACTAGCTAACATGCTAACTAGCACTAAACCAAGGGAACTAGCAGAACAAATGAATGTTAACAGTGAAATAGTGACTCAGTAATGACTCTGCGTGTCAAACTAATTCGCTGTTCTGTATGCAGCTCTGCATGAGGAAGCACCTGTCTGTCAGTTTGTAATTGTTGTGTTGAGCATGTTGTTCAGTGGAAAATTGTTTTGGCCTTGCCTGGGGTTAATCTTGTTTTGATTCACAAAATCAAAAAGAGAGATTTCTTTTGCTATGCTTCCTTAATTCATCTCTTTCCTTCTTCCTCTATCGCTTTTTACAAGTCTGTTAACGGTTAACGCGGTGTAAATGTTTGTAACAGCCCTTTTATTACACAAACACAGGCTGGAGGTACAATTTTATCTCATAACAAAATGCACCGAGAGACTGAGGTAATAAACCTGGGTGTTACCCTTCCCCCTGTCACAAAATCCCATCAATGGAGACACGTCCAAGACACGTGGACATGCCAGGTGAAACAGACTTCTCACAGTCCATCTAACAAGCTGGTCACTCAAGAAGGGTTTTAATACTAAGTGTGAGCAGGGCCCTTTATTACTGTATTATATCTGTTTTCTGTTTTTTCTTCACATCCATCCTATAATATTCACACACAAGACTTAAGTGGAATACCTCCGATTATGCCGGTCGCATAGCGGTTCTCAATAAAGGGAATATTGTTCAGTCTGCAAAAAGACTACTGCTGCTTTATGTCATTTCACCCAATGACGGTTTGAAAGTGGGATTTCCCCTTTAATGGTGATTGCCCTGCTGCCATTAGACTAAAAGAAGACATGAGATACAGCAGAGGTAAAGGAGAGCAGCTCTGCCGATATGAGCACAGTGTGCCTCTTTATCAGGATCTCTATAAAGTTCAAGAGAAAAGGTTACTGGGCTCGTCAGTTCAGGAGAAACATCTCCTCTGTCTTTGTCTGATCTCATCGTTGTCCTGGATGAGCTACCTGGACATTAAGGAAATGTCTTTTTTAGATTGGATTGAAGATGTGCCTGGCCATTGAGACTGAATGGCTGTTATAAATGACGCCGATGTAGTTTTAGCTTTTGTACCGCTTGGGCGATCCACCTTCCGTGATCAGAGGTTAACTTTGGCTTCTGAACTGGAAAAGCTGAGTGTGCATAAACCAAGCTGTAACACCAGGTACAATTTAGCAGTCCCTACATTACAAAGCCTTAATCTGAGGAGACGATTTCCTCTGAGTACAGAAGACTGTGCATGACACGTTTGACACTGATCTGGACAAGCTCACCATAATCATCTTCTGCTGCTCCTCCTTCTTGTCTCTCTAGCTTTCTTTACCCCATCCCAGAGAGAAGGAGCAAGATAGAGACATGGAGATTAAGCGATTTGGTGGGCTTTTGTTTTGGAGCCGTCTGTCTGCACTGTTGGAGTGGTGACTGAGCCGGGGCGTAGCTCACTAAAATAGTACAGACACATACACACAGGGCTGAGGGTGGGGGATGGGGGGGTTATTTTGAGCTGAATCGGCCGCCACATTACCACTGAGGTAGTTTTGGAAATGTTCCTGTGACTGGGTTTCTGACCCACTTTAGCATTGTGCGTGTGTGTGTGTGCGCGTGTGCATGCACGTGTTTAGTTGCAAGCTCTCTTAGTGTCGATTGCGATCAGAGGAGGCACTGATCAAATAACAGGTCTCTGTATCAGGGAGATATAAACAGAAAATGCTGGATCAGACGTTGGAGGGAGTGAATCTGAATCCTGTAATAGATCTGCCCTGAAAAAGCTCTCACTCCCATTGTGTGCGATATTAGCTGTGTAGTTCTTCCTGAAACATTTGGAGTTCTCGGAAGGATCTTGGATGACATGACTTGAGGTTACGGTCCATATAGCTTTATGTTTATTAAACTGTGGTGAACACGATGGGTAAAAACACAACCCTCCGCTCTACTCCAGAAAACCCACCACTCCACCCGTGTTCAGGCTGTTCAAGATAAAAGTCCTGAAACCCTTAAAAAAGGAGCTTTTTTCATGGCGTGGTGACACAGTTTTGTTTTTAACACATCCTTATACTCTGCTATAATCCTCTAGCTCACAGTTAAGGGTGGCTACAGGCCTGGTAGATGTAGCAGAACCGTAATGTGAGTTCCGCAGTACTCTGCGAAGAATAGCAGTGAGGACAGCAGGACAAAGCTTTAAAGATCCGCTACTGATTACTGCCAGAGCTTCCAAACAATGGTGTTCAGGACAGCTTTAGTAAAATATGGCCTGCGCTGCTGCAAGTCGGGCTGTAAAGCATGAAATAATCATTTAGTATGTCAGAATAAGGCTCTGACTTTTCTGGACCACAAAATTCTGAAATAACATCATGCGTACACGCTTAGAAAGAAGGTGGTTGGTGTAGCTCAGCGGATAACACCACTGCCCGCCAGAGAGCCACCACCACATGTGGGAGACTGGGGTTCGAATCCCAGTCTGGGTGATTACGCTGTGCTACACCAATAAGAGTCCTTGGGTTAAGACCCTAACGCTACATTGGCCTACCTGTTATATGATAAACCTTGTAAGTCGCTCTGGATAAGAGCGTCAGCTAAATGCCGTAAATGTAAATGTAAGGCCCAGCTCAGCGTTTAGGTCTCAGAAGTAAAATCAGCATTATACTGATGAAGATTTGGTGACAATAGTAGATCCTTTACTTATGTTCTCAGAAGTTCTCACACAGTTCTCTTTAATACTCTCAAATCTAAATGTATTGCCTCAAGTCTCCAAATCCTCAAAGTGTACATAATGCAGCTTTTAAATGATCAATGTCAGATCGGTGTTGCTGTCGGCTAGTGCTGAAAGTTTCTCTAAAGTAAAGAATCTCTACTGGTCTCAGTTCTTTTGTACATTTAATCTCCTGAGGTTATCTGTAATTGGGAGTCCTGGAGGTGGGCACTATGCTAGATTAGCACGGTCAGTGTTCATTCTGTACAAAAGACTCACTGCTCATGATGACACCATGCGTGTTTAATTAAAGACAAACCCATGTAAATTAACCAGGTTTAGTTTGGTACAGTATGTAAAATGGTTTTATTAGAGCACAATGACATTTCAAAAGACTTAATGTGATGTGTAAAGATGCCTGTGTGTTTTGTGATATGATGTTTTTGCCAGATTACCCACCACTATGGGACACTTTGCCACTTTCCTGAATTCCCAGGTAGTTGCGAATGCATTTTGTGCAGCACTTTGCTTCCTGATTATTAGAATGTTCTCCATGCCATGCAGAGTAGGTTTGGCCTAAATCATTTGTTTCATTTTCTGAACCAACAAAGCTCAGACTGATAATCTTTTGGCCCAGTGTTGATTTAAACAGGTGAGAGATTTGAGAAATAACAGCACGAGGCCAAAATGGCAGCTACCCCAGAAAGAACTGTCAGAAATGTTTGTGTGATGTAGTTTACCTCAAAAATAAACCTGCTTCATTACAGTACCGTACTGTAAGCTGAAGAGCACCACATGATCTGAAAACAGTCTGACAGCTGTGTGTTTGACAGGCGGAGTAAGCGTGAGCTGGCACACACAAAGGTGTTGATTCATGTGTTCATGTAACCCTAATGTATATGTAAGACACTTGTGGTATAACGGTGTGAGGCGTAGACGTTAAAACGGGTCATATCCTCGACTCCTCATCAGCCTCATCATTTAGGGATTATAATAGTGCTCAGTCTGGTGTCATTAGCATCTGTGTGTGTTGTTAAGGCAGCACTAAAGGAACACGTCTTTATTATTCTGTTGTTTTTGAGCTGTTTGTTTTGCATCCTTAAAAACCAAACCGCCTTAAACTATAATGTACACATCACTCATGTACTGTTTTTAAAGGTGACGGAAGCAACAGTTGTCTGTTTGCAGTTGCATTTACTGTGAGTAAGTACTTCTTCTGTTGACCTGTCAAACTTGAGGCACCTACAAGTTAACCTACAGCACTCTGACCTATTTTGGAAGAGCCTGAATCTGAGTCAGGAGGAGACTGCAAAGCAAAACATTGACTCATGGGAAATTAATCAGTATTTAAAGTGAATCAGTGTAATCGGAAGCTTTGTTAGTGGTTTTGAAAGGTTCGTGTGACCTGTGCGCACATGGATGTGATGTTTTTGTCATTTTGTAGGGAAAGCCAAATGCTCCTGCAAAAGCTTCCATGGTTTAAAACTATAATATCTTACTGGTTACTAAAATTAAAGCTTAGACTTGGAATATTTTTTGGTTCACATAGACTGAAACATACACCCAGTGATGCACCAGCGACCTGTCCAAGGTGTTTCCAGCCCTGTGCCCAATGAGCACTGGGATGGGCTCCAGCACCAACACCTACCCTTTCACACCCAGAAGGATTAGCAGTGTAGATGATGAGTGAGAGAGAGAGTGTTACACATACAGTGGGAATCAGAAGTCTGAATCCAGTCTTTTTATTTGTTGTCATGCCTGTTAAGTCGGAATTAAAGTTGAGCGTTTCAGCGTTTCAAATGATAAGCAAGTTATTTCAAGTTGCACTATGTTTTGGTCATTGTTTAAGCAGATCTAAGCGGATTTGTCACACTGACTATGTTAAAGCCTTTGTCTAATCTCTTCCATTGAAGCTCATGTTCAGATAACCTTTGGCAGGGTTTGATCCGCTCTACAGGCTTGCACATAAACTAGTAGAGGTAATGGCAGCTCGAGTGTTAAAGCCAGAAAGGAACATGCTCTTGTGAATGGTAAAAATGTCTGATTTTTATGTTTAACTCTGGTACGACTCTACTTTTCACTCGAGTTGTTACGCTGACAGTATGATTTGTAAAACCGTGGTGTTATGTGAAATGTGAAATAGAAACACTTTCACTACTGCTCTCTGATTTTTGGACCTTACTGTAATTCATGTGGGGCAGTGTATAAATGGACCGTTATATCATCATTGAGTTTTAAACTATTTAAAATACATATCCTTCTGTTCTCCTCTCGGATTTCTAGTTTTTTTAAACCAGTGGCTCTCTGGTTTAGCGTGTCTCAGCCAGCTGATTTGGCAAACATTTTTCAGCTCTGCAAACATTCAGCAGACCTGTGGCAGATTCAGCACAACTCCAAGCACAGTTTTTATTAACCTCGTAGCATAGTGAACTAATACGTAGACTACTAATAGCTTTATATAGCCTAAGAGAAAAGTTTGCTTAGCACTGCCCACTGCCAATTAGCTGCACCTGTGATGGACTTTCTTTTCCCTTTTCTTTTTTCGTCCTCATTGCAGGCCTTGCTTCACCTTGACGGTTTTGGCTTATGATGAGAACAGGATACCATTAGACTAGGGGATTTTTGACGAGGTTAGCATGTATTTAGCATGTATTTTTGACCACTTTAAAGAATGCCTACAAATATCTTAACTTGAAATGTTAAGGGCTGTAATTTACAGTATGCGGTAATAGGTGTTATTTGTGCGGTTTCACTCAGGCATCTGTTTGTGTTTTAAAATGGTTGCTTAATGTTAATAGTTTTAATTGGTTTACCATATTGTTGCACCCCCTGTGGCAGGTTGGCACTCAGCCTGTATTTAAATGCCACTGCCAATTGTGCTAAACAGCCTGCTACCTTTTTAATTTCAATGTAGCAGTGCATGAATAGGAATGTGTAATTGCTCATCCAGTAATGACTCATAATGGCTCAACCAAGAGCAAATAATATTATTTCAATTATGACTTTGGCTAAACAGTAGCTGAAAGTATGCTTACACAGATTGTCTACTACTATTGGCTAATTTGTCTGTAAGGAATTAGCATCACGACTGTTGCAGCAAAAGCACATGCATTATACACTCATTCCCAAAAAATGGTTGCATAAATAGCTGCACCCAGAACCATGCACACAAACTGTTACAACAACTGCCCCTAACACCATGTCAGCTTACGTCACGTTACTCGTGAATGGCAGTAAACCATCTTCGGTATCTAGTCCCGCTTGTGTCATGGTGGAGACAACCAACAAATCTGTGTGTGGAGGCGCCATGGTCAGCTCC
Source organism: Prochilodus magdalenae (assembly GCA_024036415.1). Classification (NCBI taxonomy): domain Eukaryota; kingdom Metazoa; phylum Chordata; class Actinopteri; order Characiformes; family Prochilodontidae; genus Prochilodus; species Prochilodus magdalenae. The sequence continues at coordinate 133,921 of JAMWET010003863.1, forward strand.
TAGATGAGCGGTTTGTTGTCTTTTGTGATATGTCCAGAAAGCCTGGTATCACTCTGTCTTCATCCCTACCGCACAGTCTGCAGGTACTGTGTGAGAATATTCAAGCTGCATGGGATGGATTATCACAGGACACCATTAGGAACCTCTACACCTCTATGCCGAGATGTCTATCATGTTATGTTAGCATGGTGGCCCCACTCCATACTGAGAGACTCTACTTCTGCGTGTGTAGCTCAGTAATATTGTCCATATCAGTCTACACTTATTTATTGTCCCTGGTAACCTTTATCTTCCTTCCCAATGGCATTGCATCACAACACTTCCTTCTAGATGCAACTGTTCTTTTGATGTTATATATAATGTAATACATTTATATATTTAATGCAGTTTTTACAATTTATTAATTTACATTAAAATGTCAAGATTGCTGCTTATATGACATATGAGATACATAATTGCTTACATTATATAATGTATACTGGATATAATGTATGACCCCATATCCCAACCTCGTGTGTGTTTGCGCGTGCGTGTGTGCGCGTGAGAGCGTAACTGAAAGTGTGAGTGATTATTAGGTGTTGGTCTTCGTGCCTCAGCTGATTGTTCTGTCTTTAAAGCCGGTTATTCCAGCTGTAGACGTTGACTATTCCTTCCCCACCTCTTTTCCTCACCTATTGCTTAGACCAGAGAAGACACACCATGCTGGGAATCTTAGTCCTCAGCTGCTACACTGTATGTACCTGTGTGTGCTTTATAGTTAGATGTATGTGTACGTTCAAACCACCAAAATGTTGAAATGTTAAGTAAGTCACTGGAAGTAATTCTAAACCTCACAACACATGCGATGTTGGGGTCTTCCTTAGAGTGAAACAACAACAGTGTCCTTTGCACATACATGTACACCGGTATAGCCTGAGGGCCAGCGAGAGAGAGGGCTGATTTTGTTAGCGTTTCTCAACAGGCAGACAATTTATGACTAATGTCACCAGTTCTGAGACATTACTGTCATTGTATCCATGATGTTTGTGTCTTGTTTGTTCCAGTTAGTTACTCCCAAGTCACAGCTGCTGATTAAAGAGCCTCTGATTTTGATGTGATGCTGCTGCGGTATCAGCTTCAGAGTCTGACCGAATGGGCTGTAGATCAAATATTATCTTATGGATGTTATCAGCCATAACCTTTTAAACCCTGCATCTACACTCTTTGTACATTTCATCAGGTCTGCTTACTATGTAGGTGCACTTTGTAGTTCTACAACTATAGACTGCAGTTCATCTGTTTCTCTGCATACTTTAGTCAGGACCCCTAGCACAGTGCAGGTATTATGTAATATTGTATTGCGACGTTATTTACCCCAGTAATGATATTATGTCCGTATGCCCAGCCATAAATGGCCACAAAATGTTTCTCTATGTTTTTTCTGCAAACCAGCAAAAATGAGCATCTTGTGCACCAAAGTGTTGTTTCCTTCTATTAAAGATGTACGCAGTGCACTCATTCTGTCCTAGAGAAAGAACAGTTCGGAGAAACCACTGAAAGCTCAATATTGACATGTCCTTCATCTTCAGGATGAGTGTATGTCAGCTTCTGACAGCTGTATGGGGTAAGTGGAGCAGATGAAAAGGACTGTGAGTGTAGAAACACAAGGGTGATTTGCGGACAGGCTGATATATATGATATATAAGTAGAAGCACAGTAAAGGTTTTCTGCACTGTAAAGGCACGCAAAAACTGTTGTTGTGGGGAGAATCGACCCATAATTTGAGATAGTGTGTAAAAACCTTCAACCAAATCATTTAGTCAACCAAGCAGAACTGTTGTATAAACCTGATATGAGTATCTTTACCATAGCTGCCAAGTTTATTTTGAGAAAGCTGTAAAGACAGTCTCTAAGTCTGAGAGTGAGATTACAGAGAGCAGTGCTGAACTGTTGTGAGGACAAAGTGCTAAAAACTCCTGTGGAAACAAACACATTTAATCCCCCTGTATTTCCTGCCTGGAGATACACAACAAGCAATACATCACATGGACACTCAAACACACACACACACACACACACACACACACACACACACACACACACACACACACACACACACACACACACAGACACACACACACACACACACACACACACACTCAAACACACAGACACACACAAACACACACACACACACACTCAAACACAGACACACACAAACACACACACACACACACACTCAAACACAAACACACACACAGACACACACACACACACACAGACACACACACTCAAACTCAAACACACACACTCAAACACACACACACACACACACACACACACACACAGACAGACACACACACACACAGACACACTTTTTCTGCCTCTTTCTCTCTCTCCCTTTCTCTCTCTCTCCTTTTTTCTCTCTTGTGCTAGCTTATGGTCTTTCTCCCTGTTCTTTTTCCATTCTCTCTGTATTTATTTCTTTCCCTCTGTCTTATTTTCGCTTCCTTCTTCCTTCCCTTGTAGATTTATCCCCTGTGTTATGTCTCTCTCTCAGCATGTCAGGAAACAGCACAGGTGGACGAAAGGTCTGTCTCTTTCATGTCATGGCCAGGTGGTGTGTGTGTGTGTGTGTGTGTGTGTTTGTGTGAGTTGGGGTGGTGGGGTTGGGAGGTGATTGTGGTCTCTCTCTTTAGATTCATCCACAGAAGGAAAAAAGGGAAAAAGCAAATGTTTCCTGTCACTTAAAATAGTATCCTGTCAGAAATTGTGCTAGTTAAAGCATTCCTCTCTCTCTCTCTGTCTGTGTGTGTTTGCGTGCATGCAAGTGTGTGGCGGTAGAGCGGTGGAGCTCCCTCAGTGTTGAGCCATATGCTGCCTGTCAAAACCTGTCGCTCAAAAAGAATGGCACCACACCGTGCAAAACTGGGTCAAACCCCAAACTATATCCATGATCTTTTTTGGTTTTAGTCCTGTGTTGGTATTAAACTGTAGAAGTGATTACAGTTTAGAGGGTTTGGTAGTGCTTTCTGGTATGTTCTGAATTTTGTGGATGCTGTTGTTCACACACAGTGTGTGCTGTAAGATAATCAGCAATAAAATAATCAGTAAAAATAAGAAATGTGTCTGTTTAACTGAATTGCCCTAGTGGTGCTTTCCTGATGATGGTAGCGTATGTGTTTAATATTTCTGGAATACCAGCACATGACTATTGAAGATTAATGTGCTTTATTTTGCTAAATCTTGTCAAATGAGGGCTGGGCAATATGATGTTTCATCATTGTAATGAAATGTCACAATGCAGACCGTTCACTTCTCTGAGTGTGTTGTAGATATCTTCAGTGCTTAAAAAAGACGGACCAGCTGCATGTTTCATTACCAGTAGAACTGTTTAAATTGATTAAGTGCAGTTCAGTATGTGAAACATGCCCATAGTTTAGATTGTGTTTTTCTAGATGTGGCTCTTGTGGTGCATGTAACATATTGTGATACGTTCTGAATATCGTTAATGTGTTCGCATGTCACGATATTGTATTTTTGCTATATTGCTCACCTCTGTCTTTACGGCGGTCACACTGTTGGACATGTGTCAAAGTACTGTATAAATTTAGCAGCCACAAATGGCTACTGGTATAGCTGGTGTGTGTGAATATGTCACATTGTCTGACCTCTATAGATGGTTTTTCTTTGTATTTGTGTGTCAGATATTTTCCACAGCTGAAGTACAGTTTTAAAGCACGAGTACTTTCTCACCTTTTTTGAACTGTGGAACTGATACCATCTTCAGCACTTGAGTGTGCCGAGACAGAGGAGACAAAAGCGTAACCAATGTAATAACAGATGTGTACAGATAGCTCTTTAGCTCTTAGATGGTTGCTTATTGTAGCCTTTACTGTGTATAATTACATTCAATAACGAATACACAACACAATAACATGTTTTCTAATTTGTATTTTTCAGCAGCTTGAAGTGAGGTTAGCACTCTATCATCTTTGTTAGGGACCAAAACATCCACCCTGTTCTTGTCCGGGTTGTACTGGTTATGCAGAAGTTTGTAATTCAGATTTGTGTGTGAACACCGGTTTGACTTCAGTCAGACCCCTGATCCATCAGTAACACAACCTTCTAGATGGTAGATGGAAAGTTCCAGTTTCCAAAGAAAAACGAAAACCTCATTTAATTCCAAGCCAATGGAACCAGACTTTTTTCCAAGCAGCTTTGGGACACTCCTGTTGGTCCATTCATCATAAAATTTTCACACAGTGTAAACAGCAGCTGTTGTGCTCAAATGACGGATAAAAGTAAAAATCCACGGAAATGGAGATACATGTTTTTCTTTGGACAGCGATGAAATATTTAGTAGCTACTGAACTAAACCATGAAATATGCTTGGCGTGGTGCAGCAGGGTGTAGTTTAGTCATCTGTAAACAATCATTTAGTAGTGTACAGCTGAACCTGGGTACGGCTCAGAAAGCTAGTTAGTTTTTTTTACAATTATTGTTGGCAAATGTACGTACAGCAGCATAAACCTTTCCGGAGAAATTAGTTAATTAGTTAATATTAAGGCTGGAACACTCAACATCTATGTTAATGTCAACAAGCACCAGCTTGCTTTCACTTCTAGTACAAGAAGACATGAATGTAGCTGACAGGTATTCTGACCTAATAAGCCTCACCGAAGCTCATCATGCTGCATTACGAACATTAGTCACTGGAATTTTAGTCAGCTTTTGGTTCACTGGAAGTAGTTAGTAGCTATTTAGGTACTTGGTAGCATTCAGCAGCTCGTCCTGACACAGTGTTACATACATTAGCTCCCTACGTACAAACGGCCTCACTACTTTAAAATACTACTTGATTTGTGAAAAATACCATCTGTTTATCCTGGAGAGATTTACACAGAGCCTATCTGGTAAACAAGCATGTTATCGTTAAGTAAAGGTTGAATATAGCTGCTTCCTGAAAAACTGTATTGTTAATCTGTATTGTTAAAGGTGATACCGGAGTTTCAAAAATGTGCTGGCGGTTCTCATGTACGAGGAATTGAATTATTTTTATTTTGTACAGTTCTGAGTGACTAATTGGCTAATTTTGATTTTTTTTAAATAGGCACACTACTGTAATCATAACATATCACTTCCCATATCACCATCAGGATATCCGTACTGCACGGCCTACTGATATTCACAGTATAACAGTCACAGTATAATAATAATGTTAATGAGCTTCTTGTGTACTTGAATTCACTGTGTGAGCAACATGCTGGTGCAATAATGGTTTGAGTTGCATTCTTGCTGTTTGCAAATGTGAGTCGTGCGTGGGTCACCAGGTGCTTTCATGTGTTTGGCAGGAACTGCATGGATGCTCTTCTTTGTCTGCAGTAGTGAAGCAAATAAAGCACATCTAAATGCGGGTGTTTACATTTACTGGTGTGCGTTTCCTGTAAGAGCTGGTAGCTGATGTTCGCACCTTAATCAGGCTTGTCACACACACCACATCCATTAGAAAAACCGACTCTATTAATTAAGTAGATGCTGCCCTACATGTAGATGTGAGATTACTGAAAGACAAAGAAAAAGTTTTAAATGATGTATGTAATATGATGAATCAAGTTTAATATTACCAGGAACAGGTATTTGCATTGATGGAGATAATGGATACAGTTTTTTGAATACTGTTGATCTATGCTTAAAAAATGGCTTGCAAATCTGCCTCATTGTTTGTTTTGACTAAGTCTGTTTGTGCACTGAAACGACTAGATTTACAGAAAGGAGACTTGCAGTTCTCTCTCTCTCTCTCTCTCTCTCTCTCTCTCTCTCTCTCTCTCTCTCTCTCTCTCTCTCTCTCTCTCTCTCTCTCTCATTTACTTATATAAAGTCATCTATGACATCATCGTTGTTCTATATTATTACTGCTAAATAAATAAATCTTGAGGTGTGGCACCAATACCAGTTTACCGATATACCGATAGAGGCAGTATGTCAAACCCAGCAGTAGATTTCGAGGTGGACTCTACACTATTAATGAGGGATTGCGTGTGACGTGGCTAGACACACCCTCCCTGCAGGTAACGGGCTGGTTTATAAGCTCACTGAGAGCTCCACTCTCCTGCACACTGACTGACGATCTCCTCCCCTTCTCTCTGCTTGCAGCCTAAAATGACCCATGCGGTGACTCCTGATATGTAAATGGCTTCCAAAGTGCGCGATGCTGTGGTGTGGTACCAGAAGAAGGTGAGTCAGTCTTTCTTTGCTTCATCCTATATGTCCTTTGATTGTGTTTTCTGAAATTAGTTTCCATATAGTGGCCTCCACTCTGTTCTGTGGCATTGCTGCTTGAATGCTGTGTGCAATGATTATCATATGACATTCTACTTTATTGTATTTTTTGCATGTATAAAGCTGTTCAGTATTTTTCCATCTGTGTGTGGGTGTGTGTGGGAGTGTGTGTAGACTGCAGTAACTAACACGCGCACACACACTGCTCAGTAAAGTGACTTAGGGATCAGTTGAGGATGACTTTAATAGATTCTCTGTTGGACTGTGCTCTCTATGACACTGTCTTTATCTGTTTGTGTGTGGTCTTGTAAGAGGCACGCGTTACATTAATAGACCAAAGTGTTGATAAAGTCTCCTGTCAGTCTGGAACAACATCCTACATGGTAGTACATGACTGATCATCCAGCATATGATTAGCAGTAGATGACTGGTGAGGATGGACATTGGATCCAGTTTCTGGTGCTGTGTTTTATAATCACTTTTAGTTAGTAGACTTGCCAACTGTAACCGAATGGGCATTTAGTGTCTTACCTAACACTGATTACAAGATCTTGGAACCGAAAATGCACCCAGGGTTTAGATTTGAAGATCTGATAGATGACCAGCAATTGACTGTTTATCTAATAGATAGTGTTTGGAAGACAGCTGGTCGTGTAATAAATGGTAGTAGTAATAAATGACTTGTAATGATATAGATTAGTGAGTGGCTGGTCATTGAATACGCAGGTAATGGTAAAGTTATGGTCAGCGTAAAGGTGATTAGCAATAAATGACTATAGGGTTCCTATATATGACATGTCGGGTTGTAGGTCTCAAGGATGGTCCTTGAATCCAGTTTCTGGTCCTGTATTTTGTTATCACGTAGTTGATCTATTGACTGTGTAACCGGGCAGTTTGTGTCCTGTCTGCCATTAATCACAAGATTCTGCTATCACAAGAATCATAAGCAACATTATCTGTATTGTGATTAGTAGATGACTGATTTGCAGTAGATGACTTGAATCTGATTGGAAGTGTACAGCAAAACTGAACAGAATCGTTCTGAGCTGATGTGATGTTGCTTTTTCTGAAAAAGAAGCTTAATATAAAGGAAGTCTTTGTCCAGTGCACTTGGTTGACTTTGTGTAGGCAAACGTCTGTAGAGTTCTGCTTCACCCGAGCTGTGCTGTGTGCTGTTAATTTCAGGCTTCAGATCACTTTCAGGGCTTGAGTTTCAGTGCACGGGGTAGGTGCACAGTTCAAGACCTGGTGGTATTTTTGTGGGGAGTAGTGAGCGTTGTCACAGCTGAGGTTAAAGATTCGGTTCTGTGTTGTGTGCAAGGGAAGTTTTATGATCGCTATACCCTGTTTAGGCTTACCTTCTTTTAAAGGACATCCATCTCCAAGCATCACTATAAGACACACGCGTATATTTGTTGTTGTATTTTATTGTCATTTTCATTGTTTCATTTAATTTTCACCTGACATGATTTTGTATGTCAATACAGCTAGTTTACATGTTAACGTATGCTAGCTAAATTTCTTTGAAGCTATCCGTCTTTATCTTTTTGCGTTTTACAGCATTAGCTTGTCTCAGAATTATTTTGCTTGAGTAGTTTGAACTGGAGTCTTCAACAAAAACTTGAGGGTCTAGCTACATTCAATTTCTTGCTTGCAGCAGTCCAGAAATGTATGACCAAATGAAGTGAACAGCGACAACTTCATCTTTTCTTCATCTAATAAAATAAAATAAAACACATCAAACACTCTGATGAACTTTTTTTTAACAAAAGCTTTGTTTGAATTTAATTATGGGGCTTTAAAAACTTCTAAATATATTTTTTATATGTTTGCCCATAGAGGACAAAGCTCTGACCTGATTTTTTGCCCTGTAGCCTTTTCACTAAGTTGCCTTTGAGTAAAGTCATTTACTGTCTCCCAATGTGGAGCTAATTTGGGATTACTGACCTTGAGCTTGCACTGTGTGAGTGGCCGCTATAAACTGCACGTCCAGGCCATTAGCTAATGGTCACCTGAGCTGTATTTTTAGGCGGCCAATCTGGGAAGAACTCAATTCTTCAGTGCTGAGCTAAATTGCAGTCAGATAGACCACACAAATAGAACAAGTAAACCTGGTTAGGGCTTTTACTTTACCTCTTTACCTACATGGAGGTGTAGAAACCCCCCCATACACACACACACACACGCACGCACACACACAAGAATACTCGGGTGTTTGACAGGGAGACGGGAGAGTAAAAGACAAACAGGGAAACGTAGATTGCGGGAGAAAGGCAGCGGTGGAATGCTGCTTGAATAGTTGTGAACAGTAGTAGGTGGAGGACAATGCATATTTACTGCTGTGTGTGCATGTTTGTGTGTGTGTTTGCGGTGTGTGTGTGTGTGTGTGTGTGTGTGCGTGTGTGTGTGTGTGCGCGCGTGTTTGCGTTTGTGTGAGATGTCAGGAAATACTCGTAAGCAGGACTCCACACATATGCTTAATGCCACTTTTCCTTATGTTCTAACATCATTCTATACTATATGCAGTAAGAACTTGTACAATAGTACAATGTAGAAGTACATCTTATAAGATGGACATCAAAAGCTCCTTTTAGACATTTAATTCCGTACTGAATTTGGGAGGATGATCTTGCATGATAAATAATATAATTATTAAGGTTATTATTTATTATTATGAATTAAGGTTCATGTATCACCCACAGGACCAGACCATTACTTCTTGGTAATCTGAGATCATTACTACTGAAGCTGTACAATTTGAGGAAAATATATATTTGTGATTTTTTTGTTTGTTTGTTTTTTTTTTTTAATTTGAGTTCTAATTTTAATGTGACTATTTCCTGTAAATAAAGCTCCATGACTTTTGTGTACACAGAATACCAGCAAATCTGCTTTTCTTGGCCTCAGGCTTAAACTCAAAATGTAGTAAACCAGCCTGCTACCTCACACATTAATTAGGTTATTTGCTTCACTTGCAACTTGCTAAGACATTGTAGACAAATGGAAGATAATTACATTTGCTGCTCTTGTGATTTGAAAATTGGTCTCTTTCAAATCATGATTTTTATATATATATAATCAATAATCATTATATTGTTTACTACAATACTTTTATCATCACAGTTCTCAGAGTTATAGTTTCCTCACTTATTCTGAAGTCATCTACAGCTCGTCCTCAGACTAAACTCCTCTAAAAGTTATTTTGATTTATTTTTGTAACTATAGTTTTAACTACACCATTTTTTCCCTTTTTGATTGCTGAGTATAGGCTGATGAAAATAGTTTCCATAAACCTGGAGTTACTTTTAACTCAAGGGGCTCACTTGTGATGTCTTAATGGTGCAGAAACTGTACAAAAACACTTCACCAACCTACAAGAGGAATTACACAGCTGAACAATGTAACATCACGCAGTATGAGGGTGTGGCACTTTAGACTAGCTATGTTTATTTTCTGCTGATATCTGATACCTACTACAGGATTGGCACCTCCATTATTGTTATTGACTGTTTGATCATATATTACTTGTAAATGAGTTGTAAAGCTTCGAAAGGTATTTCCAAAGTTTTGAACACCTTTGGAGGTTAATAGCTTACTGGAGTTTTCACTCATTTCCCTGTGAACCCAGTAAGCAGGGGTGTTTGTTATTATGGGCTTCTGGGAGGTGCTGTGAATTCTTCTGTTTCAGTCCAGCACACTTGGATAGTTTGAAGCACTGAATCTAGCGATGCACTCGCTGTATGTTATTCTTAGCCTCGAGCACGCTGAATATGGAGCAGCAGCACAGCAGCGGTGTGTGTTACGAAACCCATTTTACTACAAATGCTGCCATGATGTCAGCAAATCATGTTGGCATCTTGACTGCAGAACTCTGTTGCTGAGGCAACGAGGTGTGACTGTTGGGTGTTCCTGACTTGCAGCGCGTCAGAGCCGCCTGCTTAGAATGTAAGGAGGAGTGGACGAGCTGGGCTGACACGCAGAGAGATGGGCGGGTGGTTGTATGTGTCTGTGCGTGTGACCTGGAGGGTGAATCCATGGTTTTTCCATTGTCTTGCGCTGTTTGTTTATTGAAGGCGGATTGTGTAATTTGGCTATTGAAGTAATAGGCTGTGGTGGCTCTTGAACTGAGGAATGCGCTGTTGGCTTTGAGGGCTTGATGCTTGCACCACTCGGTTTGTCTGTATTTTGGCCAATTCAGCAGCACAATGGAAGTCTGTCTTGGGCCATTTCCAGTCTGGAATAAGCACACACAGCAATGCACTGAAACCTCACATACTCATTCTCTCGCTCTTTCTCTATTACAGTGTTTTGGTACTGTTTATTTGTAATTTGAGATAAATCTGGATTAAGATGTATCAGTTTGATGCAGTTTAAGATGTAGATTAGACCCTATAGGCTTTATAAGCACCAAATGCAATATAACAACCGTGTTTGAAGATTAACTGTTTGAAAAGGTGCCTCTGTGAAGCTCCCCTTTGCCTCCTCTAATTGTATTCCTTTTACCACCATCCGTGGAAGCCACTGTCAACGATGGAAACTAAACATACAGTGAAAGAGGAGGAGCTATTATATGTAATGTTCTACATTGATGCACCCACACTAAAATGCCTGCACAAAAAGCCACCAGTTATTATGGACTTGCCCTACACAGAGTCTGTTGAGGTCAGACCAAAACAACTTAATGTAATGTGGGCATTCTACATTGATATCATATTTTTTTTATAGCTAGCATAGATGAGATTGTTGATGAGAAATACCATGCCATACCCACTGACAGTTTGGTTCCGTAGAAAGATTAAAAGTGTAGAAACGCATCTACAGGCATGTAATAACATGCCTGCACAAAAAGCCACCAGTGGTACGATGTATATTTTAGGATGCCCTCAGACCACAGAGTCTGGTTTCAGAGGTCAGACAAAACAACTTCAGGTCTCAGATCTGTCATCTCTCAGTTCTTGGGCATTCTAGCTGAGCTAAGCAGCTTATAGAGACCACAACGTTCTGAGACAGACTGAGAAGCAGACGTGATTGGAAAACTCTCATGAGTGATAGGGATGACCAGTACATTCTGACGCCTGTGTAAAAGCTTCATGTAAAGATGAACATACCCATACCATGCCATACCCACTGACAGTTTGGTTCCGTAGAAAGATTAAAAGTGCAGACATTCCCTACACAGCCTGGAACAGTGTGTCTCTGTCCATTGCTGTTCTGCTAGGCTAGAGCTGGTGTATGAATTTGTGTGTGTGCATATATTCCAGACTGCTACCCAGGTTTAGAATCAGCCTGTTTTACTGTAAATGTGGCATTTGTATGTGTGTTTGTCGCTCACAGTACGCCAGGCCTGTGTACTGAACTCTCCTACTATATGCCAATGTAAACACAGTTTTCCGTTTATGGCACCTTTTAGTGTTTCAGAGGACATGTGTGATCAAGCCTGCTCAACTGAAAGAATGGGTCTTCACATATGCATTTAAAATCCAGTTAATATTAAAGCAACAGGGACTGATTTATTCAAGCTCGCTCTTTTTCTCCTGATGCAGTTTTTTGCTGAGCTTATGCTGTGCTGCGGATGTGGGTGTCCTTCCAGTTATATAACTCAGGCCTTGTTTCCTTCAGACTGACTAACACCGTTACCTCACAGTTAAGCATAACTGTCCTCTAATTGGAAAAGAGCAGCTACTGCTGGATGCACATGGTTACATAAGAGTTCTTTGAGGATGGAGAGCGACCAACCCCTATCCATATGATCACTGTCATCATGATGGTATATGCAGAAAATTGGAAGTAGGTAGTTTTGCTCCAGCTGTGGTTTTATTTTTTGGCTTTTATTATTATTTTTTTTTAAGGTTTTAAAAAATACCGTTCATATGTTGTAATAATAACCTGTAGTTGGTCTTAAGCAATAATATTTATTGCTGAAAAATAATTTCTTCTGCTGTCTGTTTCACGTTTACATTTTTAAAGTGATATTTGACTTTTTGTGACTTAATGGCTTTACTTAAAAAAGGGCAGCAGTTCAATTGTTGTACCTGTGTGAGCAGATAGCAAAAGAAAAAGGACATTGATCTAGCTTTACATGAAAGCAGAATATTACCTTCTACCTCTGGGTAAGAAAACATGGTGCTGATTTAAATGGTAGTCATTTATCCCTCAGTGACTGGTACCTTTAAGATCCTTGTCAAACATTATATTGTTGTAGCTTTTTAAATACACAGGTTTGATTAACATATTAATCAATAACATGTTTATCCATTCACTTGTTTAGCCAAATATAAAAATACTATTTTTTGCAGCACTGGTAAATGATTTATTGGAGGGCATTGTTCTAAAACACATTACAGACCTCCATTTCCCACCGTGATATGTGCACTAACACATTGAAGATATATCACTGCTAAACACAACTAACAGACATGCAGCATTTTAGAAAGAAACTCCTCAAGAATTGTTTGTCACCTAGCTTAACAGGTTGAGCTGACTTAGTGATTAGTGATTGTTCATTGTGATTTAGCTCTATATGTGATAGAAAGTGTGACCTATTGGCCTACAGGGACGAAACCTTGGCTTACAGAGTTTGCACTGTACACAGTTTGTCACCTGTTCGAAATATAATTCATTACCTAACTTAGATTGTGCCATGATATCGACTGTTTATGGCTCTGTATGTGTGTGTGTGTGTGTATGTATGTGTGTGTGTGTGTGTGTATGTGTGTGTGTGCGTGTGTGTATATGTGTGTATGTGTGCCACTGCAGTGGTGGTTTTGCATGTTTGATGAAGGTTAGGAGGGAGCTCATGAATGATGCAGACTTTTCCATTCCTGTGCATGTGTGTGCAAATGACACCCCAGAACACCACTGATCAAAACACACACACACACACACACACACACACACACACACACACACACACACACACACACTAAATCACCAACTGCCCCAGTGAGCCCGCCATCCCGCTGCTGCCCATTCTTGTTGCACTCACACACACTCTCACACCAGTTTGTTTCCTGTACAAAGAAGACGAGGACACCAAGTGAACTACAGGGGCGAGGAGAAACTCTAACCCGAGCTAATCCACTCTACTCTGATTAACTTTTCATCAGTGCATTTATCTGACACTTAAAACTTTTTACGGATCCCCAGAATAAACGTCTCAGCCTTCGTCTTTTGTTTGTATTGTCCGCCTAAGGATTTGGAGAAAAGTGGCGTAGAGCAGGTGCCCTATAAAAATCACTCCATTCGTATAAAATGCCCTCCGGACACATGCCCTTCTTTACCAAGTGTGCACTTTCTGAGAAGAAGGAAATATGATTAGCTTCAGATGGGATCAGAGCGGGTGACTCATGAAGACTGAATGTGTGTTGAAACGAGGCCATGTCCTCCTCAATTAAAACCTCAGAGATCATTCTGTACATGCCGTGTGTCTTCTGCCTGAAGGTATAAACAGTGAAATTCCGGAAAAACCATGAAGATATAAAACTCTGCTCTGAAACTTGCTGTCACTGGCTGCTCACCACATGCACTTGCTTCAGTAGTTCTTTGATTTGTTCTTAGGTTGTCAATCTTGGATAGCTAGATCTTGTCTCCAACGTCATTTCAGTGCTCTGGAGTGGCTGCTTGCCGTTGGCTTGGATTGAAAACATGTTAGTAGTACCAAGCATATCAGTTCTGGAACCTTCTTGTGCACCACAGGACATGATGAGGATTTAAATAGATTTCCTTTTATTTTTGCCATGCAGAAATCCAATTTCAACCCAGACTTGCGGATGTGGACAAGACACCAAACACAGAATGACTCAGAATTCGGAGGTCTAATTAAGTAAACAAATGCCATAATGAGATCTAACCCCCACCTTCCCTATCTGATATGCCGCAGGGTAGCATCCTCAGTAGAAACCTCGAAACTCTGAAAGGCGTCTGGTAGAAACCAGGCACCGCTCTTCAAATGGGTAATACCATCCCCACAGTGAAGCATGGCGGTGGCAGCATCTTGATGTGGGAATGTTTTTCAACAGCAGGACCAGAACAACCAGTACTGATAGAGGAAAAAATGAATGCAGCTGAAGTACGCCAAGTTTCTTGAAGAAAACCTGTTCTGGACCTCAGCCTGGGGCGGAGGCATACCTTTCCAATAAGACAATGAGAGAGTCTGTGAATGTCCTTGAGTGGTACACCCAGAGCCCTGAATCCAATTAAACATCTGTGGAAGGAGCTAAACATGCCTGTGTACTGAAGCTCCCCATCCAACCTGACAGGCCTGCAAGGATGTGTCATGGGGAAAGGGCAGAAATGTCCAGAAACAACTGTGCCAAGCCTCTTAAGACAACTGGAAGCTGTAATTGCTGCCTCAACCAAGTATTAGGCCTAGGGTGTGTACACGTATGTAACCCCGAATAACCGATTTTTGTCAGGAAAATAAAATTGCATTTTTTCTAAAAGTTAGTTGTCTAAAACCTATTTTCACTTTGTAATTGTTGAAGATTGTGTACAAAATATAACTAGATATATTGTAGAATAAGGCTGTGCGGGGTGTGCAGACATTCCAGTTTAAATGTATGTGATGGTTGCACCAACACTCTGAGGCTAAGTACAGTAAATGTGCAGCACATCTAAATGTATATGTACAGTGGGGAAAATAAGTATTTAGTCAGTCACCAATTGTGCAAGTTGTCCCACTTAAAAAGATGAGAGAGGCCTGTAATTGACATCATAGGTAGACCTCAACTATGAGAGACAAAATGTGGAAAAAAATTGAGAAAGTCATTTTGTCTGATTTTTAAAGAATTTATTTGCAAATAATGGTGGAAAATAAGTATTTGGTCAATAACAAACAAGCAAGATTTCTGGCTGTCACAGACCTGTAACTTCTTTTTTAAGAGGCTCCTCTTTCCCCCACTCATTACCTGTATTAATGGCACCTGTTTGAAGTCGTTAACAGTATAAAAGACACCTGCCTACAACCTCAAACACTCACACTCCAAACTCCACTATGGTGAAGACGAAAGAGCTGTCGGAGGACACCAGAAACCGAATTGTAGACCTGCACCAGGCTGGGAAGACTGAATCTGCAATAGGCAAGCAGCTTGATGTGAAGAAATCTACTGTGGGAGCAATAATCAGAAAATGGAAGACCTACAAGACCACTACTAATCTCCCTCGATCTGGGGCTCCACGCAAGATCTCAGCCCGTGGGGTCAAAATGATCACAAGAACGGTAAGGAAAAATCCCAGAACCACAAGGGGGGATCTAGTGAATGACCTGCAGGAAGCTGGGACCAACGTTACAAAGGCTACCATCAGCAACACACTACGACGCCAGGGACTCAGATCTTGCAGTGCCAGACGTGTCCCCCTGCTTAAGCCAGTCCATATCCAGGCACGTCTGAAGTTTGCTAGAGAGCATTTGGGATGTTCCAGAAGAGTATTGGGAGAATGTCATATGGTCAGATGAAACCAAAGTAGAACTATTTGGTAAAAAACACAACTCGTCGTGTTTGGAGGAAAGTGAATGCGGAGTTTGCATCCAAAGAAACACCATACCAACTGTGAAGCATGGGGGTGGCAACATCATGCTTTGGGGCTGTTTCTCTGCAAGGGACCAGGACGACTGGTCCGTGTTCGTGACAGAATGATAGGGGCGTTGTATTGTGAGATTTTGGGTGGAAAGCTCCTTCAATCTGCAAGGGCAATGAAGATGAAACTAAGATGAAACGTGGCTGGGTCTTTCAGCATGACAATGATCCCAAGCACACTGCCAGGGCAACAAAGGAGTGGCTTCGTAAGAAACATTTCAAAGTCCTGGAGTGGCCTAGCCAG
>JAMWET010003863.1:155000-394679 GCA_024036415.1 Prochilodus magdalenae
CCTCCCCATTTAGTGAAACTTATATTCCACAGAAGGCTAGGCCGTATAGATAAAGGCTTTAATTATATATTTTTTTATTTATCCAGTGCATGGGCTCAGGAATACTCTATAACTGACTAACCGTTGTCAGTGAACACTTTTGTCACTGCGTCCAAAAGTTAAGATTGTACTATACACAGTGGAGGTCATATACATAGCTATATACACACTGCTGTCTCCTCTGGACTCAGGCGGAAACGTGTATTGTGTTTTGATGAGTGAACCTTTCAGATTGCTTAAGGAAATAATGGTTGTCATGTTCCCCAGGCTAAAGAAAAAATGGCCCATCCACATTGTTGCTAGCGTGAAGCTCAAACACGTAAACAAAGGCCCCATACGACTGCACAGTGAAAGGCAAAAAGGTCCGCTTTCAGGTCCCTGAAAGGTTATTAAGAGCTGTTGAGAGAGAGAGAGTGAGAGAGTGAAGTGTTAGAAGTGTTAAAGGTGAAGTTATCTAGTGGTAAACATTCCACTGTCCCATCTGTTTTGAAACATGTTGCATCACAAAATGTTATATAAGTAAGTAAATAAAAGTATTAGTTAATAAATATTTAATTAATTAAATAAATACAATCGAATCAGTTGTTTACGGTGTTATCTGTAGGAACCACCTTATCTCGTAAGGTGCACTGTACAGTGATTTCCTTTGAAAAATTCTTTGAAAAAGCACCTTGAGGTTTATGGTATTTTATTAATGTAGACATGAGCACATCCTGTCCAACCCGTTGTGAACTGGAGATGCACAGTGATACTGAAACCATGTATGCATCGGCAGATACGCACCTCAAAGAGCCGTATCGAATTTTCCTTGTGTTTTTTGGAATAAAGTTTGAAAACATATGGTTTTTTTGAATGAGGGACAGCACCTGCGTACAGAGAGGTTGGAGAGTGGTCATTAAAATGAATTTCTGTCTCTGGTACATTAAACCACACACAAACATCATTGGTGGATGAAAGATTGGCCAGATGTTCAGATTTGGCTGATAAATAAAAACCATATGTGTCTGTGTGTATAACGCTGCGTTTTTCTGTAATGCTTATTCTACATTTCTACATTTTATAAATATTTATCTGTCAGCATCAGCAAACGTATATGGAGACTGTCCTCGGCCCACTATCGCCCTATGGGTGCATCCCTAGTTTATTCCCCTGCCACGTGCCGTGTTTGGGAACATCTAGTAATATCTCATCTCAGAGTCCCCATGTGAGTCAGAAATTGGCAGTGCAGGATGACCTTGTGTGTCTTCTACCAAATGACGTTTATGTTTCACCTGTTAAAAACAAGCTACTCTGAACTCTCGATCTCCAGAACTGCCCAGTGACCTGCTGTTCTCACATAGGGAGCCAGGGAGGAGAGTCCTTGGCCTAAACCACTCCCATGAGCATTTCTTTCTTTCTTGCTTACTATCTCACTATCGCTCTCTCTCTCTTGCTGTCTTTTATATTTCTCTTTATCTCTTTCTCTCTCATCGCTTGCTCTCTCATTTTCTTTTCCTCTCTTTCTCTTTCTCTCCCTCTCTCTTTCTCTCTCTCTCTCTCTCATTTCTTTTCCTCCTTCATCTTTAGGTTTTCCTCTCTCCTATATAATTCTTATTTCTCTCTCTCTCTCTCTCTCTCTCTCTCTCTCTCTCTCTCTCTCTCTCTCTCTCTCTCTCTCTCTCTCTCTCTCTCTCTCTCTCCCAGGCAGAGGTTATAATTAATAAAATAAATAAATAAAATCGAGTCAGTTGTTTACGGTGTTATCTGTAGGATCCACCTTATCTCATAAGGTGCACTGTACAGTGACCCCCCCATCTTTTCATCTCTCTCTTTTCCTCTTTCCTCACTTTCTGAAACAGAGATGTCCTCAGACACAGAGAATATGACTGAATTAATGATAGGGATAGTGGTTTGGAGCATCCTTGCGGTTATGTGGTGTTTTAACAGCATGCTGTAACAGTCTAACTAATCGGGCACGGTGTGCATTGAAAGCTGTGTGCTCACAGAGCTCAAAGCATTGTACATGACGACATGGGGCTGCTATGCGAACATGTTAACGTGTGATTTTAACTGCAGTGGCAGGTGATGAGCCTAACAAAGAGCCTGCAGAGAGTCCACTGCAAGCTGATAACTGCTCCCTCTTGTGGTGAACAGTGATAAATAGTAGGTCCTGTCTGGGAAGGTGATTTATGTGGCCTCTTATATAAAATACTTTTAGTCTCTTGAGTGTTAGTCAGAGTCGTTTGCATGGTGATTAAGCATTTTGTTGTGGTTGTGGCTTTCCCTTTTTCCCCATACTGACTGTCTGGGACTGTGTGGCCTTCTTTAAATTCAATAAGCACTGATACTCCGACCGTAAGGTGTTCTTTCCCCTTTCCTGTGAACAGATCCTGTTCAGGAGAGGACAGAAGGAAGCCATTGAGCTGTCTGATTGATGGCTGATAGCCTCTCTCCACTCCTCTGATTGAGAGAGGTTGTGTCAGCTTAATACGATTAGACATTTAATCAGGCCTGTGTGTATCTTCTCACTGATGGAGGGGGCCACCAGCAGTGCGCTGTGTGAATGAGCGGACCATCGGAGTGTCATTCAGAAGAAGCACTCAGTCCTGCCTCTATGGAGAATTAAGCCAGAGAGAATCAATTCATTAATAGCTGGAGGCTTGCCAGACCCCATTGTAACACATCGACACAACAGACTTTGGCTTTACTGATCAGAGCCGGCGAGTAAATACTGGTGTTGAAGGTCGTGTAGGCTGGTGTTCATTAAGGCTGATCTCATCATGGCACTGTGTCCATATTGTGCAGCACTTTAAAGTGAAATCGTGAATGAAAATATTATGAAAATAGTTTATCTTTGTATGGTAATGGACGTTGTGTGTGTGAAGGTCACATGTGACTGTGCACCTGTTGGCATGCATATGTGTAAGAGAGAAGGGGAACTCATGGGATCAGGCATTAGCTCCATCAGCACTTGCTCATTGAAGCGGGATCACAACAATGTGTTGTTTCTTTGCTGAGTGAGAGGGGCTCGTAGTGGCGTGGCCCTGTCTCATACTGGATTAATATGTGCCTTGGCTCAAACTGAACCTTGTTCTTCTATTCTGATGTAGGATTACGGCTACATGGTAATCCATTCTTTTGGGCACACCCAAACAATAATAAAAGCATTACAGTGTTAAGACCATTCCAGCTGTTAGGCCTTGCTCCGACTGCTAGCCCAAATCCAAGATTTAACAATGATTCATATTTCTGCCATATATATGACAATTTGTGATGGTTCAGAGGGCAAGATGATTCACCTCCATCTGTCTCTCCTGTATCCATGTTTACAATCCTGAATCACCACTGTAGCTAAGTAATTACTGACCCCACAGCAGCCCAATGCAGATAGGTTTGTTGATGTTTGAACATGCAAATCCCATCTGAGCACTTGCAAATAACAGTGCAGACTGTTATTTGAGAAGCAAATGTGCCTGCAGTCTGAAGGCAGCCTTAGAGATAGTCCATACTACCAGACTGTAGTCTTAGCACTGTGGTGTGTTTCTCAGATCAGCGTTAAAGTGATCTTAAATGACTTCTTTCATCATGGCTCAGATTCAGTATGCACACAGATGCCGTGTGTTGTATAGTGCCTGTGTTTTGTGTGATGCTTTAAATGTGTGTACTATTGAAGGGGCACTCTGGCCAAAATAAAAAATTGAGACATAGCTATTTCTGTTCCAAAGCTGCATACATGCTTTTTACAGATGCACTGTGAGTGGGATTTACCAGTTTAGAAGACTAAGATTATGATGTATCTTGAAGGTGGGAGATAAACCACAAGCACTGTGGTGTGGCTGTTCTCAGGAGTAAACATTGATGGATGAAGATGCAGGGAATTGTGTGAAACCAGTGAGACTGAGGGACTTCTGTGCTACAGGGCACTCTGTAATATACGGTACTTTAAGTGCTGGTGTTAGGCTGGAATGCCCCTTTAGTACTGTAATGGATTAGAATGGCTGCTTATAGAAAGTACATGTGATTTTAGAGGGTCCCCTTTAATATTTCTCTCCTTTATGAAGTGATTTAATGACTTTGTGTAGCCTGACTGAGCTGATTTCATGGACTGTGTATGCATGAGAAGCTGCTTAATGCTCAGCTGGTGGTAACCCAGAATAGGTTCAGGCTCAGTGTGATGCAGGCTGACTGTGGTTGTGTGAGTGCATGTGTGATGAGGTCAAAAGGTCTGCCCCATAACCAAGACTGTAGAAGACTTTGGGTTTTTTATGCAAGTGTAGAAGATATTGAAAGAACCATGGCAGAGAAAAAACATGGTGAATATAAGCAATATAGAATATACTTAACTAATGTTATATGAACTAGTGGCCAAATGACGTCATTACATATATTGCGCACAAGTTATTGCACAACAAATTATGTTTTGGTGAGATATATTTAGATAGTTCCTCTTTTCACTGTTTCCTTTTAGCAGTAGTTTGGTCCAGGGTGATTAGGGGCGGAGCTTTGAGTTTGGACAGTTATTCCTTTCCTGTTT
Organism: Prochilodus magdalenae; assembly: GCA_024036415.1. Taxonomy (NCBI): domain Eukaryota; kingdom Metazoa; phylum Chordata; class Actinopteri; order Characiformes; family Prochilodontidae; genus Prochilodus; species Prochilodus magdalenae. The sequence goes on from JAMWET010003863.1 coordinate 159,553, forward strand.
TGTGTAAACACCAGTAAAGAAGTGCACCGAGTTGGAACTTACTTTGAAGTGTTGAGCAGTCCTTACATGGCGAACCCAGGCCCTCATGACTTGCACTCAACCACACGTAAAAACGTATTCCGCATCGTGTGTCAGTGTTTCACAAGCACAGATTTGCCCTCTGTTGCTGCCTAACGATAGTGTGGATCATAATCAGTCTTGCAAAGTCGCATACTTTATTGTAGTGTTTGTGTGTAGATTTGTGTTTCTTGTCTGATGATGTGCTGCTGTTCTGCAGGGCCTGAGGAACAAACCAAAGAAGACAGGCCATGTGAAGCCAGATCTGATTGATGTGGATCTAGTGAGAGGTAAGGGGAGACCAGCAGGGATCTTATATGACTAGATTAAGGCGTGTGCCAGAGTCTTGCGTTTTGAGAGAACTACGAATTAGGGCTGCAGCTAACGGCTATTTCCATAATTGTTTGATCAGGTCTTCATGACTTTGGTTACATGGGAAAAGGAAATAGTGTACATTAGCTGGTCAATAACTACGCAATGTTTCATTTAGCAAATAAAATAAACAAGGATAATTCCTTTCTTTGCATGGTCATAATACACTTACCTTGTCTTCTAAATCTCTGGTTTCCTACCACCCGGTCCTATAAGACCCCCTGCCCTGCACATTGTTTTGTTTTCCTGCTGAAACGCCTCCGCTTTAACTCAGGAAGGGCTTATTAATTAGCCAGTTAGATGAGTTTTAGTAAGGGCCTAACAACAAATCTACACTGCCCTCAAAAAACGCATGTCAGACACGTGTGCTGTCATGCTGAGAAAAATCTGTTAATGACGTTGGTGTTTTTCCCATATTTGTGGACCCTCTTATGTTGTGAACATCCTGTCCAATCACAGACATTTCAGAAGAATTCTGTGTACATGATCCAGCACATGTAAATACTTTAATGCCTAATGTAGACCAGTCATTAACCAGATTAAAAATGCACTGGATATATTCATATATATATTACAACATGTAGGAACAGAATCACAACCTGCTACCTAAATGTCTGCATCATTCAGCCTCAATTTCCAATGTAATGCAAGATAACAGTGTAATGTCTAGCCAGTGTATACAGGCTCTCTCTGAAGGCAGTCAGACTGCTGTGGACTGATGCTAGCACGTCATCAGCACTTTCTTTCTATATATATCTTTCCCACCCTATCCCTCTCTCTCTCCCTCTACCTTTTACACTGCATTATTCAGCACAGCGTGCTCACCTTCCCCTTATTGCTTTTGCATGGGGACATGCATCTCTCCTTCTCTCTCTCTCTCTCTCCTCCTCTCTTTCTCCCTCTCTCGCTTTTGCCCTTTTAGAACCTATCCTTTCCTCTCAAGCTCAAACCTTACACAGCTCATCTGTGACATAACACTGTGTCGTCTGCCGTACCTTCAAGCTGAACTCATGAGCGCACTGAGCTGAGATTTCCAATCACTTGACACATTTACTTTATAATGAGTGTTGGGACACAATGGGATGAAAGAATTGCAGATGTGCACGTAAGGTGCTGAAGTTTCAGTTATGTGCTGTCCACAATTAATTTTCTGAAGGCAGAAGTCAGAACACTATTTCTTTTTGCATTTTTTTAGGGGAATACTTTTGAAATAATTGCCCGCTAAATGTAAATAAAACCAACCAGTAACAGCGAGGGCGTGTGTGAATTTTACTGTAAATAGTATTTATTCAATATTCTGCTCAACATTGGCTACAATATATCTGTCTAATTAGCATGAAGTACCAAAGGTGAAAATTAGGCAGTGAATGTTATATTGACCAGGTTATGTTCACATATACAATCCGTCCATTTTCTTTTACAGCTTACGATAACACTTCACAAGCACGTTGTTTGGATGTTGCTATTTTTCTTCACACATAATTACTTTAAACATGAACATTTTCAAACCACAGTGTGGTGTCCCCAAAATGAGTGGACAGACTGTAAAATGCTATCTGCTGTTCCTGATGGCGGCTTCATGAATGCGTATTTGTCTCACTCTTACACATTCAAGGCTCTGCGTTTGCCAAGGCCAAGCCCGAGAGCCCATGGACATCCCTAACGCGGAAGGGCATTGTCAGGGTGGTGCTCTTCCCCTTTTTCTTCAGATGGTGGATCCAAGTGACCTCCAAAGCCATCTTCCTCCTGCTGCTTTCACTTTACCTGCTGCAAGGTGAGTTTACCATCACTGCTACATAAATCACTCGTCAGTTCTGAATGAGACGGGAAACAACTTTCATTTGCATGTAAAGGAAGCCTTAATGAGGTCTATTGGTCTTTCTGGTAAATCGGATGCTATTTTGGGTGTGTGCCTTCGGGCAGAACACAGTGACGCAAAGAAACTGCACCACAGGGGTGCCAGAGGTAGTCTTTCTGACTTGCCTGTTGAATAACCTGTTAAACTGACACAGGCACACACATCCTGACTGTAGTTAGACAGTAATCGTCTTGTTTTTCTGGATGGTGCTATTTTTGATTTGGACTGGTTAAATGGAGGAGGAGTAATACTGCTCTGCTCAGTCCTAATTGAAATAAAATGTTGTTTAAAGGTAAAAAAAGTATCTATGTTTGAGGAAGGAGGGTGTTTATTTCCAAGAAGGTTAAGGATTTTCTCTCATTAGTGGTGAAGAAAATTTTGACTGGTTCTTTGCTTTTCACCACTGGCAAAACTGTACCACCCTTACATACTTGATTACTTAATTAGTTTCTTGGCCAGTGTTGACAAAGTAACTGTTGGTGTAGCCTAAGAGGGTATGTTTTAATGGGGTGAGTCTTTGGGGCGTGCTGTGTTTGTGACACAGCGTTGTTATGATGTGTTTTATAACCAGCACCCACCACACCTCAACCAACCTCTCCATAATGGGGAAGCTGTTGCGTATGGCTCTTTTAAATAGCCTTTCAACATTGGCAATGAGCCTTTTTGGTACAAGTGTACATATTTTAACGTAAACGTTTCTGTTTACAGAGTGCATGTGACTCTAGTCAACCTATCGTGAACTTTTAAAGCAATTTTAGCACACTATTTTACATATTGGGGTGTAAAAAACTAAATCTAGAATGTATGCCCCGCCCCCCCTTAGGTAATTGTGTACTGACTGTGCATAAGCATGTTCTCTACAGAAAAGCAAATACAGCTTTGTATGCGAGGTCCAGGCAGACGAGGAAAAGCTGCATTGTGAGAAAGGAGGTGTCAGTGTCTCACTCTTTCCGTTGCTCTTGTTTTCCAGTGGCTGCGGCGGTGTTGTTTTTCAGCATCTCTCAGCCTCACGACATCCCAGCGACCGAGGTGTTTGGTGCCATCTGGCTGATGCTACTGCTGGGAACGGTGCACTGCCAGATCGTTTCCACCCGCACACCCAAACCCACGCCTAATGGCACTGGCAAGAGGAGAAGGTAGGGAAAGAGAAAAGGAGAGTGGGCAGGGTGGGGCGGGGGCAGATGCTCGGGATACAAGTGTGTGGTTTTGTTTTTTCTTCCTTTGTGTGTGGGTTTGAAAGATGGAAGTGTTTCTGGAGAAATGTGCTGGCTAACCCCTGTTCCAGAGAAGTGCCAATGGACCTTCCTGTCCCTAGCTGCCTCTCTCTGTGTCATGTGACAAGGGTTACCCACTCATTTCCTACTGAGGGTGAGAAGTGAAGGGCAGCTCTTGTAGAAGGGAACAGACCTGCCTAGCTTCTACCCGAGCTGCTGCTCACATGACCTACCATAGTTTTCTGAGCCCACTGAGACAGATGCTGTCTAAAAGAATTCTACTGTGGATTAGAGCGGTGTGTCAATATCATAGTGTGTAATGATGTGATGAAGTTTGCATTAATAAAGCTAACGAATTCATTTCAGGTACTGTATTCCACACAAATGCCAGAAAACCAACTTGTTGCAATAAAGAGACCATGCAGTATTTTAAATGTTACTGAGCCAGGTTTACAGAAGCTAATCTTATCATTTGTTTCATTTTTATGCATTTCTGTGTTTGCAGAAATGCATTGTAACTGACAGCACCTAAAACTAAGAAGCAGTATTAAGACCAGTGTACTGATCTAGACAGTGTACCTCCCAACACTAGGAAGAACAAACGTTATGAGGAGGAGTAGGTTAATGTTTTGTTTTCATCTGTAGGTGGACGTATAGATCAGTCTCCGCTTGTAATTTTATTTACCTTTTACAATTGGGAAAAATCTAAAAGCTGAAGAGCTTGATTAGAACAATAGATGAGAACATCTACATACACTGTGCCCACAAATATCCAGAAACCACTTTTAATTAGCAGATTAGGTGTCTTCAAGGTGCACCCATTGCTGACACAGGTGTTTACTTGTGCACACACAGCTGCCCTAGAATAGCTAAGCGTTGTCTCAAATGACAAGTGTAGTGTATGACAGGTTATGTAGCCTCAAAATGATCGATCAATAACGTATAGTCTTACAGCTGTAATATTAACATTCGTCAGATTAATTAGTTTAAAATATGGGAGACCAGTCTCGCAGAGAGCAGTGAGCATGTCCTTTTCTGCTGGTGACAACACCAAGAAATGTATTCACTTACACCTGTGTGATATAATTAACTTTTATTGCCTTTACTTCATTGGCTGATTCCAAAGACTTATGCTGGTATTTCAACATTGATTTAATGAAAACAACTGACCCCTGGCTACACCTCCCAATTCCTCCATGCTTCTGTATAATCAGCCTTTTTCCCCTCATTTATCTTCAAGATCTCTTTCGGGGAAATCTAGTGAAAAGGTCCTTTTGTTTTATTTTCTGAAGTGATTCTGTTTGGACTTCTCTTTCTAAGCGCTCTACACTTTTAATCTTTCTTGCTAAAGGAAGTTAAGGAAGGCAGCACACTTGGAGGTGCATAGGGAAGGCGATGGCTCTAGCACTACCGATAACACACAGGAGGGGGCGCCGCACTCCTCCGGCTCCGCCGCCACTCACAGCCTTGGCGCTTTCTTCAGAGATTTCTGGCATAATGTCTTTAAATCGGGGTGTGTATTTTTCCCTCTAAGATTACCTGTTATGTCTGCATGGCTGCAACATCCCTTTCTCCATCACTGATTGTCATCATAATCATAATCATGACGTGTCTCTACCAGATTATTCATTTGAGCCCCCTGTATGTAGATTGCTCTCTTTGCATTGCACAAGAGCTTGAATGGCAGGGTCAGTTTTCAAGCTTTCGTATCATACCGCTCAATCAGGAAAAGGATTTTGCAGCTATTTCTTCCAAAATGACTTATGCTACACATGGGCCATTTTCTGTTACATCACTGGGAATTAACCACTCACATCATAGATTGTGGAGCCACTGCAGCAAGAGACTTGGTGATGTCAAAGGCAGCGGTTTACCTTTTATCTAGAAATGCTTATAAAAGTAGAGAAATATCTAAATATTAAGCTAAATATATAAGCTATAAAACCTGCAGCAAAGGACAGAATAGCCCTCTAAGATCTTTATTAATCTTTCAAATCAAATAAGTATATACAAATATGACATGTGGGCCTTCTTGAAATCATTGTGGTTATCTGACCCCATTAGGAAAACATGTGCACAGCAATAATGAACGGCCACCATTGACTTGTTAGCTATTTTTACCAATATTGTGTCTTCAGTCGTTACCATAAACACACTGAAGGTAAAAGAATTGTCACTGATGGAGCGGCGATCCAAAATCTAAGGGTTGTTCTTTCCTCAAGTGATTTAACATGGAACGGCCCCACTGCTCCAGCTCCATGGGTTAGCATTAGCATGAATGGACGACTGTGGAAGTACACAGAGCCATTATGTTAGCATCTCGACTTTGTTAGTACAAAGACATTCTGTGTATTGACCATAGAGTACTACAGCCTCCCTCTAGTGCTGTATCCTCTAGCTGCCAATGAGGTTGCTTTTCCTCTCAGAGTTATTGACTGCTTCCTTTGAAGGGGACCCTAATCTTGCTGACTGAGAATAAAGCGCTTGTATTACAGCTTGCTTTGTTGACCCTCTACTTCCTCATTCTGCACTTGAACTTGTCTCCGTCCTGATTTCCCTGTGCAGGTCAAAGAAATCCAAGCTGTCTATTGATAAGTCCACGGAGACTGACAACGGCTACGTATCTCTGGATGGCCGTGTCACCAGTAAGAGCAGCGAAGAGGGCCTGCAGCTGCACGATCCCCACTGTGACTTGCTGCGCTCAGAGGAACCAGGCTGGAGCAGCCCACAGCCCAGGAACAACCTAATACTGCCACCTCTCACCAAGGTACACATGCACACAGGAGCTCGTGAACAACTAACGCTGAGGCTAGCCCAACAGGAAGAGCCCACAAACATATGAGCACATGTTTATATAAGGGGAGGTAGGATGTTATTGGGGCTGTGGGGCACAAGTTGTTATTTATCCCAGTTGGGTGTATCACGTATGTCGTACTATGGCCAGAAACATATGAAGACATGCATTGAGCATTTCAGTAAAGCTGCGGTTTGTTCAGTGTATGCAGGACGTGCCGGTTCTGCGCAGTGTTGAGAACATATCAGATGAAGCATCGAGTGAAGAAGACCCAGAGAACTACAGCAGCCTTCGCAGAGCCGTAGAGCGCAAGAACAGCGACTGTACCCTGCGCAACAGAAAATCCCACCACTACAAAAAACACTATACAGCAGAGGTACGCATGCACACCAATGCAGCTGTACAGCACCAAACTAAAGTTTGACAGCGAGGCATACAGTCACATGCAGCTGTTTGGACACTCTTGTTTGTGATTATATTATACATATTTCTGCATCTTTTTATACGCACTGAAATGCATGTACTGGGGAAAAAAACACAAAATGGAACCTGTATACAAGTTATGGCACATTTTATGTTTTATATTTTTCCAATATGTTAAACAAAACAAATACATTGCTGCTGTGTATAGTATGTACCACAGCTTTTTTTGAATTTTATTTTTCTACATTATTTGAAACTGTCATTATGTGAAATCATCTTGATGAAGGACCAAAAGAAAGGTTTCAAAACTGCATTGCATTAAAGCTAAAACCATGTTTGTCTTCTCCTGTGAAGTTATGTCAGTTTTTCGTTGTGATGTTTCATAACTTTCTCATCTTTCTTTCTCTGTGTTTTACAGGAGACGCCCAAGTCAGGCACCAGCTGCAGCTCGCGCTGCTCCAGTCTGCGCACGCAGGACTCAGAGAGCACCCGGCACGAGTCCGAGACCGAAGATGTGCTGTGGGAAGACTTCCTGCACTGTGCAGAGTGCCGCTCCTCCTGCACCAGTGAGACAGAGGGGGAGGGGTCTGCTGTCTGTCCTGCCTCCAAAAAAGAGTACCGGGACGACCCCTTCCACCAGGTACAGCCACAGAACTATGGCAGTTAATCTGTGCCTCTAGTATGTAACTTGAGATAGGCTTTTGGCTTTAATGAGCAATATCCTACATTCTGTTTTGTTCTACATTCTACATTCTATTCCACTTCTAACACACGTGTTGGTTTTTTGTCATTCAGTAATTAATTTTTGCATGCGGATCTGTTTCTATGCCTTATATTTAAATAGGCTGTTTTAGTTACTAGATGACAGGAAATGAGTAAATCACCTCTGTTCTGATTGGCTGTCCTGCACTGTGGCTCACTCAAAAACAAAGTATGACTTCACCTTACATCGTAGATTTAAAATGCCGGTTTTTGCAACTTGGTGTTCTTATTATGGACTGTATGTCATGAGGGGTGAAGGGTACATGTGTACATTTTAACGGTGTTGACATGCTGTCAGATTCTTTAAATTAAATAAGGAAGAAAGTGAGAATATATAGGACTGATCTGGACAAACTGTTCACTGTCTGTATATCTATACTCATTAAAATGTAACAGGCGTTTCTGGTACGGCCCAGCGCATCTGCTGCCTTTACTCAAGCAACAAACCACATGTTTTATTAGAAGCCATGTGGCATTTAAGTACACTGAGAGCCAAATGGTGATGGTAAATAGGTTGGTTTCTTAATCAGATCTACCTTTCTGCAAGTGTTAGTCAAAGCTTTTCCTAAGAACCCTGGAGTTTTCGAGATTGCGTATTTTCTTCTGGAGTTCATGCAGTGTTGTTTCAGTGGAATTTTCCGTGTGTCTCCTCACATTCACATGTAGGGTCATGCCCCATGGCTTCATAGCTCAAACCCAGGGCTAGAGCGTGTGAGCGCCATCGTGTGGGAAGGAAACGAGTGCAAGAAGGCAGACATGTCGGTGCTGGAGATCAGTGGAATGATCATGAACAGAGTAAGCAAGAATGGAGCCTTTGTCATCTGTAAATGGCATTCCGTCAACTTACGATAAGTAGGATAACTTTTCAGCCCTAGTTATTGAAGTACTTTTAGGCAGCTTGTCTTACCTGGTCAGCTTTTATCTTTGATGGATCATACATCTTAATAAATGAAACTACTAAGTCATACTGTGGGTAGATTAATGGTGTTCTCTCTTTCTCTCTCTGGTGTTTAGGTGAATCTGTATACTCCTGGCATTGGGTACCAGATCTTTGGAAATCTGGTGGCTGTGACTCTGGGCTTCACGCCCTTTGCATATAGACTTTTCCAGTATAAAGACATGGATCAGCTGGCCTCTCTCTCAGCCAGTGAGATGATCTCTATTGCCTCTGGCTCCTCCTCTAACATCATGGTGATCGCCATGGTGACAGTGAGCTTTGTGGTGCGTGTCTGCCTCATCTGGCTCTTCTTCTTTCTGCTCAGCGTGGCCGAGAGGACATACAAGCAGGTGCGAAGTGTAACGGAAATGTTTTAATTTTCTATCATTTCAGCACAGCAGTTTTCCTTTGCATCTTCATGGTGAATGGCCCAATGAACACGGTCTACAATGACCTCTTTACATTAACTTGCATTGAAGGTTTAGAACATCTGTTTTGTTCTTAAAAATTGCTATTCTGAAGATACTGTTAAGTATGAGTTTTGTTCTCATAAGAGCAGTGTACACTCAGCAAGCAGTTTATTAGGAACAATCTACTACAACTATTCAGTTATTTGTGGTATGGAATCCACATTCAACAGTTTGCTTTGCGGGACGGTGTTTTATCATGCTGGAAGTAGCCAGTAGAAGATGGTAAATTGTGGCTATGAAGGGAAGCACATGGTCAGTAACAATATTTAAATAGACTGTGGAATTAAAGTGAAGATTAATGGGGGTATTAATGGGCCCAAACTGGGCCAAGATAATATTCCATTGCATTACCTCCGCCGGCCTGGACTGTTATTAGAAGGCAGGTTGGGCCTATCTACTTGTGTGGGTCTGAGGGCCTCAGCACAAATTGACTTTCAGCAGACCTAGTCATTGACAGTCCAGTTTTGGTGAGCCTGTGTTCACTGCGGTCTCAGCTTTCTGTTCTTGGCTTACAGATCTGAAACCTGATGTGGTTTTCTTATGTTGCAACCCGTCCTCCTCAAAGTTGGACATGGTGTGGATGCTTTTCTGCTCACCACAGTTTTACAGAGTGGTTTCTGAATTACTGTCACCTCAAACCAGTCATGCCATTTTCCTCTGACCTGTCTCTTTTTAATTGATGTCTCTTCTGATGGTTCATATGAAGAAGCACCAAGACGTGCCAGCATGATTGAATGTACTGCACTGCTACCATACAGTTTGCATTGTACCATAAAGCTGTTTACATTAATAAGAGGAATTTAGGGAATCACTGTAAAGCACATAAAACACCAGGGCACTATGATATGACTTCAGATAATGATGAAATAAACAGGTAACTACAATCTGCTGGGAGACCTGAGGCTGAACTGTATTTAATTCACAACTGATACCTTTCTGGCTTCATGCAGAGACTGCTCTTTGCTAAGCTCTTTGGTCACCTGACCTCTGCCCGGAGAGCCAGGAAGTCGGAGGTGCCTCATTTCCGCCTGAAGAAAGTGCAGAACATTAAAATGTGGCTTTCTCTGCGCTCCTACTTGAAGGTATTAACGGCGTTGTTTTATTGGTTTCGTTTTAAATTGAAGGATACATGTTTTTAATAGACTAGCTGTAGTCAAATGGATAAGTTTAGGAGACCCTGTTCAAATGTGTTATTCAGGGTTGTTTTCACTTTTCACAAAACCACAAAGCTTATACCTATCCATGGGTTTTGTTTACTTCTGTCTTTAAATAATAAAAGGCAAGTCTGAATGTTACGGAGATACAGTGCTACTGTGCACCCATAGCCTTTATTAAGTATAGGCAAATGCCCTGAATGTTGGCCATCTCAGTTGTCCAGATGTGTAACCCCTTTTCCCCCCTCTGTGTGTGTCATACAGAGACGTGGTCCTCAGCGTTCAGTGGACGTCATTGTCTCATCTGCCTTCCTCCTCACTCTCTCAGTGGTCTTCATCTGCTGCGCCCAGGTGTGTAGATGAAATGCTATGTTGGTCTGAAATGTATTTAATGAAAGCGAAGCTGCAGGTAGATAGTCCATCTCTTCCTGCTACTCCAACCACCTGCTAACTAAATACAGATGACTATTTTTATTGGTTAAAATAAAAACGTGTTGCTGTGCTGGCCACTAAAATAAGCGATTAGGTGAATGTAGCTTGGCCAGTCAGAGTCACTTTTAGGATAAAAGACCTGCTATTATTCAGAGCCATTGTGTGCAAACTGTTCTTACTCCGTCAGTGTACATAGACTACTTTACCCAAATACTAAGCACACCTGACTCTTCCTGTAATGCCACTAAGCCAAGCAGGCAGTCTTGAGGTAGCTGCGTCATTTCTGCAGAACGTGAAGAGTCGCTGCTTAGAGCTGGGGGCTTCGTTGACATGTTTTTAAAGGTCCTCATCCTCTTCTCTGTTTTTGTAACTGTGCAGCTGCTCCATGTGCATGAGACATTTCTGGAGTTTCACTATAACTGGGAGCTGGTGATTTGGTGCTTGTCTCTCTCACTCTTCCTGCTGCGCTTTGTCACTCTGGGCTCTGAGACCAGTAAGAAGTACAGCAACACCTCCATTCTACTGACCGAACAGGTACGTCTCCCTAAATAGCCTAGATGCACAGAAACACATGCACACAAAGCCTGTTTAGATTTATTCATAGAAGGTTTGCACAGACGGCATTAGAGTAGAACTGGACAATATATATCAGGACTATACTGTGTCTGAATCTGCAGTAACACACACTGTGATGTTGTATTGTTGTTTTTATTAGTAGATTTGCTAAATAATAAAAGTTACAAGTCTTTGACAAGTCTTTATATATTCTATGTGGCTCAAAGTAACAGGACTTTGCACTGATTAACCTTTTTCTGTTGACCAGATCAATCTGTACTTGAAAATGGAGAAGAAACCAAACAAGAAAGAAGAACTGACACTGGTCAACAATGTTCTCAAGCTGGCCACCAAACTGCTGAAGGTTCAGATTTGCATTCATTTTCATTCTTAGTGGCAAACAGAACAGTAGCAACAGAAGATAGACAAAACAAAACGAGCCTACAGCCACCATGCAACTAATGTAACCTAGTAACCACAATCAGACAGTCAGAAAAGGAACCAGTTAACTGTGTTATGTGTAGATAAGAACTTTGTGAACAAATAGAGAATCTGGACAGTACAAAACAGATACTGATAGACAGGACACAGATCACAGCCATGGGTAATAAAGTAGCATGAGGCTGAGTAGTGTGAAATCTGTACAGTCAGACATCACTGACAGCAGTACAGTCAGTAATGAAAATAGCTGCACGTTTTTGAGCTTATGTATAATCTGTCTGTTCCACTGACTGATTCAGTCTTTCCCTCGGTCAGGCTACCACTGAACTTTTGTTTGTATTTGTAACAGGAGTTGGATACTCCATTCAGATTATACGGCCTTACCATGAACCCCCTCCTGTACAACATCACCCAGGTGGTCATCCTGTCTGCAGTGTCAGGGGTCATTAGCGACCTGTTGGGCTTCAACGTGAAGGTGAGTAACGGCACGAGTCACCTCAAAATGCCCACATTCAAGGAGAAGTATATGAATATCATTACTCCCAGAACAAATCCTTGTAGCTTCAGTAATAACTTTACAGGAGAACAAACCAAAATCCATATTTCTCAATGTAAGTTCAAATAATAAGATTTCATAATGAACAATTTCAGTTGGTTCATCAACAGAGTTTGAATGCGTAAGAACAGCTGGTCATTTTTAATGACATATGGAAAAATTGAAGAAAGCATGCATTACTCTAAAATTATATTTACTTGTAATGACATCCAGTTTGCTTCTAAATTATATTTCATTATTAAACTATCATTTTTATGATTATTTGTATTATTATTTTATTATTTTTATTAGTAGTAGTATTTGTAGTATTACTATTTGATATTAAGTTTTAGATATTACTTTATATATTGTAAAATATCCTTGTGTCTCCTTTGTTTCCCCAGCTTTGGAAGATCAAGTCATGACAGTAAGCTGACAACGGTCTCCAGTCTCCTCTGAGTGGACAGAACACGTTTTGACCACAGGAGGGCGCTGAATCCCCTTTTATGAGGGGCCACCTGACCATGAACTTTTGGCCCTTTTCCCTCTGACATATCAGAGTTTCCGATATTTTACTTGTGCAATTCAGATATTTATTTTACCCTCTCAGTGTTTTTTGAGTTCTCACATGTGTTTAGCTGTTTTAATTGTTTTAAAGTATTATTTTAGCTCTTGGAATTTCATTGTTACAGGAACCAGATTTTCACAGAGGGAGAAAAAGTCCTGAGTGAGGGCTGTACTATATATACATGTTGGTTTGCAGGTGTACAGAAAAACGAAATATTTATTTAGAAACTCTGTACGCGAGTATGACGGCATGATCAGAGAGCAATCAATGTTGAAGTGTTAAGACTGGCAATAAGGAGTTGAGTTACTGGGGTGGGACTGGCTTCCGATATAGGTCACTCATAGCAACCGTCCTCCAAAGTCATAAGCAATTGGGCATCATGCTAGACGTCATTTGATGAGCTTATTTGGGAACCAGGATGTTTGAACGTACAAGTGTGATTGACACATGCAGCTGTGTGGGTGTGTAAGTAAGCTGAAGCTTACCTTTACTGTTTCTTCTGTGTGTGTGCGTGTCTCTGTGTGTGCGCGTGTCTGTGTGTGTGCGCGTGTCTCTGTGTGTGTGCGTGTCTGTGTGTGTGTGCGTGTCTGTGTGTGTGTGCGTGTCTGTGTGTGTGTGCGTGTCTGTGTGTGTGTGCGTGTCTGTGTGTGTGCGCGTGTCTCTGTGTGTGCGCGTGTCTGTGTGTGTGTGCGTGTCTGTGTGTGTGCGCGTGTCTGTGTGTGTGCGCGTGTCTCTGTGTGTGTGCCCGTGTCTGTGTGCGCGTGTCTGTGTGCGTGTGTCTTTGTGTGTGTCTTTGTGTGTGTCTTTGTGTGTGTATGTGTGTCTGTGTGTGTGTCTGTGTGTGTGTGTGAGTGTGTGTGATGACTTGCTAGATGCTGTTTCCCCAGCGTTCTTTGTTTGGTTGAGGTTAAATGGCCTTGTTCACATCTCTTCTGTGTAGACTGCTGGTCCACCTGATGCATTTTGCCTTTGACGTACAGATTTATTTCGGCGCTGGTCTGACTCTGTTTCCAGCTGTGTGTATTGTTGTATGAGGAGGGCAGGGCTAGAGCCTTGAGAAATTTTTGGAAAAGCCTGTGGTTTGGACCCAAAAAAGAAGAGGAGTTATGTGTTTATAGCGGTTGCTAGTTGCATTAAGAGAAACTCTCTGTCATTCTGATGTGACTTTTATTGCAGTTTGTCAGTTTCTGAATGTCGGCTGTTTATGCTCCTATTGGGACTCACACCAAGCTCCGTCTGTTTGAGCTAGTGAGTGGAGGAGTGTATTTAGAGGTGTGTGTGTGTTTGTTTGTGTTCGTGACTGTGAATGTGTGTGTGTGTGTGTGTGTGTGCGCCCAGCCTCAGTCAGAAATGCCTCAAAATGTGCACTTTAAAGCAAAGACATTGTTACTCCATGTGGAAAAGGTGGTTAGAGGAGCCTTGAAGATGTTTTCTGTTTTTGTACTTCTGCATGGGACAGTCAGTGAAGATGACCAAAGTGCTTTTTTTCTGTCTGCTGGAGACGAATGTATTAGTTCTTGCTTTAAGTGTTAGTTCCTCCTCAGAGTTGATTGTTTTAAAGAGGCAGTGGACACCTTGTCCTTTATACCTTTCTCTGCGTTGTGTTCCTGTACTTTGTTTGGTTTTTGTTATTAAAGTCACTCATAGTTCACTGATCTTTGACGGAAATATGTGGTGTTTACAAAGAACACTATGTCAGAGAAGCATAGATAAAAGTGCGCTGAAAACCAGAAAAAGAAATTGCTGTGTGTTTTCCAGATGAGTTATGTATTCGTTTTTTTTCTGTTATGTTTTTGGAAACTCGTCTGTTTGTATCCGTTATTGGTTTTACATGAAAATGTTTGGGAAAAGGAAAAAAAGTGGACATCGTAGTTTCTCTTCCTGAAAGTATTAAGGTACAAACAGAGGAGATGGACAGCAAACATAGTGTTCTTCTACTGTTTAGACACTCTGTACTTCAGGACACTGTAGTCAACTCATTAAAACACTGTGGCTGAATAAACTCCTCATTATCGTGAATCAGTCATTATCAGTCAAATATGCTTAAAACTGAATTAGCTTTGTAGCTCACATGCTGGTCACATGGATAAAATCTGTATTTTTCTCAGTTTTTTAAAATTCAAATATGCCATATTATTACTACACATGACATTTTTGAGAATTTGTATCTGACGGCTTTGCATGAGCATGCCGCACACATTGATGGTTGAGTGGAGTAACCATAGATTACATTCTGCAAAACGTTCATTTGAGATGATCCTGAAGGCTTGGAGGGTTCCATCTAAGGTTGCATGGTGAACATTAACCACAATCACCAGTTACGAGCATTTCTCCGTAGTAAATTATTCTCCAAAACTTCCCTGTTTTACACAGAAGAGACGTCTTCAGCTGGGTCAGAGTCTGCCACTGCGTTAGACCTTTTATAAATAATACAGAGACAAGCAAGTTGGTCTGTGTTTAATCTTTTAATCAAATTATCATTTGTGTTTTTATACAAAATTACAAATAAATAGGCATGTAGCTATTAGAATATATTAATTTATTATTCTAAAAGGGATCCGTGATTGTCAAAATAGTTTACAAAATTTTTACATTGATGACACAATTCGAAAGGTTTGCTCAAATGAAAATTTAAATGTGGTTTTCTTTTGATTTCAGTCGTTTAAGCAGAATTTCAATTTAATTTTACAGACTGCCAAAAGCTCCTCAGAAATTCATCCCCTAAAAACAAGGTCTATGTTTCTCTACTAGCTGTATGCCAGATGTCAACAAAAAAAAAAAGGTTGTCAAGTCAGTACAGTTTGTACCCTGTTCCACTGGGTTAGCTGCATATATGTGGTGGAGTGTTATAGAACAAGGAATGTGAACTTATGTTACAGTCTCCAGACAACACACATGACTAAACCCATGAACTCTTAAATTGTGCTAGAAAGATTCCAGACGTTAAATGTTCCTAAAAACGGGAACAGTTCAGGAATGTTTTCCAGCAGTGGTGGGTTTTAGGCCACACTCTGCCTGCCGCTCTCTCGGCTGAATGTGGATGAATCTGAGCAGCGGCGGGGAAACTCTATGAATATTCCATCTGCATCCGAGTCCAGAGATTCCAGTATCTGATCTACAATCGTCTCTGGGCTGGACGAGCCACTTGGCATTGAGACCTCTTGACCTGCGTCAGATCCTGAGTCCCGTGAACTGCCTGGGCTGAAGGGTCCAGGGGAACATTCAGGGCAGATAGAGGGGGACTGGGGTGGAGAGCTGTCTTCTATCTGCCCCGCACAGTCGGACAGGGCTGAGGCCAAGTCCTGCTCCATTGAGAGGTCGGGTCGGCTAGCTAACAGCGGGGAGGCGTTGTCTGTCTCAGGGCTGGACGGCACACTGGAAAAGGCAGGTTCCTCGAGACAGGATGTCATCTCGCAGACGGAGTGACGGCGGACTCCCACGCTGCTCACGGAGGCCGTCTCTGTGTCATACTCAGCCACTGGTGTCAGCATGGGGATGTTGTAGCTCTTGGAGCGAACCACTGGATTTTTAGCAGGGGGGTCGCCAGGCTTGGGCCAACGCCGCATAAGGCGTTTCTCTGAGAGTGAGAGAGAGAGAGAGACACGAGGACGAAAGTGGAATGTAATAAAGATGATATTAATCTGTGGGCTCCATCCTATATGTCTTCAGAGATACATATTTATCTTACCAGAGCCATTCTATATAGTTGGTGTGATTGTTCTAGAAATGCCTTAAGCTCCAGTTCCAAAAGCATGACCAGTGCCTTTATTAAGGAGGAACTTGTGAGATGTACCGCATCAATTCTGGACTTGCTCACATCTGGTTTCAACAAAGCAACAGCTCCAGGCAGTAGCAGCCCTCTTTATGGTAGCCCAGTGGTCTAGTCTAACCTCCATACTTACTTATGTATTATTAGAACTGCACTCAGTTTACTTACCCAGCACACAGGAGCACTGTGCCACAGAGCCGTCATCAGTGTAGAGGCCGTGAGTGCCCAGGTACGGAGACACAACCTTCTGGATCAGAGCCTCCAGCTTCAGATAGTCCTCACTTACTCCTCGAGATTCATGGACCCCCTGCAATACGCAGCACAGGACATGTATGTTTATGATTGTCCTCAAACAGATGTATTTAAAACTGACACTATTTTCAGAAGGTGATATTGTTGCATTGAGCCTTTCATTCCAGACATGAAGACTTTCCGCAGGCTGTTACTCTTTGTAATACCCTTCTCTAACCAGAAGATGGTGCTATGCCGATATCCTGAACACCTTCAGTTAAATGAACAGCACCTCACATCTGTGCCAATCCACACAAATCAAAACATAAGTCTCATTTCTCTACCTCCCCTGCAAAGCCAGCACACAGTGAGGAATGAATCAGTTACTGTTACTCAATTAGTGCTGGTAGAAAAGCCGATATAGAAGGTGTGGCATGAATCTGGTCCGTGGTGGAAAAAGGAAGTAGCAGCAGTGAGGATTTTAAAATCTACTTGAGCGTTATTCAAAAACATGTACAGTGGGAAAGACTGCTGATTTCAGAATTTCACCTGCTTTTGTGAGATTTGGGATCGAGGTCTGGTGGTTTTGCTGGTCAGTGAAACTGTCCCAGTCTTACATCAGATCAGTCGAATCAATCGAATACAGACTGCGAGAACATTAAAGGTCTGCTTGGAGCACCAAGTTAGAGGAAGTGGATAGGAGGGGGCTGTTGCAATCCTTCCCTAATAGGATTGGTGCTGTAGTTAAAGCAATCAGATGAATAATCACGTATGTGACATGGTACCTCGTCACTGAACGTGGATCACGTTTATCGTGGTATTCATGCTGGTGATAACTGCTTGTCTGGTGTATTGCAGGTAGTACAGTATTTCTGGTAAAGGTATTTAAATTGGCAGAGCCTGGACTGTGTCTTCAAGTGCATGTGGTGCTGGAAGCGTGCACTGCAAAAGCACGTCTTGGTAGGAGAATCCGGATATTTCTCATTATGTCGGAGATGTTTATAACTTGTTGCAGTGTGAGGGTATAGGCCTAGTGAGGCTGTGCTGTCACTTTGGGGCTTAACTCAGTGAATTTCCATTGTGGGGCTGAAAGCCCAGCAAGGAATTCGGAGAGTGTTCACAGCTAGACCACACACACACGCCAGCGTAAACAGACACAGCTTTCTACCATTAGGTCAAATAAACAAAACAGAGGACTTTAAATTTAAAAAGCAATAGACCGCGAGTAAGTATTTGAGCTCCTCTTTGCTCAGTAGCAGTGCAGTGATGTATGACGCAGCCCACTCGCCGACCTCCACACATGCAGCCCACTCACCGACCTCCACTCTACCCGACCGCGAATTATCTCCATTATCTATTATACAGCCTTTATCTCACAATCACTGTGCACTATGTACTGCAAAACACATATATAAACACGTGTACTATAGGGTAAGTGCCAAAAGCACCTAACATAACACGGGTGAGCATCAGCAGTGAGCGCTGCCTTGACGCTTAGCATTGTATATTCCCAGTAGCAAACTTCTGTATCTTCTAGAAACCCTGTGATCCAGCCACTAGTGTGCCTAATGAACATTATTATTTACAGAGAGCATAGATGTGATGTAAGAGGCCATATACTACCTACACGGTCTGTAATAATGCAATTACTGGAGAATATAGACTATGTTTTATCATTTTCTGTTAAAAACGCTGCAAATACCTATTTATTATTTTTGGCCACTGCATAACCAGGACACAAACATGTAATCCCCCAACGACGGGGCGATACTTTAAACAGTCATGCCGATATGATACCCCACCCCAAATATTACTATCTGACAACAATACAGACCGAACACAAACAGTGTATGTAAACCTAACCTTCAGCACGAGATCATATAGAAAGCAACCTGCTCTCTTTACGAAGAGAACTAGAAACAACAAAAAGTCATACAGCCATATTAATGACACTGAACTATCCAGAATGCTTTTGTAGAAATGATAAAAATCTGATGAGTTACAAGCACTGCAGTAAGCTTAGGAAGAAATATAAAAAAACACGGTACATGCTTCTCTGTGAAGACAGAGACACCTTAATGATTAGCGTGCCCACATTTTCTCCATGGGTTCTTTGGCTAACCTGTGTTTTAGATTTCTATGGCTTTGAACATTATTTCATTTTGTTATGTTCTTTTTTATGGACAGTGTAATGGTAAGGACATTTAGGCATGGAACTGGCAGGCATTCAAAAATGTAATCACAGGTATGGGACATACATACAACTTAATCTCAAATATTGTTCATGAATTACCAGATTACCAGAAACTGTTATGACATGCTTCCTGTTAAATCTGTGAACATATCCAGAAATCCACTTCTGGGACATCTGTATATAAATATGAAATCACTCTGTCCGATATTATCAGCTCTCAAAATATTTGGCACTTAAACTAAGTAGCAGCCACCAAGTGTTTATATTCATCAGGCCCCAGTAATAAGCATATCCACACATGTAAACACAGTGCTTAGAAGTAAACAACAGCAAGAAGCTGGAAAACCTCCAGAAACAGCAAATGCAAACGGTCACCTATTTCTGTGCAGCTACTTATACGTCTTATCTTACTTCCTTTCTGCTAATCACTCTGTTTGTCAAGACTGCTGCAGGGAATGCACCAGCCCCGAAGAATGCCGACTTCCAGTCAAAGATGCCTACTACAACACTGGAACTGGCAGCAGCTACTGATACACCCAACTTATACACGCTTCTAAACCATGTATCAGCACATGTGTGTTTCACAGCCTTTTCCAGAAAGCTGAATGTGCTTTACCTCCCCGGGATTTCTATGTAAAATCAGTCCCTATGAGCTGGGAATGCACAGAACTGACTGGGAGGAGGGGAAAGAGGCCCAAACCAATGTATTTATAGCTGCGTTTCCCCTGAGTATGTGGGATAAGGGAGCCTCAGGCCGATGATGAATGGAGAGAGGGAACGAGAAGCTCTGTGCCTTTTGGGAACACTTCACATACTGTGTCCACTGATGCAAACACAGCTGAGGACTTGAGAGATGCACAGCCCTGTTCTGGGCATTAACCAGGTACAGCAGATTCAGCTCTGATAGGGATCTACGAGCAGCTCTCACTAACTAAACCCTACAAGAAAACAAAAGCATAGCTGCTGTTGTAATAACACCTCATTTGTTTAGATGTGTTGTGCAGCTTTAACATACGCTTGGGTAAGGATATCTCCTTTATCATGAAACGGTAAGACCATGTAAAAGCCCCTGGTGTTGTTAAATGATGTTTACAGAAATGTTAAAGAGAAAAATCCCATAATCACACTTTACCTTCACTAGTTCTGATGACTTAATTATGCCCTTTACAAGCCAGACACAAAACCATATATAAGGCTTCATTAAAATTACCCTTCAGACCACAAAGCTCTCCACATACCATAACAGAAGTGTTTCCTGTAGTCATATATCAACTACCAGACACTGGTAAACTCCCAGATGCCTGTGGGCTGAGGTGTACGCTGGCGTCATTACTACTCATAATGATCTGCTCTTGACGTCAAAAAGAGAAAAAGCAAAAGGTGGTAATTCGAACAATCTTCTGGCGACAGGGTAAAACTTTCTACAGCACCTCTGTGGGTATAATACCACTGAGTCACCACTCTATCGCAGTAATACAGACTGAAGTAGTAAATCTGAACATAAAACATTATCATGCTTTAGCAGCCGAATAACGTCATCAGAATGAATAAATAAGAGAAAGAAATAAGAAAAATAAGAAGAACCCCAAACTGCACAGAATCTTCAACACCTGTATTATTCAAGGCATTGGGTATTAGGATCGTGGTGTTAACTGAGAACTGACAGACAATCAGATAACTGCACAAAATCAGACTTTGTCACTAATCTGATTAATGTGCCTACATGCACTTGGGTAATGAGATAATGGGAAAACTCTGGGTCTACAAGAGTTAGGCTATCATTGGTTTGGCAAACAGGCACAACGTAACACACAGTATAGAAGTATACATATTCTACAACTCAAGCTACTTTTTTTTTTTTAAATAACACTTTTCCTGAAAATATGAACATAAATCATCAATCAGATGCCAAGCAGGTAGCCATCTCACAGATTAGACACTGCTTTCTTATTTCTGGCACTGCTGTCTGCTTTCCTACATGCACTGAGAATAATAAGAACTGGAGGAAGGCCCGCAGTGTACAGCACAGCTCCTTGAGGTAAAAAACCCAATGATCTGGAGAAATATTTAAAGGTAAAACTTTCTTAATGCCTGGAAAAGCACACTAAACCACAGGCCAAGAAATTCCGAGACAGTAGTGGACCTCGCTAGAAGCAGATAGAGTCCAGCCAGGGTCCTGCCAAAATCTCTCCAAAACGAAACAAAAACTTCTCAGCTTTCGGAGAACTGCAGGACGCCCTGACCTCAACCAAGGCCAGTCTTCATGTCACCACTACACTTTCTGCGTACAGTCATAGCCCACACAATTATACAAAACTGATGCTTTCTCACTACACACCACAAGCTCAACCAAGTGGTCCTGTTAGTGTCCTGACCAATAAAGAGCAGGGTATAGGGGCACTAACAAAGTACACAGAGAAACAGATGGACTACAGTAGAACTACAAGGTGCACCTATATGGAGAGTGGAGCTGAAAACATGGACAAGTATAGATACTGTATGTACGTATACAAAAATAAATTGGCTGCCTCTACGGTGTCAGTCCTTTAAGTATGCAGACATAAACATGTCCTCCACCAAGGTTGTTTAACCACTGTCCTCCTACGGTATATGGGACCTGAGTTAAGTGAGTCACTTGCAGTTAGACAGACCCTTATGACCCAGATGTTTCTTAGACATAGTGCATTAGGGCTCATTGTCATGCAGTTTCCTGGCAGTACGTGATGGTGAAACACACGCACACCATCTGAATCATGCAAAGCAGGTGTACTGAATTAGAGGAAATATGAAAAGATGAAAACTGTACTGAAACAGTCTGATAAGGTCTCATTCCCATTGTCTGCCTGAATGTGTCCAGGTTGCTAAGAAACATGTTTCTATTTTGTTATGAATGGAGACGCTGTTACTGTGCGAAAGGCAAAGAAAAAGGAAATGAAAAAAGGACAAGAATGTTTGGCATTGCCGTTTACGAGGTCATTTAGCAGTGAAGAGTAAGCAGTACAAATGGCTTGCTGGACTTTCATATAAATCAGTCTACTCTGAAGTGTCTGTTTAACTCCACACAGGACAAAAAGCCAAATATACAAACATATAAAAACAAGAGATACACTGTAATGCTGTGATCCTGGCTTTAATCCTGATTATTAGCTGACAATAAGACGTTACTAATCACACACACATTGTACACTATACATATCCCTTCCTGAGAATTACTTCAAACTGCAGCAGAAAATTTATTAAAATAATAACTGAGATCTATTTAAACTAAAATTGTTCTATTTTTAACTTTTTTCCCGTTTCTGATTGTATGGCGAGGAGGATAACCGAGCTGGGTGAACTTTCCTTCAATATTTACTGCATTCTGTTGCCAATAGTTGAACACAGTGTGTGTCATTATTGCATGTATACATGAGACAGATTTCAAAATGAGTGAGTGATGAATAAATATGTTTACCTGAAGTATGAGCAACATCTGTATGATGGAAGGTGGAACACGGGCTCGGGGCCGAGAAAGAGCATCCTCCAATTTTAGGTTCAGGGTAATGATGTTCCTGAAGTGCAGCAAAGCCAACTGCCTCACCGAGGGCTCCTTACCCTGCACACATACACACATGTTGGTACGCTGTTCATTAAAGTTAGCTTTGAATGTGAGTTATTAGAAACAGAGAAGCCTATTCTCCCTGGTTCTATGGGTTAAACTTCTTTATCCTCCGGCCTAATTAGTCCTGCCGCTGGTTGATCGTAACTACTTTATTAAGTATATGATATTTATTTATTTTATTACAGAAAACACTTTATACTGTACTAAAACATTCCCTTATACTGTTACTCGATTTGCCAACTGTCTCCAACCCCTGAAACTAAACTGTGTTAAAGTGGCCATAAAGCTCCGGGTTGGGCTATATTCCGTCTGACAGAAGAATTAGGCCAGACTGTGAACACCAGGCTCTCATAATACAAGCCCTTCTCTTACTGACGTTCCTAATGAGAAGGCTATTTGGAAGCTACTGAGTGCTGGATGTCAGGCTGAAGAGAGGAGAGGTGAAAATGGACTACTGACTTAATTCAAAAGTGTTACATACATATTGTGTTTACTGTGTTTAGTCTCTAAATGATGGTGTAAAACTGGTGGGTTTCAAAGCTTTATTTGAACGGCACAAAGGTGTAGGTAGTCATTTTCACTTCTCACACGGACAAAGTCCACAGTCCTTACCCCTGCTTCTAGTTACAGTTGAACGTTTGACCTAGATTATAATAAAATAATAATAATTATTAATGTTACTACACATTATTTTACTAAATATAACATAAAAAATATTATGTAGTTATAATGAAGGTACAATTAACTACAAACTAATTTAATCTAACATTTTATTTACACTGAAAAAGAAAATCTGAATCTGGTTCTGGGTTTTGACTCTAGATCTGATGTATTCTGGTAAATAGTGATCTCCTGACAAACCCAGATTTACTCATCATACTGGCAGATAGTGAACATGATTCATCACTCCAGAGAACATGTTTTACTGCTCAAGAGTCCAGCGGTGACAAGGTACCCCACTTACACATCTGATCTTAGTGTGTAGCTACTCAGCCACAGAAACCCATTACATGAAACTCTCAAAGCAGTTCTTGTGCTGATGTCGCTTTCAGGAGCAGTTTGACACACTGTAGGGAATCATGTAACAGAGGATAGATAAATTTTACGTCCTACACCCTTCAGCCCTCTTGGGCCCTGCTCTGTGTGTTTGAGTGGTCCACTTTGCTTTGCTTCAGGTCTGAGATGTTGTTGCTCCTAGAGGCTTCACAGCAGTATCATAAACAGCTGACCAGGGCACATCTGGTAGTCGCCGAGTCACCAAGTTCGTCTGTAGGACCTATTCTGTTGTCTGCTTGACTGTGCACTTGATTTTATACGCCTGTTAGCAATGGGCATGGTTGAAACTCTTGAACTGAATAATTAGGAAGGACTGTCCTACTGTTGGTCATATACCCACCATATAACACCTGTTCAATGGGGGTCCCTAACCATTGACTACGATAAGCTACAGTCAGCAACTGTAAACCGACAACATGAATTTTTGGAATACTGTACCTGCACTGGGTAGAATATGGCTTGCAGCATGGAGAGCACATCACAAAAGAAAAAGTCCCATGTCTCAGCCAGAGAGTCCAGCAATTTCTGACCTGCACGGAGAACCAAGAAAGTTAATACACATGTTATCAGTCAGGAAATCTATATAACAAATGCTCTACATACAAAAACAGAGGACATCCGTCTTTCTTTTGTGTCTTCAAAGGTTAAAGGAAGTTGTCAAAAGCCACAGAAGAAGATAGCAGGAGCTGAGCAGGCATTTGATTTAAGGAGCACATTTTTTGGTTAAACAGACTATTTTACACCTAGCGCTCTCACATACACAGATATTCACACACACATGCACCTATGCTTTAGCACGAAACTCGCTCTCACGCTCACGTTCTCAACAGCTCCCTAGCTGCTCTACAGCATGGGGAGCGATGTGAGTATCACAGCAGGAGGTAAATGTGCTTTGATCTGAGCTATCACAGTCACAAAAACATCTCTAAAGAAAGCCAAACTTGAGCACCGCTGTAATCACACTGTAGCATCCCTGTTGAAGAGTCTTACCTTCATAGAACCGAATCTTGTCTCGCAGAATCACCATTCCCTTGGTTAGGAGTTGGTTCTGGAAATACAACAGTAAGCTCAGTTACACTCAGCTCACAAGAACATTGAAATACTTTATCAAATTAGCTTCATGTGAAACTGAGATCATCTGTAACATCGGAACAACTGAACATGAGTCAGTCTTTCATATTTCCATTTCATGTTGATTTATACCAAAACAATAGACTGGAAAAGCTGTGCTGAACCAACCGCCCAAGTGCACTTTAAGAGTATAAGACTGTATACCAACTGCAGCTGTTAAACTGTTGCTGCACTTTCTTAGCAACGCTCCAGTCTGTCCATCACTGGAAAGGGACCACCATAGGACCACCACTCAACAGACACTGTTTCTTAGACCAACAGTGACATCAAGATGGTAGTGGCGTGTATTCGATCAAGTTGCCATAATATCTTAAAAGCTGTAACTGTAGTGTAACTAAATATGCTTACACAAGGCATGCATATACAGTCATATGCAAATGTTAGAATCCCCAATGCTAAACTTCAATTCTTAAATACAACAAATGACTTTTAAAAATGAAGTTTATTGTTTTTTCAACATTAACTTCAGTAAATAAACACTTGGTAAGACTTTCACTTATTAAAAAAACACTTCAACCCAGGGGTGCCTAAATTTTGAGTGAGCTGCTGGCCTGTATATTTTCTCCATCGTCCCATTAAAATGAGAGTAGAGGGTAGACGGTAACACCCCTGCCTCCCACTAAGACTGTGGTTCAATCCAGGCCAAGCACCCTATGTAATTCCAGAGACTGCTAACACAGCTGTAGCCTACCTGGGTGAAAATGATCATGTTGTAAGGTGCTCTGGAAAAATGCGTCTGCTGAATTCCATAAATGTAAAAGTAAATAATATAATACAACAATACCTGAATAGTGATTTCAGCATTGCCTAAAACAGTCAACTCAGTACTTAAGCACCCTTTCAAATCCCTAATATATCTACAGCACTACTGCGTGCACAGCTGGGGTGTAGCTTGCTGGTCCGAGTTGATGAGAGGAATTCCTGGTCAGGAAGCACATGTCCATCCTCTTCTTTACAGTTCACTTCTTTACAGAGAACAAGTGAGTCATGACTTACAAGAGCCAGTCCATGACAACTCTCTGGTCTTTCCTGTAAATTCAGGTCTTCATTCATAACCTAAATTAACATT
Organism: Prochilodus magdalenae; assembly: GCA_024036415.1. Lineage (NCBI taxonomy): Eukaryota > Metazoa > Chordata > Actinopteri > Characiformes > Prochilodontidae > Prochilodus > Prochilodus magdalenae. The sequence continues at coordinate 185,176 of JAMWET010003863.1, forward strand.
CTGAGTTTACAAGCTAAATATATCATCTCTCAACAGCTGATTAAATATAGAACACTGGATGTGTTGTATAGTACACTGGACGTAGTACAGTTTACTTGTTTGTAGCTGAATGTGTATATTCGTACAGTACTAGGGACCTGATTCTGACTGAACAGAGATCACAGTTGTGGCAGTTTTGTGTAGCTGTGTGAGGACATTTCAGTTGGTAAACCTGAGAGCACGTTGTAAATATCACTGATTTTCACAATCTCTGCATCATAATTCAGTGATGAAGATGTAAATGAAATTGTTCGGAGTGGTTTGATGTGAAACTTACTGGCTGCAGGGTTCAGAACGTCTGCAAACTGCTGCAATGCAAAAATAGCCATTTCCTGTATGAGGAAATCTATATGTATGAAGTTTTCTCTATGTAAAGTGAAACTGTGGTAAATGTATTATGTTTTCTTTGCTGCAGTACAGTTTAGGCCAAAAGTACTTTCAAAGCTAGTGTAAAACATCAGACGAGGCGGTGAATTTACAATATTTACACGTAACAACTTTCTGTGGGGGAGCTTTTAGCTGCACTCAACTCTTCAGACATCTGGTTCCAATCACCTCCACTTTGAACAACTCTGACTGGGTAAACCATGCTGAGTGTCTTTGTCTAAAACACTTAACATTTTAATTGTGTTGATGTACCTCAGCATATCATCAGTTTGCCTATGTTTGTGTTTCATATCTGTGGGTGACACTCACCTGCAGGTACTCCGTGAAGAAGGAGCCCAGCTCAGTCTTCAGCAACTGCCTGCAACAGAATGAGTGAGTACGGAAGGGAATGAAAGTGACAGCAGTGTAAAGAAGAGAAACAAATCAAAGTGAACTAATCAATTCATCAGGTAATAAAGCCTGGGTTGTATTCTTTATAAAGTTTGTTGTGCTGTCCAGTCATGTTGAGTTTGTGACATTTTTAATATGACTTGTACGAAGCAGGTGCAGAAACCTAGCTAATCCTGAACATCATTTTCTAATTTAGAAAGAGACCCCATGAAGACCCTGTGTTCTATATTATATCATGCTCAAGGCACATTTTACAAAGCCTGATTGTTTCTTATACTGATATAAGGTCACATGCAAACGTTTGAACATCCCTGGTTAAATGAGATTTTGTTGGTGTTCTAGGTGTGAATAAGCTAATACACCTACATATGGCATTTTCGTAACAATGTCAGTGCATTTATTTAGTTCAACAGGCTGGAAAATAGTCAAATATCAAATACAAAATGTGCCATAACTTTTACAAACGTCACATTTTATGTCGGTTTTTCCCCTCAAAATGTTAAATGTGGCATATTAAAGGTATTTGTGTAGTATGTGTGTTGTTTGTAGAGGATGTGTAACTTATTATCTCTTGAAAAATCAACAAAACATCATTTTACTGATTTTTATAAACTTTTGCCTATAGCTATAATACATAAGTAAAAGCCTCTGTTCTGACCGGCAGCTCTGTATTGAGCCTCATTAAAAATCAGTCAGATCTGAAGCATCCCTTATAACTTCCGTGTGAGTGGGTGGAGCTAAACTGCTGTAAGCTGAATAGACAAACATTTGTGACATCACAAAAACAATTTATTTAAAACAAGCTATTTTGTTTCCAGATATGAATTGTATGAACTGCCATTTTGAACCTTTAACCGCACTGGCATACTACATACAACTCCTTTAATTCAGAAAGCAAAGTGAATTTCATGATATAGTCCCCACTGAGACTAAAACTGCAGGACAGTCAGAAGCCATTACCTCACTGACCACACTTTGTTGATTTATGAGCTTTTTATGACCTACTGTGTCTCTTATTTCCACCAGCCTGAGATGCCCAACCTTGCACAGAGGGTTTTAATAAACCTTTGATCTTTGCATTAAAGTCCCACACTGGCCTTCTGTTCCCTTTTTTTGTGGGCAGTGGGAACAGGTGCTTCCTGTTTCCTGTGAACTGATGAAGTCTCTCTGATCACACAGACGCAGGAAATGAGACACTAAGCCACGTAACACTTGAGTTTCCAAGACGAACGCCGGCACACTGGCCAGTCAGTGTCTCTGCACTTTGTACATGGTCTACTAAGGCAGTTACTCCACAGCTCCACCACCTTAGGTTTCATTCATCATGTTGCTCACTAGGCTTGATCACAGAACATGAACGGGGACAGATGATCAGATAAGCAATGACTTTTGCACCACTATATGTTGATGTGGTCCAAACCTACATGGTAAAAGATTAGACCTAGTGAGATTACTGTCATTCAGACTTTAAGGAACGCTGTGTGTGTAAAAAGAGCATTTAGTGTCTCTTACTGAATAAGTAAAAAAGCTTCTATCGGGCCACTGAGAACTAACACAGCTGGACAGAATCAGGCCTGTGGGTTATTCCCACCCGGCTCCTGTCTCTTCTACACACGTTCAGATATGGACATGTGCACACAGAGTGCACTGCTGTTTTCGTGAGGCAATTACAGCTCATTAAAACATCAAACTCTCCACTTCAGCCACCACAGAGCTACACATCATACAGAGCCTGGGACACCTACGTGTGGGCTGCTTGATGAACAGGAAGTAACTGGTATGCTGCGCTGCCCTGGGACTCTAATGGGTTGTGGTTTTACGTTATTAGTTTACAGGTTCGCTATGGTTTCAAACCTGGTCATGCTTTGCTGTGCTGGTGCAGCTACGTCTCCAAAGCGAATGTGGGAGGGATTAAAAGCCAATACTATGTTACAGAAGACTGCACTCCAAGAAACACGATGAGCGCAGATCAAACATCAGTAGCTAAATAAAGACAACCCACATTAAACAACAGACGTGTGGAAAAACCTCTGACATTCTGGATGAGGTACTTCAGCAAAATGGCATAAGATCGCACAGCTTCTGAGGGTCACTACAACATAGAACTCGGGACAGAGGAGTTCCACTTGTAAGTGGAATCAGTCTGACTGAAATGGGGAATCATTGTGACTACAGCAGGACAATAACTATCTGTTATATTGGTTACCCGGTCCATGATTTATTTAGTAATGCGTTTTTGAGTAACCGAGGGAAATAAAAGCCAAACACCAAAATTATTCTTAATAGTAACACATCCGGTCAAAGACTGATTTTTTGGAAAAAGTTAAACGAGGAAGCTGACAAAAAAAACACATTAAACAATATTATTTAAAATAGGCTAATATTAAAAATGAAAACATTAACAAACATAAAATAAGCCATCACTTTTACACGGGCCACATTTTATGTCAGAATTTTAAGGTATGGTTTATTATCATGTACACATCGCCAAGTAATCACTGCCAATTAATTTCTTTTAATCAAATCATTGATAATAATCAAGTCATCACTAAAAATTAATATCAAGTGGGCTTTAAAATGTGTGTATGTAAAGAGATGCATGTAAACTGTAATGATCAACATCTTTAGGTGAAATTAAAAATGCACAGAATACAAATCTCAAAGCTGCAAATGTGAGAACTTAATATTTTCATTTTGAGCCAATGATAAAAATTCAAACTCAGACTGTTTTAAATTGTAACAACTAACTAAACTATTATTTAGAAACGGTTCATTTTATGCAACACCCTGAACCCAGAAGGAGTAATCGAGAGGGAGTCATTTCTTTTGCGTGAAAATAATTCATCTTTAATTCATCTTACTGTCTTCTCTTTCTGTAAGAAACAGATCCTGACACTTTACACAGTGTTTGTCCTGGTCATCCTTATAGCCAGTACGGTGTTGTAATGTTCACTGCCTTTAAGAGACATCGTTTTTGCACAAGCTTTTGCCGCAGCTATGCCGTACTTAGGCAGATTAACTGTATAAGTTCGCTTTATGAATCAGCTCACATCCCACTCTCCCCTGATCTCTCTAACCTCACGCACACTTACTCATGCCCTGGGGCGGTTCCCCACCCATCCTTGCCCTCTCCAGTAAGAGTCCTTAGATAAATAACTGCTGAAGAACACAAGTAACATGCCACAAACATTCTCTGAATGTTCTGAAAAGCATTATTACAAGTGTCATTAACACTTGATTCATCATCAGAGTGTATTTTTAGATTACTGGATTACTAGCATGGTAGTGCAGACAATAACAATCTTATTCTATCTTTGAAAGGTTGTGAAACTGCGACCACATGGTTGTAGTTGTGAATCACTTCACTGCTATGTAAGTGACAGACTTTTAAAGTAGGCCAGCTTCGTAGAATTCTTTCAGTATTACTGTTATCATGTCTGTATCAGCTTAGCTACAAGGAATGTGTATATGAATGTGCATAATATATGTATGTATGTATATAAATAAATAAATAAATAAATAAAAAATAAAATAAATAAATAAATACATACATACCCAGAGTTATTATATTTAAAAGGTTACACAGAGAATGATACTCTGTGCTGCAGCATATTTCTGCAATAATAGGAGCAGATACAGCCTAAAAAAATTACAGAGGTTTCACTCAAACCTTTCACCACACTCTGATCAGCTCAGGAAAATCAGCATGTGGTTTTGTCTTCTTTGTTTCTGTAATTGTTTTTGCGTGGTAGAGTGGGTGTTTAAAAGAGTATCAGTTTCCACTACGTGTACGGCTTTCAAAGAGCATCGACTCCTCAGCTAATACAGCTTTCAGGTATTCAGACAGCTCTCCATACTTTTTAACCTGGTTATGGGAATGTTATGGGCTTATTATATAGGGTCCGGTTTGTGAACAGGCAGCAGATGGATGGAGGAGTAAAACATTTGTCATGCCACTGACCTGACGCCTTCATTCAGGGTGTACAGCTCATTATCTCCCAGGTCCTTCTTTTGGAACACCGAGATTACTGCATTGTGGATGCTGCAGATAAACACACACACATACATAACAATACCATAACCAAACACACAAAACATAACAACAAGTGGGTTGGAGGGCTGATATGGGACAAATATAACATTACAATACTTACAAGATAATTCCACAATATACAATCCATATCATGATTCACAGTCATAAAAAACTCTTATTTTGCGCACTCTGTAAGCTCTATTTTATAAGACATATTATAAATATTTGTGCACAGTTGCTATTTATTATATTTGCTGAGCTTTGCAGACTGGAAAAAATAATACCAATATGTCACAAGTTTTGCACATGCTGCATTTTATATATATATATAAAAAATAGAGAGAGAAAGCACAGTCGCAGTCTCTGAATTTAACATATTACATATATATACATATATACATACATATGTATATAAATATATTATTGATCAAGTACACTGTAACTGTGTTTAAAGAAGCGTGTTCTCTGTAGAGGATGTGTAATCTATTTCTCTTTGTAGGGCCATGCAGTCAGTCATATTTAGGCACCAACAATATCCATGATATTCTCAGAAAAGCATCCAGTGGCATAACAATGCCATTTTATCAAAGTGATGCTAAACAGAGAAATACTGTTGAACCGTCCGGCAGTAAGTGGCATTTATAAGACATTAGAGATGCTGATCCACACTAGCATAATCGATGTGTTTATATTAATGTTTGTGGTTACAATAACACCTGCATACTGCATTCCAGTGGAGACCTGCAGAGATCATTTTGCTAGCTTGCCTGAAAGTCACGTATGGAGAAATATAGAGCTGTATGCAGAGAATTGGGCACCTCTGGCCATATAACATGTTCAGCTCAGTTTATTTTTGGAGATGTGCACATCCTGTGCAGAGAACACACTTCTACACATTTACATCTACATAATACACAATTTCAGTTCATATACTGAAATGAAAACACAACACAAATTTCGCCCTTTGCAAATGCTATGTAGTATATTTTATGCTTTGTTTTTTAAGATGTCAAACTCTAAGCTAATAAACCGGACAGTACAACCTGCAGGAAATGTCATATTGAATACACACATGGAAACATGACAAGCAGGTTGTGTAAGAGGTTTAAACAACAAGCAACGGGCTCAAATCTACAGGTACTGTGTAAGTCATTTTCAATGAGGAGGAGAAACGTGATGCTAATGAAATCAATTTTCTAACATTTGAGAAATGCTGTATTATCAGTGCGCGATAAATAGACACTGAATATCAGGATGTGCAGTAGCAACATCTAAACAGCCTTTCTCCTTTCTCTCTACTCCCAATCACACGCATACAAGGAAACAAACCTCATCAGGGGCCGATTGTATTAACGGCACAAATACCACCCATGTGCTGCTCTCCGTGTGTGTGTGTGTTTGAGTGTAAGAGGAAACACAAAGGCCTCTCTTCTCTGAGTGACCTCTTTGTGTTCGCCTCTGCATCTCAACCAGCTGATGGGGAGAGAGGCCAGACGTTTAGTGCCACCGAATACCAACCGTGCACGGACCACTCACACTAATGTTCAGTTAAAACAGGCTATTAGGGACAAGAGTTACCATCAGCTCTATAGCAGTGTGCAGTACATGAATGGCTGAAGAACTGTTTGAACCATACGCAGATATGCAATGCTAGTATCTTCTCTGTGCAAGAAGAGGAAGACAGTGGCAGAAGAAACACAGATACACCTAAACACGTACATGCTAAGGTGACAGAATGGAACAAACAGCTGTGGGCGGCTGGAGAGGTGCAAAGCATCTCTCTATCATCTCTCTTTGAACATATATGACACCACCTAACAAACACTCCTAAGCAGTTTGATGACAGAGGTCTACTCCGCCAGGTCTGCCTGCTGTTGTGTTGCTTCTTTTCTTGTCGTTTTATTGGCTTATCTTAGTCATGCCTTCTTCTAAGAACATCCCTTTACTGTTTGAAGCTGACGCACTAAGCTATATGTTTGTGTGGTACCTGTTCCAGGTGGCGTTGGCCCCGGCCCTCCGTTGCTGGGTGCCCCTCTCCTCCAAGGCTGCCTTCTCACTCTTGCCCAGTTCGCTGAGGCTCGGAGAACTCATCAACTTCAGCCTGTGAAGAGTCCTCATGGTCAGTGGGAGAGAAAAGGCCAGTGCACTGCCCCAGGGCACCGCAAAACAACAACAACAGTATTGCAGACTGAGTGGAATGCAGACAGCAGCACAGAGGAAGAAAGAGAAAGGCAGCACTCTTGCAAGGTGCAGGATGGTTTAGTCTCCTCCCCCTCTTCTTTCCTTCCTCTCTCTCTTTCTCTCTCTCTCTCTCTGTAGGCCAAGGAGAGGCTGCCTGACCAAGCCACTGATACCACAGATATCTTTCTCGCGCTCTTCTTTCCTTTACCCTCTCTTTATCGCTTTCTCTTTCTCTCTCATTTACTGCCTCCTTATCTCTTATCTACATCTCTTATACTCTCTGTCAATTCAAGAAGGCTTTTTGGCACGAAGGTATCTCATCACAGTATAGCCAAGGCATATACATTACATTGCATTGAACAGTTCCAGCCACACATACAGTTCAGCTTCAGACTCTTCACACAGATAGTACACATACTTAATTCCACATATACTAGCCATATTACACACTGTGTGTATGAAATATCATGTACTTCATATTTTACATTTCACTGCATTTCACTGATGGAGACACCTTCACTGTGCCGGCCCACTGTCTCGTAAGGCTGTGGCACTCTTCTGTCTGCCAGCCAGAGCAGAAATCTGACCCGTTCCAATATCAATCCCCGTTTCTCTGATACAGGAAGATGACTGAACCGAACTCAGAACTTTCATCACTGAATTTACTGAAGTATTAATCTCTCATAATCTCCAACATCGATAGAAGATTAATTTGCTTTGTTATATATTTCTCTCTCTCTCTCTCTCTCTCTCACACACACACACACACTCTCTCTCCTCATCTATCTCTCCCACTCTCACTTTGCCATTTTATTTCTCTCTCTCCTTTTCCACTCTTTGTTTCTCTATCTCTCTCCTACTCTCTTTCTCTCTTTGTTCATCTCACTTTTTCTATTGCTCTTTTACTCTTTCTCTCAATCTTTCTATCCCTTCCCAATGTCTCTTTCTCTCTTACACTTCCTATCCGTCATTTTCTCATACCTCTTTTTTACTCTAGCTCCCTGTTTCACAATTACTCATTCTCTCTGTCTTTTTCTCAGTCTTTGTGTCAGTCACTTTCTCACTGTTTCTCTCCTTGTCCTTTTGTTACTGTCTCTCTTACTTATTCTCACCTTTACTTCCTCTCTGTCACTGTCTTCTCCCTATCCATCGTTCCACTCCACAATCCGTCTTATTCCACCTCTCTATCTCTATCTCTCTATCTGTCATTTACTATTTTAATCTCTCTCTTTCCCTCTTTCTCTGTAAATATCAATCTATTCTTACTTTCACTGCATCTTTCTCACTCTTTCTGTTCTTTCCCTTTTCTCTCACACTCACAGTGAGTGCTGTGAAGTCTCACATGGACACATAAAAAAAGAGCTGCCAACAGTGAGAACGTGCACACACACACACACACACACACACACACACACACACACACACACACACACACACACACACACACACACACACACACATACACACTTATAGGCAGTCTGTAAACTGCTTGTGTCCATGCAGAGAATAAAGTGTGTATGTGTGACTGTATGATAAAGGCTACGAGTGTAAAATACAAACTCATACAAGAACAGAAAAGTTCTGTTCTCACACACACACAGTTCAAAGCAGTTAAGAGGAACTGAAGTGGTTTCACACCCCAGTAATCAACAACAAAGCCCCCAGCCCAAAGCCAGCACTGCCACACTTGGCCAAAACACACACTGACACACATAAACACTAGTGGGCAAAAGCCAGAGACCACCCATCATATATTTCTTTCATTTAACTGCTTCAGATCTTAAAAACTTGACAGGTGTTTCTGTCCATCCCTCCACTGTGAGCAGAACTCAACACTTTGAGTCTGATTTCTGTGGTTTAAAAACACATCAGGACATTTCTCAAGAGCAAATAAAAAGAAAGATTCTGGAGAAAGAGGAGAAGAGTGAACACAGTAAATACTGAAACACATGATATTATACTTGGCAGTTATAAATTCTGTGCCATTGTCTGTTAAACTTTGACAGGCTTTAATTAAATGTTTTCATTCCTGATAGAGACACACAGAGTTCATACAGTCCCTGGTTCCACACATAGACACACACTCCACATATGAGTCCAGACCAGGCAAAAACACATTAGAAAGATGTCACACAGATCAAACATGTTTACAATTACCATCTGCACTCTTCACCATTTACCCACAGTCACAGTGAAACAAGAACCAGCACAAGTGTCTACTTACTCCAGGAAATGGATCTGAGCATAGCAACTCAGCTCCATGGATAGGTTTCAGGGAGCGGGTTGAGATGAAGGTAGAGAAAACAGCAAGTAGCGAGGCTTTAAGCCAGCTGTAAATCATGGAGAGTAGAGGGCTGACTTGTAGCGCCAGACTTCACTGCTACTGTCAAACTTCGTCTGATGCGCTGCTCATCGGACGATCCACACTTGAGCCAGAAGTGCCGTGGTTTAAGGAGACAGAGAAGTGAGAGAGTAGAAGAGGAAGAATCCAGTACCCCCCCGAGTGAGACATGCCTCTCATGTAAGCCAATCAAATAAAGCTGCTGCACAACCACACAGTCCCACAAAGGACAAATTCAGCTTTGCATCGCCTAATACAGGAAGTGCTTTTAAGGTGAATTATAGATAATTTACAGGGAGAGAGAGAGAGAGAGAGAGAGAGAGAGAGAGCGGGAATGAGAGAGAGACTGCTCTATTGTGTGTTTCCAAGAAGCATGGGGATTGCACTGATGCAAGAGAGCAGTATTGCATGCAGATTTGGGTTTAACGAGTGTGCAGTATTTTAAACTTGCCTCACCATTTCATAACAAAATGCCCAAAATAGCCCACTGCACTGGCAGAGAGAAAAGAATGTACAAGATGTTATGCTTAAACAGTTTACAGGCCTTTATTATGCACACACAAAACTCTGAACTACCTACTTACCACTTTTCCCACAACCCACACACTCAAAGAAAGATTAAAATGCTTCTACATTCTATAGTAAAGCCTCACCATACAATCAAACGACTGACTGATGTATTCCGACAATTATTAATCATATTATTGATGTTTCAAATTTGATTATCTATTCATTTCCTTGAAAATTCATTCTAAAGCCCCAGCTTCACAGTGAGGACCCAGTTGGTGATCATTAAAACAGGATGTAGATCCATAACTGTTACATAACATTTTCATACATATAACATCAATTTTAGCATTTTAAATTATATGAAAGAAATAATACAATTATTTTTAGCAAATTATAATTAATGGTTATGTCATCAGTCAGTGATAATTAAACTCCATTCAGTCAATCCAGTGATAATCGAATCTATTTGTCACTAAGTAATAATTTAGATGGCACCATTTAATACAAAAATCATTACGATGACTTATGATAGTTATTTACAGTCATTAACATATTATGATGGAGTTGCTGATTAATAGGGTCTGAAATTTTTATAAAGTGTTTATAAGTTTAAAACCGAAATATTAAATATATAATATAAAATGAATATTTTCACAATTTCTATTATTACAAGTACATAAAAGTACAGCTCCTGAGTCAGGAAAATAAACTTGCTAAACTCTTATATGGGGTGAAACGGTGATGCGATGGATAGCACTGTCACCTCACAGCAAAACACGCCTGCGTGGGTTTCCTTTGAGTGCTCTGATTTCCTCCCACAGTCCAAAAACATGCAGTCAAGAGAGAGGGAGATGCTAATTGGCCCATAGGTGTGAGTATGGGTATGAATGTGTATGTTTGTGTGTCTGCCTTGTGATGAGGTGTTTCCTGCCTTCCACCTGGTGGGCACTGTGATGGGCTCCCCCTGTGTCCCACAAGGCTAAGGAGATTTAGAGGATGAGTAAGACTGAAAGAAGTATGGTGCTGTTGCTGTAGGTTGCCCTGCTCAACCTTAATTAGATCAATATCGGATTCAATGAGAACTCTCAGGTTGGAATTCCCTGTTGTTTTTCACTGTGCATGTGCCATCATTTAGTGTTCATGCGCCAGCAGCGCACTGCATGACGGTAGAGCCAGTAAACAGTGAAAAAGCACCATGGTCTCTCAGAGCTCTTTAGAACTTAATGTCTTCTCAAAATTGGCTTGCTGAAAAACTTGATCTGATCGAATATTATACATTGAACAATTTAAAAGCTTACAATGTGAACACTAGCAAAGTTCCACACAGCTCACATAAAAGCCCCATTAACGCAAAAAGAAAATGGATTCATGCCACTTCGACCACCAATCTCTAGTTCTTCTACATTAGAAACTGGGATCTTCTTCAGCGTCCTCAACATCCTCCTACACACGCTCATTGCCTTTATCATCAACATCATAATCATAATCTTCATTATGCTCAGCACCACAGTTTTTCATCTGTGGACCTTATCAGAGGAAGATCTGTTCATAGAGCGCAGCATACAATGGTGGCATGGAGTACACTAGGCCAAATGTAAAACCTTCCAGCTGGATTTGCTTTCTCTGTTTAAGTTTTAAAGAGGCTAAACTAACTTCATTTGTGAAACTGAAACATTAGGAATTACACATATAGCTGCCTATGTGCAAACATGGTTATCCAGCTTAATGTATCTGTAAGTACTGCTGCTGTTTAACCGTACAGCTAACACTTTATGTAGGACTGAAAAACGCTGCCTCTGTCGTGATTCTCCACATACGGATATTTTGATAATCAGAGGTGGAGCACATCCTAGCTTTTGTTGATATACTAACACTTTTAAAACAGATGGGTTCTCTCATGTTTGAAGCTGACGTTGGCATGGCAGCATATTAGCCAGAACAACATATTTCTGCTTAGTTGTGTGGCTATTTAAACAGGAAACGCTGCACCATCCAGTGGCTTTAAACAAAGGGCGCTACAGTTTCTTATTATGCTGAATGGAATGTTTCTCTGTTGCTACTAAAGAACGCATCTGTCTAGAACAACGCCTAGATAGGTTCATTACGGCTGGTCCACAAGAGCAGGGAAATAATGCTCTCATCTAATAACAGACCTAGGTCAGGCTTTTTATAAGAGGCCTCTGCTTCAACCCAAACAGTGTTGTGGGTCTGAGCCCTCTAATCAGTGTCAGGGACAGGGATTCAGAGGGCAGCTCTGGCACAGGTGCGGTCTTAAATCAGACCCATTTGCTACCACAGCTTTAGTAGAGTGGCAAACAGAGCCTTCAAACACATCTGCTCCAGGTATATAAGCTCAGAAAGCAAGAGGGAAAGAGAGAGGAGGTTTGCAACACAGTGCCGTTATATGAGCATGATAATAATAATGGCCTTTTTGCTGTTTGCTGCTGCAGAAGCAGTGACCCACATCCGGCGCATATAAAGCTAATCTGTGGGGACGTTCAGTAGTGCCCCCGTGACTCAGACCATCTCTCAATGAGCCACAAGCAGTGGAGCAGCACTGCTTTCACATTAACCTTCAACATTCTTCTCCTCTAAGCTGTCTCTTTTTGAGCTCCGTGCCCTCTTTCACTGTCTCTGTGTCATTTTCCTTCTTGGTCCCTCTTGGGTGCTGTTCTATCTCTCTTTCGTCACTCTTTCATTCAGGCAGGAAGTGCCTCCACAGCAGGAGGATGCATTAAGGCCCCTTTCAGGCACACAATAGCAGTGGCTTTTATGCAGTCGTTTGAGAACGCTACTACTTAGATCTTTTGTACAAGAGGAGCTACATATCCTCATTGGCCTTCATTCATCTAAGTGGAGTACAGTCAAAAGAGTGCGCACAGACAATTCTGATATTCATCATTTTTATCTTTGGTGTATCGTGCAATCAAATTCATGTCTGCTATGTGGCAACTAATATCAATATCTCCTATAATACCAATAATACAACTAAACATATATCACTAACAGTTTGTGCACTAAAGCTGATTCATCATTCGCAAACAATTCTCAGTTTGTGTGCTGAATCAGACAAGGAGTACTTTAGCGGTCGAGTCTGTTGTCGTTTTTATTAAACTTTAGCCCTATTTGAGTGGAATTTGTATAACTTGGGGATGTGGTGTAATTTGAATGACTACTGATGACCTCTATTACAAGTCTATTAAGTGATAATTACACAGTGAATTTCCTCCTGTAATTCGCCAAACATGGAGCTCCCCCTATATCACCCCTCTATGTGTGAATCCACGTCTCTGTAACATAATAACAAGGCTGGGTAAAAGGAATCTGACAAGGCTCTAATTGGCCAGCGTCTTTGTTTGGATTTTCTCATTCCACCTTAAATGGCAGCAGTTACATTCTGTGACATGTGGCCTAATACTGGTCTTTATGTCATTTAGCTGCACAGTGTGTTGTTTCTGTTGTAAAGTGGGACTTGCAATACCGCAGATGCAATTCTTCTAGATTTGACTGGAGGGGGGGACCATCACAGATTAATAACAGATTTGCAAAAGGTTCCATCAAACTTTTCAGATGAAAGGAGGAAGCACTTCCAATGTAGCAAGGCACCTCAAAGACAGACATCCAGACTGTTTCCCAAGAATTAAAGACCAAGTGATTTCATTTATGCTAACATTACATTAACGACATATCCAAAGTGTTATTGTTATGTTTGACACAGTTGGCACAGCTGTGCAGCTAACCATGCTCCATTTGCTAAGGCTAGATGTGAATGCATACCATGTTTAGACTAATGTAATGTATCTGTAGCTCTTAATAACTATCATCCTTTCAGTCTGTGCCATCTGTCACTCAAATATCAGACTAATGATCAGCCACCATGTCAGAAAGTACCATCTCAGACACCCCATTTTACAGTGTCATCAGTATTAGCGAAGGGCTGACTTTACTGCGGTATCAAATTGGGAGACAATGACTGGTATTCACATGAACTACCAAATTTCTGGTATCATGACATGCCTACTTTAAACACACGTTTAATAGTAGATTCACTGACCGCAGGACGAACTATAAAATGACTGTCACACTACATAGTTTACTGTTTTTGTAACAGAGAGTGAATCTGAACAGAGCATGAGCAACTGTCTAGCTAATCGCTCACTGCTTGCTGTTACCTCTGTTGCAGTGTGATAACTACACTGAAAATATAATAAACTAAATGTACTTGATTTAACTAAAAATAGCATATAGAAACACAAAGTTGTGCTGATGTAACAGATTTTAGTCATGTGGCATCGATGTACATGTTTGAACATGCCTTCTGTAGAAATGCAGCCCCCAGCATCTCAGAGAACCACTTAATGAATCGTTCACACATGTACTACAGAGATAATGTCTAATGTATCATGTTTCCTCAGGCTAACAGACTGTAACACAGGAGCATGCAGTGTACACACTGTTACAACCCTCATTCAGCCCCCTGTAGTAAAAGATTTAGGGGTTTCAGTGAACAAGCATTCAGTCCATTTTGTGACTCTATTAAACGCAAATAGTGGCTTACACAGAACAAACCCACTTGTTTCCTTTGTGGTCATCGGTGTAATTACATGCCGCCCAATTCGATACTCATTTCAACATGAGTATTGCTCAATTTTGCCTCAACATTTCCCCTCAGGGGAAGCCCCCTTGCAATCTTTAGGGGTATTTCATTACTGTATTAGCTCTAGTGATGTTTATTAGATGAGCACTCAAAGGGTCATGAGTGTCAACTGCCATGCTCTGAATATAAGTTGCTTTTTTTATGGTTTTACAGATTTCCCTTTTAAACCACCATAACCACTTTATGGTGGATAGAGCTGTTGATAAGCCATAGCAGTGAATATCTTTAAAGGAGCAATATGTAAGATTTTCTGTGTAATGTTTTTTAAAAACTTAAATTATCAAGAGACTGTGAAGAAATGATGGCAGGTCAAAGATCTCTATGTATCATGCTGTAGAGCATGCTAAACAGCTAGCCCTGGCCAGTCCTGTGTCATAATAGTTCTTTGCACCTCAAGAGGTGACAACTAAGTGGTCGCTGTCCAAATAAAAAAAAGTATCTCCAAAATGGCAACTTTACAAGGGAGGCCAAAAACCCCATTTAACTTTAAAGTAAGTCAATGGAACTAGACATCTTTCCAAACAGTTTTGGTTTCTGTTAGTCCATTCATCATCTCAAAATCATGAGAGTTTCACTCAGTGTAAACAGCAGCTAATGTGTTCAAATGATGCATAAAAGCATATATGGACAGAGGTGGAGATACATTTACTTTTTATTGGACAGCAATGCTATCCAACATGACAGGAAGAAAAAGGAGCGATGCCCATGCAAGATATTCTAACCACATTTTAGTCATGTTGCAGAAATAAAAAAGCGGTTTTAAATAGAAGCAAAAGAAGAGTTAACATTGGGGAGCTTTTGGCGAGTAAACAGATGAAGTTGGATCCTGAAACAGCTTAATAAGTTTATTCTTGGGCTGTGCACTTTCTAATGATAATAACTGGCTCTTCTACCAAAAAACTAATTGTAATTTGCTTCAATCACTATTGTAATGTCTCAAAGAACAAAAGCTCTCGAAGGAATGCAACATTCACCTAAATGCTTACATTATGCTGCTAAAGTGATGAACAGTGACTATATCATGTTTCAGGCTGTGAAGGGAAAAGTCCGTATCTCTATGAGGCATCTAATATAAAGATTTTAGAGGGCCATCCTGTTCCACGGACCCAAGTGTGATCACCCTAAAGCAGTTACACTGCTGGTGCAGAAATGCAGTAATGCACTAAAATACAAATGCCGAAAGTCAGAGATAAAAAAATAAGCCTTAACAATAACATGCACACAAGCTCATGTACACAAACCAGCTGCACCTGTGGTTTGTGCAAATCAAGAAATTCTCTGTTTCATCTACTCCAGCTGTGCTCTTGTCAGTGTGGGAAACCCAAAATGAGACTCAGCAATTTACCACAATTCTACATTCCTCCCTCTCTCTCTATTCTTCTCCTCCCACTCTCCCACAGTTTACAACTTTCCAGCATTCCTCCCCTCAGCTAGATTCTGATCTGTGCTGTGAAGATGAGGAGAGAGAGAGAGAGAGAGAGAGAGAGAGAGAGAGAGAGAGAGAGAGAGAGAGAGAGAGAGAGAGAGATTGCAGCCTGCTTAAGTTCTACACTCCTAACATGTGAACCATTATAGGCTTTTCCTGCATCGACTGTAAAGTGGACGGCTACAGACTGGCATGCTACTGTAAGCCGGATTGCCAGTGAAAGCAGGTTGCTGCACTTGAATGAAGGCTACAGACCAACCGTAATGAACGCTCAAATTTCTCTGCTGCTCAGATTTCTCTGATGTTAATCATCTGAATAACCACTTATGCTCTCAGTACGAAACCTCTTGGGAATGAAGTGCATGGCAGCAGACGCAGACCACCGTCATTCATCAGAGACAGGAAACGAAACCTGCTGCTTTATAGAGACGTGCAGAATGAAACTTCCCCACTTACACACCGCCATCTGGGTCAATTAGACTCATGTAGAGTTCTTAAAGAGAATAAAAGCCTGGTTCTGGCTAATGGAAAATCGTTTGAGGAGCTATGCTACTCTAACCGCACAAAGGTAGCCCGGGGCTTTAGGCCTGCACAAGTGGTGTTTGACTGTGTGGGTGTGTGTGTGTGGTGGGCTATATGGGGTTGGGTGTGTGTGACACTTAAGACACTTCAAAAGCACGGCGTGACTGTTTCCAAGACGTTTCAAAAGCACTCCATGATTGTTTCCATCAGTATATGTAATTTACAAAGCCAGTTCTTCCTTTTCTACTGAAGTGTGCAGTCCACATACTGTACAACTGCAGTAAATATTTAAAATGTTATTTTAATGTGCTGCTGTCTTTAATTTTTTGTGTTCTCTGATGTCTACATAGAGCTTGTGTGACTTTGGTCGGGGTGAAAAAAGCCCAGATGCAGTTTCACAAGCTCATTTATAACCTTTTGATTTGGCTCTAGAATTGAATGAGCTATTTTCCTTTTTTAAGTGAATTCATAAATCATTTAATGAGCTCTGCTCTGATTGGCTGGCTTACAGTAAGACTGCAGTGAGCACACAGAAGCAACATGTCGAAACAGACACAGGCAGGAAAGTAAAATGAACCTCAGAGTAAATGATTTCGGTCATCATACTATTTAGCCAGCTGTTCTAACATTAGTTACTTTGTTCATATCAGTTGGAGCTTGCTAGTGCCTAACAGTACCAGCACTAGCTGGCACTATCAACACAAAGTAAATTAAAGTTGTTAATTCCAGGTGCTAACTGCAGGTTGCTGTTGTTGTTGTGAAACTAAACACATTGCTCCTTCTTTAAAGTTGGCTTTCTATTTACTAGCTTTGTTTGAAAAAGATTCTGTTCCACACCTGTACAAGCTGCAGCATTTAAGGTGGAGTGGTACACTCGATTAATAAGATGCTGTACAGGAAGCAGTTCCTTGGAATAACATATTGCAAATATCTTTAGTATATATATATATACATATTAATATTTGTGTGCTACTAAAATTGGGTATTAAATGAAACTAACTACAACTGCACACTTCTTCAGTTCTACTTCACATCTCTCTGTCCAGCCGATTATGTTGCTAGTACTGAGCTAAACCTAATAGCAGGGGCGCAGGTAGTGGTGCCGAATTCCCTGGCAACTGTTGGTCACTTGGGGATGTTAAAGTGTATACAGAGTTGCGGACTGCTTTGAGCCAATCCAATTCGCTGTAATAACCTCCCACAGAAAAAGAGAGTGACCACAGTGAGCTAGCTGACCTCTCATCATTAACAATAATAGTTGCACCCAGAAGGAATCAACCTACAGGAATAAAACTTGGTGAGAAAAGTTTAACATGAGATGGATAAATCAATTTAAAGGAAAGGGAAAAAAACAAGAATGTGCCATTACTAATAATAATTAATTTAATCATTTAATCATTAACGGCACATCATACGTCTTAAAAAAACTACGCTGGCACAAGTTGCTGTACAAACAGATGAAGGAACAAAGAGCAGACAGACAGAAGCTAACTGCTAACTCAGTTATCTTTCATTAAAAGGTGACTCTGCGAGTAATGTGTAGTTTTATTAAAGCTGTGTAGGTGGGACAATCCTCATCAGCCATCTGACAGATAGAAGCACAGTTCAATACTTCCCATTGTACACCAAAAGGAGAGAAATCCTGGCAGAAGATTATTACTGATTATCATTGGACATTAAGATATAGGATATTGATCACTGAATATGTGAACAGTGCACTGTGTGGCTCCAAGTTCAAGAATGACCTCATTAGAAAGAAATCATAGATTTAACCAATTAGAGACGGTGTTGCCCGTGTAAGACCATGTAGTTTTTGTTTATCATAAAGCATTTTTTCATCACAGCCAGCACCATGATGAGGGTAGGCTACATACAGATACACACACACTACCACAGCTGCACCATACCTGGCCTAGAAGAGTGCTTTAGCCCTAAATGAAAGTTTCACAACCAGGAATGAGTATTAAAAATACAGTGTGGTAAATAATTGATGAGAAGGATACAGGAAGGCCTGTGCAGTGGGTGTGTCTGACCCCACAAATGTTAAAATGTACATTAAGTAAACTACACAATGCTTTCGAGCGAATCACAGCACATTAGGATCAGAGCAAGAATTCAAACGACTACTCCAGCAGGACCTAGTGGGGCTGCGTACAAGTTTCTAAATAGAGGCCTCAGGGAGGGCATTTCAAAGTATCTCTAGTCTGCTCCTGGAGACTCTGCAACCCATGTGTGCTTACTGAAGGCCTGAGGAGCTGCTAAACCTCCAGGCTCACTGTTCTGGTTTGCTTTTGGTTTTGCATCTCTCAGTGGAGAGGAAAAATAGGCAGACAGTAATATAGCGGTAGACTGTCTCTTATCTGAATCCTGACAGATGGTGCTGTCCCGAAAGTCGCAGCAGAACGGATTCATTACCCAGCACAGCTTATTATGGTGTGAAATGTTTGTGATGTTCCTGAACAAACATGCCAGACAGTGTGGCCCCAACTAGCAGCTTATGAATAGTAAACCTTCACAATATTCATTTTAGCCACTACAGTCAATATTCTGGATTCAAGAACACCTACCAAAATGCTTCTAGCTCAACAGCCACAGGTTGAAGTAAACCGTTCTAGGTGCTCATTATATTTGTTAAACATGCTGGCACAGCAGTGCAAAGCCTTCTATATGCCTTCTGAGTTCAGACCTTATTCAGCAGACTCCGCTTAGACCTCATGACATTATCTGGTCTCACTATACACAGCAAGCCTCAAAGAAAGGACTGGTTGGGGAAGAACAAATAAACAGAACAATGCAGTAACTTCCATAAACAACAACCTCATTCCTTAATATCCTCACACATAGTATATATCCAATCGAATATACATAAAAGTCAACCTGTATAGACAGTAACTTCTTTATCCACAGCTTCCAAAATGTATAAATACACTGACACCTGTGCAAACGCCATATAGACCATTTTTTATATTTATATTTACAAATACAATTTCAATGCTATATTACACTCTTCATAAAAATTAATTAGTTAAAATAAAAATAGCTGCAAAAGGGCTCAATTGACAGGAATGACTTGGTGGGTAGGTCTGTTTCATGCTCGGCCATGCCTTATCACGGGCCTTATCACTGTACAGGATGAATGGCTTACTGTCACAAGGACTGGTGTCAATCCACCTGCACCCCTACTACAAATCTGCAGGTACTGTGTAAGAATATTTAAGCTGCATGGGATGGATTATAACAGGACACCATTAGGAACCTCTACAACAACTGAAAATGTTTTCCATTACATGACAGCTGTTATTCCTTTTAAAACCTCATTATATCCATAATAGTTACAAAGGGACATGCAGCGTTTTAAAATAAAACGTTTTATTTCTACCATCAAAATTAAAACCAACGACAGCACTTTAACCAATTACTGTATAGAGAATGAGCATTTATTATCCCAGCTAAATGCCCCATCATCCACAGTTAAACACATACAAACACAGTCAGAGAGGGACAGCAGAGTAGGACTGCATTCAGAGATGAGCTAAGAACAAAAGGTCATCTACGCAGGGTAGGATAGAGCAGTAAGTGTATTATTGCTAAAGCGCCTTCCTTTCACAAGGGACACAGAAACTAAACTCTCATCCCTTCAGTGACCCTCATCCTTCTGCACTTCCCCTCAGTGACCCTCATCCTTCTACACTTTTCAGCTCTGGCGCTCTGCTGGCTTGGCCTGTGTCTTACGTGTGGTGGGATCTGTTTCGCTTTGTCCGGTGTACAGCATTCTTAGAATGACAGAATTTCACATAAATCAGTTCGCCACAGACGCAGTAAAACAAAATAGGAAAAACAAATCTGAACACAGCAATTACTGAGGTTAGCTCTCCCAAGTGTACAGGCAAGTCTGTGTCCTGCACGGCATACCTACAAAACTGTATGCGTATACGGTATAATATACCAATTATATGGGTAATCAGTATGAAGCATCAGGTCCTCTGTATACATCTGTAGCCCATCTGTCTGTGTAATATTTGGAGTCCTTAAAACACTAGAATGAAACATGGTGGGCGCATCACCTCCTGAACGAATGACTGTTCACCTCCATCGTGTGCTCTGTGGGCCTTCCTGAGCCAGTCTGCATACACAAGTTACATACACAAGAAGGAAGCAGCAGACAGGCTTTCAGAACAGCGGGTCTAGGAAACAGCAACAGATTAATCTCACCAAGAGGCTGGATATTTTTGTGTCATACTGGCATCTCCCTCTCTCCTGATGCTCCTTGTGTTTATTTAAACTCCACTTTCTGTCTTTGGTGAGCATGCATTGCGTGCAAGGGCAGACAATGTGAACAAAAGGTGAAAAGGGTAAAAACACAGCAGACGGCGAGAGAGCAGCAGAAAGACTTTTTTTTGGAATCTGCTACATTAATAAAGAAACACACAGTCCCTCCTCAGTGACAGCATTCACAGCTGCTTGTTTCTAGAAGATGTGAGGACTGAATAGTAATTGATTGATAAATTGTTTATACGTCATGCTGTTCTGTAAAACATCTACTTATTCTGTCACAGATGGATCAAACTGTTTTATAGGAGGGAGGACTGTAGTGGGAGCACTGGGTTGTGCGGCAGTTGTGGTAAATGGTTTACATTGCTCACGGGGCAGGTAAGACGGCTGCCTTGCAGAATTTTGCTTAGGGTCCCAGAGGTCAGGACCGACTCTTGTCAAAACCAATACATAAATATATATCGACTGAGACTACGTGTACCTGGATCAGCCTTACAGCGACTTTCTGTAGAGGGTTACAAATACAGTTAAACACACACAGGTTAACACAGCATCCCAGAATCACCTTAATGCTCTGCTTCTTTAAATTATCATATATCTATATCTAATATGGTTCAAATTTAAACATCTATCCGAGGCCAATAAGTTTTTAGGCTAAGGTGCCTTTACAGACATCATTATGCACTCAAACTCCTTGCCCCTTATATATACTTGTAAACTGATGTAATGTAAATATGTTTATCAGGCTTTAGAAAGTGTAAACAAAGAGAAGACTGAATCCTGCATTGACCTCGACCTCTTCAGAGAACATGTATGGCTGTGTCAGACAAATACATCATCAACAGCCCTCACTGTAAAACAATAAGGTGCGTTTGCACTGCTGAGTTTTGGCTCTGCCTTACACTGTCTGTGGCCAAGTATATATAGAATGGAAAGTCTAGAGGGCACTTCTGAGGTTCTGCACTGTAACCAGAATGCATTATGGCATATGCAGTAAAGAGAAGCAGCAAAAGAAGGCCGGGTATGCTGTGTAGGAGGCCCGAGTTAACCTGATCATAACATCCAGTATGGTAGCAAGCTATTTGTGAATAATTTTTACCAAGGTATATTGGTGAAATATTCTCTCCTCTGAAACTCACTCGAACATAGATTCTCAATGCAAAGCTGGCAAGTTAATAAGCTGATTCCTAATAATTTTTCTTGGCTAGTAAAAGTTCTTCCCAGGAGTTCGTCTCCAAAGCTTCTACAGTGCTATATTCATTGTTGATCCTTAGCCAAATGCCATCATCTACTGGCTTTATTTACTAAACTACAATCATTAGCTGTTTGGAATTCTCATGCCCGGATCACTAAGCAAGACCATAGTCATCCAGAAACCTGAGTAACTGAGTAGGCTGGCCAGGCAGCACACAGTTCCTCTTCTCTGCTGGTCAAGCATGTTCCTGTAGTCAAGAAAGCCATCTGCACCAAGCCATTTCCCCCAGTAATTACGCAAACAGGGGTCAAAACATACTCCCTGCTGAACATACTGAGTCGACTTTTCACACAGAAACACACACTCCTGCACTTAAAGACATACAAGCACACGCATAGGATAAGATCAGACATGTTCTGCAATAAGTCCATGTAAATTAAAGGCACTCAGACATTCACTAGGACAGAGGGAGACACTAGAGGGGACCACATTGCCTCGTACTCATGTATAATAATTATTCTCCATCAAGTTAAACCCTCTTAATCCTCTAAACTCTAGTGGTATAATTGAGTTATTAATGAATCAGTAATGAAACTACCTAGCAGATTAACCACTGCATTATTCTCAGACAGAGGAACGGAAGTCTGTACAGGTTTAAAACCTGCTTCAAACTGGGGACAAAATTAAAACCCTTAGCTGCCCTGAACTCCAAAACGTAACTTTACAAAAGAGACAGTGGTTTACAATGATCAGTTTCAGGAGACTTGTATTCAGTTTAAACATTCACATCAACAGTTTGAAGGGAGACTGATGCCATCTAATGACTAAAGCCCATAACTGGCAACAACTGAAAGCTTTTCAGTCCAGAACTGCACCACTCAATGTAAGCTCTCCTTATTAAACAAGAAAGCTTAGAGGAGGACAACTAAATCTAAATCAGCCAAATCAAATACATGCTGGAGGACATAACTGCAGCCCTCGCTCAGTTCAGCATACAGCATACAGAGTCACACGTCAGTCTTAGCTGATATCATACTATTACATAGTGCTGACCAAGTTGAAGCAAACGGCTGTCTATAAATGGGTTATAACAACATCATCAACATGAGTAAGGGAAGTGTTACCTGCCTACAGCAGTTTAGCCCAGCCCACTTGGGCAAAAGTTATAAAGAGCTGTTTAGCCTAGACAGCTTTTCCATACAGGGCAGCCCATCAGAACATACATAACATTGGTTTACATATGTGAGGACCTGTCAAATTCATGCACCAACTAACAGGGCATCACATATCACCAGAAAGTGCACGGCCCCTCCACCTCGATCCTCACTCCTTACCAGTTTAGAAGAACTTTAGCATCCAATGGCCGCGAGGCAGCCGCGGTGATAATTCCTGCTTAATAAGAGCTTCAGTCCTCACTACTATTACTGATCCTTTCAGTGATCGCCTGTTCCTGAATCTTCCAACTGGCATCAAGATCTTTAACACGACTGACAAGAGGTTAGAATACACCATACATACTTTGACCTACTGTCAAAACTGTTACTTCTTCACTTTCTGTTGATGATTTTAGGTCCTTTGGTTTTCAACTAAAACATACCATATCGCTCCTTTAAGGCACGGTCACAAAATCAGTCTGTTTGATCCTAAGCCATAAGGAGAGCTTAGAAAACTTAAAAATGGGTCATGACTGTTTTTGGTGAAGAAATGCCAAAAAAAGAGAAAAAAAAACGAGAGATTTTCTGACTACACTTTGCCATGAGGTGGTACATTGCACCTATTCAAGCTTCAAGTGTTCAAGCTCCCAGACAGTTTGCACACACCAGCCGACATCTAAATTTAACATGTCGTTGGTTTCCCCCAACCGCAAAGCGAGAGGCCCGTCTATTCAACGACTGCCACAGCCTCTGCCTGCCTGATTCTGAATTTAAAGCCTGCCTCTGTCGCAGAAGCGGCTCGTTTTTCTACAAGTGCGCTTCACTGCCTGTTAACGGAGGTAAAAACAGGCTCTCGTGGTCACACACAGGGCAGCTGCTGGAGTGGCGCACATTTCTGTCATCCACTGTAACTAGACCATCGTGACTCTCAGAGCTAAGGCAGAGTGGAGCATCTCCAGCAGACACCCACCGTTTTCAGTCCCTCCAGTGCGCGTCCGTGCTCCACATCTCACCCAGACGACTCTCGGCACTCCGGCGTCTCTCTGCTCTCCCAGCGGCTCCCGGTCCGCTTCATCCGTCTGGGGCTCTACAAAGACCCAAACCCTGAATATGTATTGGCCAACTGATTCAGCACACACAGTCCAGCACCAAGACCTAGCTCCGTGTGTGTGTGGGGGCTACTCTGCCGCTGTCCCGGTTATACCGCCTCGTGTGTGTGCGTGTTTTCTCTCGGAAGGAGTCCGCTGCTGTCTAGTCTGCCTTATTTTCTCCACCTGTATTCAGACAAGCCCCGCCCTTCGCGAGCGCAGACTGGATAACGGTCACCCCGTCCTGCACCGCCGTTGGCTAACTGTTAGCGGAGCGCCGGTAATTATTAAATATTAGCCAATCACAGCGCAGAGAGGCGGGGCTTGTGGGAATACAAGTGGGGAAAAAACGACGCGCCTCGTCTGTCGTGAGCGTCTTTCGGCTATAAATCCGCAGCCAAAAACTACAGAATTACCAGACTGCAGTGTCTGGCGCCCCTTTTCCCTCTTCACAACAGCACTGAGTGTTTTATGCTGTACTTTTGAATGTGGGTCAATAATGACAAAGTCATTTGTTGGGAGATGCAAAATGTCAGCTCAACAACATACACGCCCACAAAAGACCCATATCCCACAGATTATAGATCCTAATTTAAGGCAGTTGTTGGATTTGTATACCAAAAACATCATTCATTCATTTTGACATGATAATTTTAAAGCCACCTTTTAGCCTTTACAATTACACTTCAAGCTATTTTTATTACTGTGTCTTTATATAAGATTACATAAACAAATATTTTAATTTTTTCAGAATAAGCTATAAATAAAATTATCTTCAGGAAGTGAAGAAGAAGCAGTTACGACTGTGTGTCAAAGACCTTTGTGTATCGGGCTGCAGAGAAGTCTACTGAAGTTATCGACAGATGTCTGTAATTCCACTTTGTACCTGAAGAGGCAATAGCGAGTCACTGTAGCATCGAGTCTGCTTTCACTCCCCGCATGAGCAAAAGAAGAAGAAGCACTGCTTGCTGTCAGCAGGAAAACGCATTTAAAAACCAAGAAAATAAGTCATAAAAATATCAGCAAATTAGAAGTTCACCCTGGAGCTGCTTTCCACCAACAGATAGGCACTCAGTAGTAAAGTCTGATACTGAGTGGGGAGGAAGGAAGACAATGGCAATGATGTGGAATGATTTCCGCCCAGGCCACAGCTCTGCTGGGCTGAGTGTTTTCCTCTCTTTGAACACTCCGGGTTCTCATTATAAAGGACTTGATGAGTTGAATCAGGTGTGCTTAATGAGGTACTGTTATCCGAAATGAACCCACTCTGATGCCTGTGGACTGGAGGCATAAACAAACCAGTCAGGATTCCCTAGTAGTTGTGTGAATATTACATTAAAAATATATGACACAATATGAAGCATAGTACAAGCAGTGTGAGACCAGTGTCTCATGCACTCCCCTACAATAAACAGCTTGAACTGATACAGTGTCATAAATCAAGCTCACAAACACATGCATACAAGGTCCAAAGTTTAAAGCACATTTGATTTAGTGACATATTTGGCTTCGGGTCAGGTTTGTATTTAATCCACAACAAAGGCAAACTGGGCCAGATTAGATGTGTCGACGTATAGTGACCCCAAAAAGGACATCTGCACTACACTTTAATAAGCTCAGTGTGTGAGGGGAAAAAAAATGTCACACTAAGTGGCTTTTACTTCAAAAAGACTATCACAGTCAGCCCAGTGTGGTCTCACCTCAGAACCTATATGTGGGGAGGGTTGTAGAATTATTAGGCTGGGAACAAACAACTTTCGTTAGCAGTTGTTAGGCCACTGACCTAATGTAAAAGTCTAAAACGTGATCTTAAAACAGTTTAATTTGTGGATGTAGATGGATGAAGGGCTTGCTGCATGCAGTAAGAAGATGATCCTTTCAATGAAGCCACCGACTACAACATTCCCACCTTTGTGCTTCACAGTCTGGTTGGAGTTCTTTCCACACGCAAAGAGATTG
The DNA here is from genome assembly GCA_024036415.1 of Prochilodus magdalenae. Taxonomy (NCBI): domain Eukaryota; kingdom Metazoa; phylum Chordata; class Actinopteri; order Characiformes; family Prochilodontidae; genus Prochilodus; species Prochilodus magdalenae. The sequence goes on from JAMWET010003863.1 coordinate 211,330, forward strand.
CCATCAGTTTCACCCTGTCATAACAAACAAGGGCATGCACAGTCACTCCTTCTCCCTCTTCGCTTTTGACTGTTCTAGGACAAATGCTGTGCATTTAAACTTCATCCCTTTATTTGCCAAAGATCTTCTTTTGTTTGCTGCCAAATTTGGTTCAGTGCCAGGAGTGGGTAGTGGTGGTTGCTTGCCAAGACCGACAGGCCATCGCTGCATTTAAGTTTTTTTATCAGCTACCATGTTTAATTGATCCAACTGGGAGCAGAACATGTGGCATGTTAACAAGCACAAGGAATACGTCATATCTTTATCCTCTCATGTTAAACAGATTCCACTCAATGCTACAGTGACTCACAATCACCTTTTCAGGTATAAAGTGGCATTACGAGAGGGGCAAGCATGCTAACTTTAGTTGATGTCTCTACAACGCAACACATAGATGTCTATGGCACACCATCAAATAAGTTATTTCCTCACATTTTGTTAAGAATTTTAGTTAATTTTGCAAAGTTTTAAAGTTAAAATGTTACATATTGCTCCTTTAAAGACACCATAACAAAAACTGTATGGTTCTAAGTTTAATTATAAAAGCTACCAAAGTGTCTTTTGGGGTTACCGTGTGAGATGATACCACTACAACATCAAAATACGCCATGCACCAGGCTTAACACTCTCTCTCTATAGATCTGAAACACCCCCTTCTGAAACACATTCCACATCCATTCAGATTTAAACAATCCAAAATGGCTCTATTGTAGAAAACAGGTCATAGTAAGACCATCTGAATTAATTAATTAAGCTTTTAAGATCAACAACACTGCAGAGGTAGGTGAGGACCTGCCACTAATGTCTCACTTTTTATTTGCGATAAATTAGTACGCACTGTTCTAAAAGCAGTGATGACAAAGTCTAACATTCAAGGCCAAGCACATCCCACTTTACAGCATAAAAATAAATAAATATAAAGGACCAGACCTACAATGCACACACAATCAGTGAGTTTACAGCCTCCTCCTAGCCAATCATTAATGTAGGTTTCTAAACCTTGGGTTTTATGAGTGAGCGGAAGGTACAGTTGATCTGGCCTGAGTGTAGCGCTGATGGCCTGTGTACCTGATATCATAAAAGACATTTGTGAAGAGCAACCAAGCATGTTCGAGTTTCACCCTGCGTCATTTTCTCCTTTGTGTAAACTGTCTGGCCTGGCAACCATTTACTCATGCACAGACCGTGCACAGTTTGAGAAATCCAAACCTAAGGAATACTAATGGCTGCTTTAGATGAGACTAAACAGGAATTTTAATGGTGAAGGACCAGTGGCATTGCAGTGGAGCCTACGACTAAGTTTAATATGTCCAAGAGAAGATCTCACAGAGTTTTTAGACTTTGAAATGAAGATGATAGTGAGTTATGAGAGGAAATAGCCCTTGAAGATGCATTTGTAGGCCTTTGAGAGAAACAGTCTAGTTTTTTCCTCAGTCAGTTTTGCAAAGTGTTTGCATAATTAAATAGTTACAGTGTAAACGGAGATCCACAGTGAATGGGAAAATTTCCGTCCTGAGTTGGGAACAGTTCACAGTAATGGGGCTGGAACAAGTGTTTAATGCCTCTAAAGCTCCATCACAGAAAGTTATTATGAAAAAGAAGGTTATGAAAAGGCTTTCTGATGTCTGAGACACTGTTTTAAGACATCACACATGACACACGGTTTTCATTTCATGACACATGTAAAACTTTTTCCAGTGATTTAAAAGTCTTTCAGATTTACCACTATTTTATCATCACCACCATGATGTACAGTTTAGCCAGCCCATAGGTGATAGGTTCATCGGATAGTAAATATAGTTTGATCTGCTTTGCAGATCTTGATTTCACTGTAAAGACACCAGAGTGAGTATGACTTATCTAATTTTTGGCTTTGCAGCCGGTCTTTGGAGGTGTCACGTGTCCCTGATAACGGAACAACACACGCACTTCAATTTCCCCTAGCATTTGAGACTAATGTAAGATGTTGTGCATTGATGATGTCCAGACGTAATGTGGTACCCAATTTTTGTCGGGTACACCTTATTTTTATGTGTCCAGTACATCTCATGTAGAGTTCTAGAATAATCGGTGAATAGATAGCTATGTAATTACCTATACGTCCAGTGTGACATTGTAGCATAGTTTGATCTTGATCTATGCGGTAGCTTATAATCCTATTTAGAATAAACCATTCATTACTGTTTACATAGTTTGATGGGGGTATACAAAGAATCTTATATAAGTGTTTCAATATCTTGTGGCGCTTAGGTAAATAATTGAGGTAGCAGAGTATCATCTGTTTAGTTTTCCCCTGAGTCTGTGTAAGCAGATAATTAGGGAAGCTTTTTCCAGGAATTGTCAGAAAAATATTTGCACATTTTTGTAGTGCTGTCGCACTTAACTATAATGTTCTAAATAAAGTTTTGAGTGAAATTAGGTGACACCTCATTATCGGCTAGAACATGAATATTAGGAGCTATGCGTATGTCAAAGATAGTGCTAATCTAGGACATGCAGCAGGGAGCTAGAAATGCACTCTTTCTTGGTGTGCATGGGCTACAGTCTAGATGAGTGTTCATTCATATACAGAACACTAATAGTGGCAGTGCAGCCCAAACACTGTTATATACAGTATATGGATCTCAGAGTTCCTCTCAGCGTCTTAAGTGTTTAGAGCGACTATCGTCTTAAACAAACATACAGACTTAGCAGTACTCCAGTACTGTAAATAGCTTGACATGTATGTGCCTTGCAACACAAGTGGAGGAGAAGGCCATTTACTTTTTAGGGATACGTACCACGACATTGCACCACAACCTCCTAATGATGATGTTAATGGAATTAGAACAGTAAAACTGTCTCATGACATCTACCATAGCCCGGGGCAATGTGAAATTTGTAGTTTAGGTGAAAAAATTCCCTAGCGTGTGGTTTTACATCGGCCATGTTTACAACATAACATTTGGCTCTTTGAGCCTGTAACTTCAGGTACTGGTAAATATTCTGATTACTCTTTCTCTGCCTTGGCTCTTTATATGTAGGATACATTATCTATATCTATATAGGTATCTACTCAGCAATGTCCAAACAGAAGCAACATGTTGAAAGAGACAAATACAGCAAAAAAGAGGATGATCTGCTTCCACTGGCAAATCACACAGCATGGCTGTTACGTACAGGTTGCTGTTGGGGTTGTAATGCTAATACAGGCGCTCCTCTGCATGAAGAGTCTGTCATTACTGTTGCTCTGTTGTGGTTGAGTCACTGTGTTGAAATACGGGCTGGTGTATGTCAGTTTTGGGAGTATAATTATTAATCAGCCAGGACTGTTACAGAACAGTTCAGAAATACTTTTACAAGTGCAGGATTTGTATTTGAAAAAGGAACAACAGTGTTTGCACCTCATTGTGAACTCCCCCTATTCAGCTGTGAAGATGTAAATGCAGCTTTCTGTTCTACAGTATAACCTTCTACACTGTAAAATCGTTTGTTTAAATCAAAGCTACAAGGTGTATGTTTTGGGGATTTGGGACATCAAGTTGTCTTTGACGTCTTCTAATGATGTGGAAGAATAATCATAATTAACTATTATATCAAACTTTGAAATGTCTTGAAGGTAACTTCCATTTAAGCATATAAACCATAAGCTCATGACTTCTGCATCACTGTTGTCAGAAAGGAGGAGGGCAAACACAACAAATGGGCTACAGTTTCTAACTGTACACAGTCAGTAATGGTACTAATCACGTTTCATGAACTGTACATGTGGCCACCGATGCAGGTTATACAATTATACAGTTGTGCCACACTGAAGCCCATATTTTAATTTTGGGCATCCACTCTCGGAACCCCTAGATCTCTGGCAAAACAAGGTCCACCCAAAATGCATTCTGTTTGTGGCTAAACATCTGAGACAGACTGGCATGTTTACCCTCAAACATTATTTGTGCTGGAGCTGTTTTGGTATGCTGCAGCGAAGCTCTGGGACTGGGCTTCTGACACCATAGAGCTGACAACAGGGAGTAGAGACCTCAGAGACAGAGGAAGGAGGACTTAGTGTCTTTCCCACATTTGAATTCTAAAACACTGTCTCCCTCCATCCGTTTAACACACTGCTGTGTTCTGTATTCATTCCAGCACGCAGGAAGCTCACCCTAAGTGTCTAAATTATACACTCTGGTCAGTGGTTTGGTCAGTTTGGTCAGTTCAAGTTAATGGGTTCATTTGAAACGAAAGAGCATGATGTTGATTTTGGTGCATTTTAGTTGTGACGTCACAACCATGGATGAAAAACCGGGAATAAGAACAGAGTGCATGGCACACATGAATAAGGAGTGCTTCGACACTTGTGATGCAGGAAACTTTCTATACCACGTCCCTTTTTACTTTTCATACAATTAAAATAATACTCCAGCAATAATCCTAATCTCTATCTGCTGCATTCATCTATCGTCACACTCATTACTACAGGCAATAGTTTTACATTCACTTAAAAGAACAGAGAATCTGACAGTGGCAGTTTCTTCAGGTCCTTTCCTCTGGCTTGTATTACCAGCGTGTTTTACAGCTACATAGTTATTATAATTACATTTTGAGCCACATGGTTTATCTGTGTAAGTTCTGTGGTATCTCAGTGTTATTTCTGTCTTGTGTAAAGACTTGGTGTAGTCTAACTGGGGTTATAGTCTTTCATGCACCTATTTTAGTTTTATGTCAGTCTTCTTCATCCTTTATCTTCATTGCTGAGTGCAACAAAGTCTGAGACCACCCTCCGCCTATTTGTCTAAACTGTCCCAATGTACATAATCAAAAGATAATCGATCGCATAAGGAAGGAATAGTATAAAGGAAAAAGTGCAAAGATTTTTCAGCTCAACCAACTTTGTACTGACTGACCTTTAGAGGTGAGGGGAAATATTACTACAGATCCTTTGGAACACTAAAAGCAGGGCTCCATAAAAATAACAAAAGCTGTAATAAAGAAGGAAAAGAATGGAGACATAAATTACAGAATATTTTGATAACATATGTAGTTGCTGAAACTCCATTATTTCACATTAATTATATTTTGATAAATACATTTAAATCGATTGACTTGACTCTTTCCTTCCCACAGAGCTGAAATACTCATGCCATTGTTTCAGTGACAGTAAACCACAGTCCTGCAGCATGATATTTTACTTCTTGATCAAAGAGTTTCCAAACGACCCAGCTTTCCACCCAGCCACTCAAGAATAAGTTGTATTTAGTCCTTAACTACATCTGAGATAAAACCTGCTCGCTGTGAAGGACTCAGTCTGTGTTCAATTTCAAAGAAGTTTGCTCATTTCCAGAATATCCTGCACCTGCCAGTCTGTGTACAAAACATGGTTATCTACCACTATTAGCTGCTGTTAATGGCAGAACTATTCATAAATACACACATACACACCAAGGTGCCCTGATTGTGTCTTTGCTTCAGGTCATTGCTGTGTCTGTGTCAATGATTGACTGCATTCCCAGAGATGTAATGTTTCCAAAGCTGAAAAAGAGACTTAATGGTTAAACCTCTCCAATTAAGCTTTAAGTCTTAAAGGATCCATATCATTGAAAAATAAATAGTGAGGTAAAATGTAAGCACTGTTAAAGCTGCACTATGTAAGACAGTGTTGTTAAATGGAAAGTTACTGATTCAGTATTATAATATAAAAAAAACTTCCATAATGTGGATGGTATACTCTGCTGCAAGTCAACCTGTAAAGCAAAACAAAGCCTTGAAATCTTTCAAAACATCCCACTTACTAACCTGCCCCTATAGTCCATAAATGGAAACAAAGCTGCATTTTCAATTCTTTTTTTCTGTGATGTCAACACACTTATATCCCCACCCCTGAGTCAACCTACAGCGGTTTAGCCAGACCCACTCACACTGAAGCTATAAGTGTTTCAGTCTACATTTTTTGAATGAGGTAAAATATAGGACTGCCACTCGGGACAGACGTCATAAATCAGTCTTAAAGGTACAGTAACAAAAAAAAGCACTTTTCTTAAAGAATAGGAGAAAAAACAATTATGTAGAATTACGAATAATTAATTATTTTTGATAATATATTAGGTATATTAGGTGTGTATTAATGGATCTGGAAATTTTTACTTTCCGGTCCCCAGAAATACAGTCATATGCAACACTTTGGACACCCCTAGTGATGATGATCATCTGACTAACATTTGCACTTTTGCATAAAGATCAGTTAAATTTCCACATGAATTCAGCATTAAATTCATCAGTAAGAACATCTGAGTCAACAAGATGCATATTTATAAAGCATCTCAGACTGAACTTAAGTGTTAGATCAGGTGCCATGTGTTATGTGAAAGGCATAAACTGACCTGCTCTTACTCTATTCTTACTCTAGTCGCTAGTTTAATAAGTAGCCCTGGATCCTGGGCTGGATCTCATACACTAGAACAGCTTTCCCTAACTAGTCTTACCCGACTGAAAACTGTGTGCTGATTGCAAGAACTATTCATTCAAAGCACTTTCAGGTTGAGTAAAACGGTTTCAACTGCTTGTTGCCTCACAAAGTCAGGTTTCAGGTTAAACCAAAAAGCACCTTTTGCAGTGTGCGTTTTGCGAAGGTCTTTGTTCCTTGCTCATCCTCTGGCTTGGCAAACTTGTGCTGCTTTGTTTTAAAGCAACGAATGGTTCACTGATTGCATTCCAAAGGATCCTGTTTCAAAAGATGGGACTCAGAGCAGAACAAAGCTCGGAGTGTGTTTCTCTAGAGCATCGTACCATCACAATCCAGTGAAGGTATGATCGCTTCAGATGGTCTTACAGGAAAGGGACAAAACACTCTTTACTCTAGATATTTGAAGCGGCTTTATTCCAGGTGATTTGGAGGATTTCTGTTGGTTCAATTATGATGATTTTGTACACAGAGTATGGAACAACCACAACGATCAAATGATGCTGAAAAAAACTCAATAAAAATGACGTGTCATATATATCATTCCCATTTTACAATTGGTTTTTGTCCATGCAGCAGTGCCAGCTACAGCTGCGAAAACAGGAAAGCTTTATTTCACCTTCTCAACCTGAGCACGTACAGCTGAAGCTGTTTGCTGTCCTCCTGGTCAAAATCTGGTTCACACGTGAGCCGCTAATTCATTGTTTTGTCTTGTTGCTGACAGAGACAACATGCATGAACATATCAATGTGCAGATGGGTACCGTTTCAGATTCAGTCACACTACTGACAGTTACAGGTCACTTACTTTCAGGAATGTGAAACATCAGGATAGTTAAATCCAATGAGCTAAATATTGCTATTAACTGATAAAGCCATTAACTGGCTAATAAAGTTAACACTGCCTCAGTTATAGTTAGCAAAGCGGGGCTGCACCACTTGAGGTCGGGGAAGCTGGTTTAACCATTACAGTACTACAGATATACACTTGAATATAACATTTATAGATAGCCTGAGCATTCTTGAGCATTCATGGCCTGATCTCTGAAACACTGTTGTAGGATTTTGTGCAAATATTGTAGTGATGTGCCACTGGCCATGGATGTGCGGCAGGTGTGGCCATGTGTTAGCACCTTGGTAAGTGTTGAACTTGCAGTAAGAGACCGTTAATAACTTGTCATTGTTAGTTGAAGGGATGTGTACCTGTGTTGCATGTGCTATATGGTGCCGGGCTGGGGTCTGTTCAGTGAGGTGTGCTATTCGTATGACACATGACTGATATCCCTTTAAAACAATGTTACGTTTTGAGTGTAGAGAAAAAAAACCCAGCATGAATAACAATGTTAATTTAAACTTCTTCCTGTCGCCTAACCCTGTAAGTTCTAGATCACATCATTTTATACACATTATAAGCGAGATTTCGAGATAAGCTTCGTGCACTGTGAAAAGTGTCTTGCTTGCAGTGCTACGAATCCTGAAAACTGGGGCTAATAATGAGCCCCTCGATGAGCACACATCCCCTTTGCATTTAGAACAAAAGGCCGAACAGGTTCTCATGACAACCGGGCACTGTTTGTAAAGGAGATGGGTCTGCTGGAGGAGCTCTTGGCCTTTTTTTCCCTCCACCAATGCCTCCCACTCCTCCACGCCAGACTGAAAAGGGCATCCATCGGATACACGGCTAATTGGTCACGACAGAGGGACGACAGTGCAGCAGCCTCCACAGAGACATGCCCCAGTTTAGAAGCCCAGTTTCAACATATTTACTGTCATGATTAGAAATTAAACACTGTAAAGCACCAAATCCTGAAGTTCTACCTGAATGACACTCACTTCCAAGCGCAGTACCAAGTGCAGTATCTCAACACTCGATTCATTGGTTCTCTCTAGAATACGTCCTGATACAATAACACTTATCACATTTTCACAAATGTTATGCTTCTTTAGAATCTGTTTCATATTAACAACTACAAATGGGCTTTAAGGGAGTCCTTTTTACACTTTTGGAATTTTTGTTATTTTAAACACAAGAATTATGTAATACCTGGATGCAAAACATTTGTACATCATTTGCAGCTTTACCAGGCCGTGACTGCAGCTGCTCTCAGTTGCTGCTTGTTTGTGGATGTTTTCAGTTTCGCTTTCAGTTAGTGATAACCATGCTCAGTTGTGTTGAGGTCAGGTCACACATGCCCATACAACAACACCGCCTCCACCATGATGTGGTATGCTTTGGACCATGAGCCCTTCCTATTCGTCTCCATACCCTGCACCTCCCATAATTCTGGTACAAGTGTATCTTGCACAATTTCTCATGAAACAACCAGAGAACAGACAGCACCTAAAGAACATAAAGCTGCTTATTGGGCAACTGCCCAATTACTTTTCAGCCTGTGAAAAAGAAGGTTAATGCAATATTTGTGTTAAATGGTTTGATTAAAGCTGAAAGTGTACACTTCAATCACATTCTGACTGCTTCATATCAGATCCGTTATGATAATGCACAGAGGCAAAATTACAAACACTGTCACTGTCCAAATGCTTATGGCCTACTATGTACCAATTAGCTCTGTGCAAATTAAGTATATAAAGAATGATTCATTGCAGAAAAAACAGATTGCTCAACTGAATTGCTCACAGTGATGGTGATAGGAATCAGACGCAGATATAGAAATCAGTGCAGCTTAACCAGATGGACTTACTAATGTGCTTTCTGACACTGTATGACATGCCTTCTATGAAAACAGAAAAAAGTAGCTTGCATGGTTAAAACCTGTGCATCCGATGGAGTGAGGTGTGCGCTTCCATTACTTGTTGGCCACATTAGCCTTGTAGGTCTGGAGTTTTGGGGATGAAATACAGTAATTTACATGATGGTTTTAGGGGACTGAAGCTTTCACAAGCCCAAACAGCCTGAGATGATGATGGACTGAGAGTCAGGCCAGAACATGCCTTGTCTCATTACACAGGCACAGAACCCTGTGGGAAACACACTTCTTAAATAGTGGCCTAATATCACAGGAACTGACCAATAGTGGGGACGTGGGGAAAAAAAGAAAATATGTGTGTAAGTGATGATGTAGGCACTGTGTCTACCGTACCAATTAAACCTGGAGGTCTGGAATTAAAATAGATTAGAGTGGAAGGACAATAGAACTTTTGACCGAACCCAGGAATATACAAGTGAATGTAATAAATCAAACTTTAATTATCCTACTTTAATTAAGGTGGTGTTAGTTACCCTGTGAAATTCCAGCACACTTAAACATTAAGTGGCTCACAAGAGTGTGGAAAAGCAACTGATGGAGAGTACCAGAGGGAACTCTCACTGTTAGTCTGTAAAAACAGTGTACATGTCCAATTCTGTTCAAATATAAATAACACACACAAATGTCAGACAGTGTCAGACAGAATATGTTAATTCATCCTTACTATGTCAAGGGTGAATGACATATTAGAGTTAATGAGATACAAGACCGTGTTATAAATACATAGTTTTAAGTCAGTAAAAAAAGAACAATTAAGAAACGTTAAGAAACTTTAAATGCTAAAATAACAAAACGTTTGTAAGAATTGTGTTTTTATTTCCAGCAACTGAAGGTACAGCTTCAACAGAACTCACATAAAGTACAAATACATCTAAAATAATGTGTATTCACTTATTAACACCACCTGAACCTGCTAGAACGCAAATTGAACACCACCTGAACCTGCTAGAACGCAAATTGAACACCACCTGAACCTGTTAGAGTGTAAGCTGGACACCACCTGAACCTGCTAGAACGTAAACTGAACACCACCTGAACCTGCTAGAATGCAAACTGAACACCACCTAAACCTGTTAGAGCGTAAACTGAACACCACCTGAACCTGTTAGAGCGTAAACCGAACACCACCTGAACCTGCTAGAACGTAAACTGAACACCACCTGAACCTGCTAGAACATAAACTGAACACCACCTGAACCTGCTAGAACATAAACTGACCACCTGAACCTGCTAGAGCGTAAACTGACCACCTGAACCTGCTAGAACATAAACTGAACACCACTTGATACTCCTTTAACTCAAACTGAGCAGCACATGATACTCCCGGTACTCAAACTGAGCAGCACCTGAAACTGCCAGAACTCAAACTGAGCAGCACCTGATACTCCCAGAACTCAAACTGAGCAGCACCTGATACTCCCAGTACTCAAACTGAGCAGCACCTAAATGGAACCTGACGGAGTTCTGACTGAGCTTTACTTAGATGATGAGCTCCCCAAACTGAAATGTACCCAGACACTGATGCGTGGCTGTAAGAAGTGTGTTATTAAGCATGGTGTGAGCTTTAGGGAGGTGCTCGGTGACCTTTTGTATAAGCTGAGCTGGCAAAGTCATCAGTCTGCTGTCTGAGCGAACTGGTAATTTCCCCCTGTCCTACCTGCTTCATGTTTGCTTTGGGCTTAGGTATTCACTCCACTCATACCGAGAGGAAGACACACTTTCCTCTACAGGTTCTATCAGGAGAGCGCAGGCAAATTAAAAACTCACTCTATTTACTTTCCTTCCTGCACAGTTAAGCTTCAGACAGCTTCACTATTTCCTTTCTTTCTGTGGTGACTCAAAAACAGGGACCAAAAGTGACAGTCTGATATGAAATCGTCCTTTTGATGATCACATTAACTTTTTAACCCTAAGCGTTGTGCATAATGGAGAAGTATATACCATTACATATAACAAATGCAGCACAATGAACAAAATTATATATTAGTACATGAACCCAACCTCACCTAAACACTGTGCTCTGTACAATAAACACATGGTCAAATTTCAGTAATTATTATTAATGTAATTATTTTTATATGATATCAGTATGTGTTAGTGAAAATGGTATAACTGGGCTCGTAATTCAGAGGCTCCAATAATATTCAGGAGAAATACGTACACGGAACCAAACATATCAGGTCCTGGGTATTTTTATTTACCACAAGGAACGATTTTTCATTTTGGCCATAGGGAACTCCAGCTTAGACCCAGAGAGTTAAATATGGCCAAAGCATGGTCTACAGAATGATGCACGGGTCCAGTGGACTAAACAAAATGATTTATACATTTTACATTTCTATTTCCACCATAAACTGTGACGCCATGGCTACAAAAACAGTTTTAGGTATATTATCTCACATTACGACACTCGAACACATTCCCGGAGTCCACCTGCACTGCTCCTCGTTAGCTGATGGTCAAATCTTTTCGTGACTGAATCAGGTGAATCACAGGACAGCACTGTTCAGCAGCGGCCAGGCATTGGAGCTGGAACGCCTAGCTCGCTCTGCCCTCTAGTGGTGAACGGAGACCGATCCTCTAACAGCGCCAACTATGCATTTTACTCTGGCCAGTACGCTTATCCTTATCCCTTCTGATGATCACATCTGACTCAGTGTCAATAAAAACACGCTTGCTTAACAGTTTAAATCATAAATGTTGGTTATTCCAGCTTCACAAGAACTCTTCAGCTTGTGGCGCGGATATGAACAACAATCAGACACTGCCATAACTTCGACTCAGTTGGACTTGTGAATCGGTTCAAAATAATGATTCTCTAAGACATGGGCTATGGCTCTTCAGTTCCGCCTATGTTTTGAGTCTACTCTCCTTTCCCGAAACTTGGAGGTGAGGAGTCGATTCTTCTGGTATCGATTCCCGGCCCCAACGTCGTCTTCATTGTGGCGAATCTGCCAATGGAAGTAATTTGTTGCCGGCCGCCAAAAAACTCCACTTAATTTCCATACATATAATTGAAGTCAGTTATCTAACTGTTACTTAATTTACTGTGCAATAAATGAAATGGAAACGCGACATGTGCTGACAAGATCTGAATCTGCTGTTTCGAAACCAATACTGTGTTTGCTAAGCACACGCTGCTCCTGCTAAGTGAGCTGATGGTGGAAGGAGGAACTGAACGTACAGAGACGAGGTTAGTATTACAATTTATTTAGTTTAGGTCCTTATACACTTATAAACAACGTAGCACCATTTACAGTCTTAGCTGGCGGTTGGTGGGTGAGGGGGTATAGCTAGCATAGCAGTGACACTGAGAGCACCATGAGCTTCATTTAGGCTGAATGTCAAATGGAGCTTAACTCCCTATATATAATATACTGGGTTAAACAGTTCTGGAATTTTTGGCTTCTTCACCCGATTATTACACTTCAAATTCAGCAGGAAATACACAGGTTGCGGAAACCCAGATGGTTTATTGGACTTCAGTTAGATAGTATGTTTTAAGACCCATGTAGTGCACTATGTAGGGAGCGAATAGAGTGAGCCTGAATCTGTCCTGCTGTAATGATCTAATTCAGGGGGGTTGGCTCTAAAGACGTTTTCAGCGTGAGTTTACGGCACTGTTTTAACACTGAACTCATTTTATTTAATATTCAGGGCTAGAGAAGAGACTTTCTAGTGTTCTCTGCTCGTTACTGTGCCTTAATCCATCCGCTTTTCCTCCTCCAGCTGTTCTCTCCGAACATGAACATGTTTGGTTTCAAATTTCCTGCCTGTCATCTGACGTCATGGGCTGTTTTGAGGTCCTCTCTCCAAACTCGACTCACTCCGGATCTACTACATCACACGCCAAAGGCATACTGCTGCTCCTGGCCTCTGCTACTTGCACGTAGAAACCAGTTACAGTTCAGTAAATGGCCTCATAGGCCCTCCCTCCTGTGCTGCAGTAGATCACCTCCATTTGATCAGAAGCAAGCCACCTTTTCTCAAGGCTCCACCCAACCTCCAAAGCCTGACTCCTCAGCCAAGATCAAGCTAAGAACCCGGCTGGCCGTGACCCTGCTGTTTGGTGGTGGGATCATAGGTACCTGGTGGTATGTGCATCAGGAAAAGCAGCAGAAGCTGCAGATGCAGAGAATGGAGCAGTTGAGGAAGGTGGCTGTGGGTCAGGGAGACTTCTCTTTGCTGGACCACACAGGGCAGCGCAGGACCAAAAAAGATTTTAGGGGCAAATGGGTGCTTATGTATTTCGGCTTCACACACTGCCCTGATATCTGCCCCGATGAACTAGAAAAGATGACGAGCGTGTTAAATCTGCTGGACAAAGAGGCTGACCTGCCCCGTGTTCAGCCGCTGTTCATTTCTGTAGACCCTGAAAGGGATGATGTGGCTGCCATGGCAAAATATGTCAAAGACTTTCACCCACGACTTGTTGGACTGACGGGCACACCTGAGGAGGTGAAGGCTGCTGGCCGGGATTACAGGGTTTATGCCAGTGCTGGACCCAAGGATGATGATGGGGACTACATTGTGGACCACACCATCCTTATATACCTAATTAATCCAGATGGACTATTCCTGGACTATTACAACCGAATGAAAAATGCCACACAGATTGCAGAAAGTATTCGTAATCACATGAAGAACCATGTCAAATTATTCCCTGACCAAACTTAAGTCCTAAGTAAGGGGATGTACCTGTGTCTGAACAAAATAAAGTGTGCCTGCATCCCATGGAAATGTTGGACGTGCAGTTTTATTCCTCGGATAATCATTTTAATGTAAGCTGTTGTTTCTTTAGTTTGTGTTACCTAGCTGAAAATTTAAAGTAATTTCTACATCTACGGCATTTAGCCGACGCTTCTTATCCAGAGCGACTTACAAGGTTAATCTTATTACAGGTAGGCCAATGTAGTGTTAGGAGTCTTGCCCAAGGACTCTTATTGGTGTAGCACAGCGTAGTCACCCAGAACGGGAATCGAACCCCAGTCTCCCACATGGGACGGTAGCTTCCTGGTGAGTAGTGGTGTTATCCATTGTGCCACACCAACCACATTTCTGTTACATTGATATAGTCTTGTTCATTACATCAATAGACACCAATTCAATCATCCATTTAACCAAGTTACTGATGACTCATCATTACATTACGGCAGTTCATGCTTTATTTTTGCATTTAGATCTACAACTTTGGCTACAGGATATAAAATGTGTAATACATGAAAATACATATATAAGAAAGGCTCAGCACATTCAAATATAACACAGACATTTTTAATGAGGACAACCTGATATACAGTAAAACATTGCTTTCATTTGTTAAAAATGCCACACCAGTTGCAGAATTTGGAATCAGGAGAGGAATTAAGTTGTTCTTTGACCGTTATGTGATATGGTAGAGCAGTAAAACTAAACCTGGGACTGGACTGATCTCTGTTTAATAAACCTAGGTGTAGGCCTAAATGTACACATACTACATTAATACATTTTTTTTTTAAAAACCTGTCAGATTCAAAAAAAACCAAATGTGCATGCTCTATGTACACTGTCCTTTTACAGAGAGTTGTTTAGCAACACCTAGGGGTTTGTGAATTGTGCAACAGTGAAACATCAAGGGAGCTCATGGTCAGAGGAGGTGCTGTATGTCTTGAGACGTTCATGTGCCCTCTGTTTGCTCAATAACGTCAGCTCCATGGTATCAACGCTCTCCTCAAGTCCAGCTTTCTTGTCAATCTCTACTGTGTAGTCGTTGGCCTGAAGCAAACATGTGCCAGTTAACAATCTGTGCAGCACTTGATTACCATGAAGAGACTGCATTTCATTCATAATGCAGATGAGTGTTAATTGCATGGTTGGTTCATGGGATTAATTAATCCAAATACTCAAAACTGAACAGCACTCGTTCAATGCTTGACTCCTTTGCATCTCTGCAGGAAACTTCAATTCCCATAAAACCAACTCCTATTCCAAACAACAGTTCAAGACCTCAACTTCAAATTGTCTAGGATGCCCTGATAGGACATTTTGGGATGTATGCTTACCAGTTGAAGAGAAGCCAGCATGTATCTGCAGGCTTCTGTGTTTTCCATGCCTTTGACAAGGGATGCAAATGATCTCTTTACCCCAACAGCCTCAAGTGCATGGACAATCCTGTCCCCGTAGTCATGGATGTCAAATGGAGGACGGTCTTCCTGAACAACACAGAAAACCACTGAACAATCAGTTGAATGTATTAAAGGATGCAAAAATCTACTGCAAGCACAACCTATTTTCGTTGACAGTTTTCTCAAACCTATGTAGACCCAAACCCTAACTCAAACTGTCCTACCAAATAAGCCTGACAGCAAAACTGTCCACTTCATTGTTGTGAAGAAAAAAGTGGGAGGCCACTACCTGTGCTGAGAGCTTCGGGTTGATGTCATCCTCCCATTCCTTCACTCTGCGAGACAGAGCAGTCTCCTGAGCATACTTCTGTGAATTCACTAGGAAGAGTTCCTACAGTCAGAAGAGACATATTTTAGATTCACTGAAACCCATTCAGCCCTGCTCTTTTACTCAACATCCATCCATCCATCAATCCATCCATCCATCGCATACATACCACGCTCTTTTTGACCAGGTCCTCATAACTAATCCGGCCCATCTGCGAATCTGAAAGAGCAAAGAAGAATTAACTACCAGGCATTCATGCTTAGAACTGGGGAAAAGCACAAAACAGTTGGTATAAATGATATAAATAATAATATAGATATATTAAATCATTACCAGTGAAAATTGGGTCCTGTTCACCAATAACGTCTCCGGGACCATGTTCTTCATACAAGTTCTCATGTTCATTATCTGAGTAGTCCTCTCCTGGTTGTAAAACATATTAATAATAAGAGGACGTGATGTCGACACCAAATTCGACATCTGTTTTATTTGGAATAATAATAATAATAATAATAAATAATAATAATAAAAGATCATCATTATTATTATTTAATTTCCCAGTAAAATAGGCCCCTCCCCCACTTCCTAATCGTGATCTAATCATGTTATTAATTTTTTTTTTTCAGAAAAACTTATATGAAATAAATTAAGGCTGGTCTCTGACTGTCCAGTACTGTATATGTTTGTGAACGCTTGTTTTTCCTCACCTTCCATGTCTGGATGCCGGGGCACTTCATCTGGGTCCTCTTGCTTTTCTGGCTCCAGATAAGTTCTTTTCAAAACCTCATCTGATACATATAAACCCTGGACAAAAGACAGAGTTAAACAGAGTCCACACAATACAGACAAGTTGGATGCACCTACTTGACTGTACTTGAGCAGTGCATTTCAAGCTCAGCTTAAGTATTCCACTGTGCTGTTATCTGTTCTTAGCTACCTCCATCAATACATTGTCAATTAACATCAAACTATCTGGTATAGTCTTATGAGGTCTAGTCTTAATGGGTCACCATGACCTAACTCACCGTTTTCCTCAGAATCCTCTTCCGTGTTTTTAGACGCTGATTCATCTTGCTCAGGTAGATGTAATTGAATTCTACAATAAAAGGCATTTGTTAGCTGGTTTCATTCACTCTGCAGACAGCAGTAATGCATTGCTTAGTCTCAGAAATATTACCAGGATAAAAAGGTCCATTCTTCAGCTTGCGGTCTGTGTTCTCATCTACAGAAAAAGAGAATAGGGAAGGTGTATGTATAGGGTGTTTATGCTGGCATGGTTTAAATTTGATAGGTCTATCATGAGTACAGACCACGTGTACAAAAGATCAGATATTAATTATTTGGAAAAAATCAGATTTGCATACGTCATACAGACTTACAAACACTTGTGCACCAGCCCCAGAAGTCCTGCAGTTTGGAGGGACCTTTTCTCTTCCTTTTCCCTGATTCCTCCAGACCAGCAGGTACATTACAGCACTTCCCTGAAGAAACGGTCAGATACAGTCTAATCAATTAAAAAACTCAACTGAATGTTAATATCTGTAACAGAATCTTGCACCACAAACTTCTTAATACATGAATATGAGAAGAACGCAGCAAGTAACAGGAGACTGTGCGCGCCTTGGACACTAACCTGTTTTTAGAGGTTTATCTTCCCCTGTATTTTCATAGGGGTCATGCCACTTCCAAGGATCTATAGCCTCCTGTAGAATTTAAATGCATGGTCAGTTTATGAGGCTGTTGGTATTCCCTATATGAATGCACAAATGCATTAGTAAGTTGTTACTGTTAATGTCTAGGTGATGTAACCAAACGGTACAAAACATCAATAACCTACTGTTTTCTTCCACCTGACCGACACGTTACTCATTTATTAAGACATCGTTTTTACAGTTATGTTGTCTAAACCATTTGTCTTTCAGTTAATGCACTGTAACCACGATTTATTCTGTTTCTAGGCAGACTTTGCAGTTACACTGCTACCTACTTGTAGCTGCTTGGGCTCCTCAGCAGGAAGCTCCACTTGAGGCCTCTCCCTTAGCAATCTCTTCTCACTGGGGGCCTAAAGAGTTAAAGAGAGTCATGTTATACACTGACATACCATAAGTAATGGGATAGCAGTATGTAAATTAATTATGACGTGGTGTTACCTAAGGAGAGGGCTTTGAGACAGCCACACTTGTATAAGTTATCTTGTGAGCGAGGTTCACACTGGCCAGTGTGGTTATGGAAGGGTGAATTACTAGAGTTCGAAAAAGGTATGATACTGGGTGAAAGGGTGACGGGACATTCTGTTTCCAAAGGTCTGCAGGCTTTTAACATACCTTGATTCACAGTGCTTTCACTGCTTGATAACCATTTTCAGCCTTTCATGGACTTCATGTACCCACACAATGATGGGCTATTCCAGCAGGATAGTGTACTGTGCCATCAGGCCCAATTTATCTAGATGAACATTTTGGAGAGTGCTGACGAATTATGTAGCCTGCACAGTCACCCGACATGAGGCCAATCTAGGCATTCCACAAATATCCCTTGTTAAAGCCCTGATAATTCAAGTCACTTTGCCATGAGCACACTGGCAAGTATTTAATCACAATCACAAGATATCGCCACACAACGTATTGCTTCCCTAACCATCCCCTGAGGTAATGACACTTCATAACCAGTTTACATACTGCTATCCCATAACTGAAATACAGTATATGTATGAATACTCTATGTGACTGAAGAGAAAAAAAACATTTTCTTTTCAAAACAACTACAGCTACTGGAAAAACAATTACAGAAACCGGATTTAAATGGTGTTATCACCTTTTAACAATTAAAAAAAAATAAAATAAATAAAAAAATTCATGTACTATTAAAACACATGGCATTTAATAAATACTACTACATACAGGGGGCATCATCAAGAAACTTCTACATACCTGTTGTCTTTCGACATGTTCCTCCGGATCTGGCTCCATCTCTATGCCATGGTCTTCCAGTGGAGGAAGCACCTCATCACCACCATCATTATTATCATCATCATTATTATTATCACCATGATCAGCACCAACCATCACCTCGGCTCTCTCCTCTGGATAACGTGGTAATAAACGGGCAAAAAAAAAAAATAAAAAAAAAAATAAAAAAAAAAAGGTACAAATGTTTCTATAGAAAAATCTGAAATAAAAGAAAGCTAGAGATCTACTAAACTAAAAGTGGTGTGGGTGAAACAGGGTCCAGGGTATTACCTGAAAACACTCTTTGGAAGTGAGTGCAAGAAGAACTCGGCCCCAAGCGAATGATACCCAAAGCATCCAGGATGAAGTTATTGATCCGGAAATCCCTACAGCTCCCAAGAACCTCTCCCTTAACACTAGAATAAAAACAAACGTTCTATCCAATGGAAGTTGGACTACATACCTACTTAAAATGACTTTTTTTAGTATTTACAACCTGCTATGGTAGTTACCCACACACACATGAAGAAGTCTAATGTTAAACGTATTTTAATTACTAAACACAATCACTGAAACATTTTCTACATGCCTTTATATCACTTTTATTATTTAGATGAATAATCTCTATTTTGTTGGTGCAATTTTCTTTAAATATTTCTCTGTAAAAGGATAAGTAATGTGCATTTTTGTTACAGCAGGAATTAACCTGTGAAATGTCATCAAATGGATTCCTGGTTGCTGTTTCCTTACCTGAGAAGAGGGTATTTCTGCTTTTCAAGTGCCTCTGCAGGAATCAGAGACTCAGGAGGTAGCCGAGCAATCTTTACTGGCTGAAGAAACAAAGAAGAATTATGACTGCCACTTACCTGACAGGATACATCCATGACATTGCTTGATTTTTAAATACCACACAACATGCCACCATAAGAACACCAATGCTGACTGACTGCATCTCTGAGTGTGTTGTGAGAATTTGTGGCAAATCCAGCAACACAAATTTCACAAACTGATTTTATGGATGAAGATGGCATCCTGTGGCAGTACTGGGTTTAAATAAATTCAGTATAACCCATCCTACTGCCAATGTCTGTCTGTTGTGATTGCTTAGCTAGTACCTCACTTTATACACCTGTTAGCAACGAATGTGGCTGAATTCAACACTTTATTTAGTAAATATCGATACATTCCTTATTCTTTGCATGCAGGTCTGAGGAAGAACATAAATATCAGCTGTTTTGCTGTCCAAAAGCTTGTCTGCAGTGTACAGCATGGCTGTAGCCTTCTTGTGCCAGGAAAATTGTGTTACCCTGTATTTATAATGGCATTACAGCAGAAACACGTAGGTCAACTGACAAATGACAATAGACTATACATACTATTTTTGTTTATTTATTTAAATCAATTGTTATTTTTAAAAATGTGTATTATTTATTTATTCTTTTACACAAAACCAAACTGTTAGGAGATTTTAAATATATATTTTATTATAATTTCAGGGGATTCCGCTTTACAACATTATGTTTTTGAGATGGCTGTTAATAATGAAACCCCAGCTATGTTTTCACCAGGACAACACTTACCTCAGTTGGATCACTCTTCATTTCCACGTTACAAGTACTAGGCTCCTCTTCCATCATATCAAACTGCATAAGAGCAGAGCAAATGCATGTGCCTCACCACCATTTTCAAAACAGAAGCAAAAAGAGGAATAGGGAGGGAGTGCATTTACAGCCCAACACTTTAATCCCTTTTGACCCTAAATTTTTTCTGAAGAATGACATTGATAAGGCTTTTTAGCAGTCAGCATCTCACATACCTCATCATTGTTTGCAGCGGTGCCGTCCGTAACGCCATCTGCAGCTTCAGAGCCTTGCTTATCACGTCTGTGTGGACAGCAAAATGCAACATCTGTACTCTCAGACTACAGTATAGCAATCAAACATGCACCTCTGTAACAACAGGAATGAACTACAGAAAATCTATTTACCGTTTGTTTTTATTTGAAATGCAGTCCAATGTCTGGAAAACCAAATTATGTAGAAGTTCCACCTTAAAAAATATAATTAATTCAACAAGGTTAAACACAGGCAAACAAACGGTAAACATAGGAGATGCATTCTGGAGACAGATCAGAACTTATACGACAGAGAAGAAGAATTTACAGAGAAGGCAGTTCTGCAGGACACTGTCGTAACAAAAGAGCGAAGGTATCATGTTCTGTATTTGGAAAACATCCACTCTTATGCTAAGTTGAATCTTACCTTTCTGCCATAGATGCAAGTAGAGCCTTGGATTAACAGTGCTGCTTCAGCAAAGTTCATCATTGTCTTTCCTCCATCAAAAGAAATGGTCATTTGGTCCAGCTGCACAAGATACATTTGAGCACATATGTATATTAAAAACACTGATGCCATCAATTAAGAAGGCATTACTTATTTCTACATCCGAATGCAAAACCACTTGGAAAATACTTGTAAAGCTTATTGGCTTGTGGACAAATAATTAACATTTGAATACAATACAATAACAAACAACAAACAAGCAAATAAACAGTACATATTAGATGCCCCAATAATTCAGCACAATTACCAGCCATTCTGAAACAGAAGTTTATGCAATGTAATATAGTTTCGTGCAACCCTCGATAAAATTAAAATGCATTATTCATGACCCTAAGTAACAAAGACTGGGGCTGTCACATTAAATCACAAAGTTTAGTACTGTCATTCAACAAACTGATTTGTCTTAACCAGTGGTTCTCAATCCTGAATCTGGAGTAGTATACTCTTATACATTTTACAGTCGCTCCTCCTCACAAATAACTCAACTAAACTAATTAATGCATTAAAAACACACACTGAGAACATCTGTCTTAACCAACCTCTTCTAGGTACTCTCCAAGCTGGGCGGCCAAATCAACATCCCAGTTTTTAGTAAGGTCCCTGATTGGCTGTAACAGGTGGGCAAATCTGGTCTCCGCAGAATTCATAGCTGGTGAGTTGTGAGTTCTGTAAAATAAAACTAAAGTAAAAGTAAATACATAATATTTTACATGCAACAGAACAGGTTTCATTTTGGATCTATAATTAACTACTTTGTTTACATCTCATATGTCGAATTATAGAGAAGCTGAAAAGAAAAATGACTTCAAAAATGTCATTAATAACCACAACGGTTAAAAGTAGCTCCTAATGTGATTGCTCACAAACCATTGAATCACGATTACTGAACCATTATCTATCAAGTGACTGAACGTTAACAGGGACTACAGGGGATACCGTGGAGGTAGGTGGTTCTGTCAAACTCATCAGCACGTTAACTTCATTACACAAATGAATGCCCGTGTCTGTTATTTTTTATAGTCTGACTTCATGCCTAAGTTACTTCTCTAACTGTGAGTACTCCTGTGTGAAACGACTGCCACTGCACACCAAAACATCAGCGAGGGCTACAGAATGTCTTTATAGGAAGAAACGGTCCGTCACAAATCATCACTTACCTTATAACAACAGAAACACGGCGTCGTGTCAGTTAAAGGCTGTCGCACAAATCAGTCTATAAAATGTAAAAAGAACAAAAAGCTAAACTACACTAAAACTCTGTCAAATCAAAACCCCGCGCGGCTGCCATTTTCATTTTTTACCGCGTCAGTGACGTCAGACCAACAGACGAAAGCCGCGCCAGCGCCGCCACCCGGAGCGGGGCGGCATTACAACAACACGACCTGCTACGTTAATGACATCATTAGCCTCTGACATAGTCTCTTTCACCAACCAACTCGATTCTTTGTGTTGATGTATAATAAAAACACAGGTAAACACATTTCTGGGTTTTATTAAATCACTAAAAATTTGGACCATGAAAGAGTAGAGCACTAATAAAACATGGCAGGCTAATGTGACCTTACATAAACTAGCGTAATGGGAGGACCGATGTCTCGCACCACCAGACTCTAAGGTAACTCTGGAGTCCGGTACTTTTCACCACGTAACTCGACAACCAGACACAAGTCTAAATTTTGGCATGACGTAAAGAACACGAAAACGAGCCACAACATAAACAGTCCCTCGGGAAACGCAGGGTGGGCTGGGCACCTGTGGCTGATACTACACTGAACTGTATACTGTTCACTAAGCTGGACTGAGCTGGAACTTAAATCTAGACAGCCCAGTGCAAAAAACAGACTTGGAAGTGTGTATATGTGGAAATAAAGATAGTTAGTCCGAATCCTGACAGTGCGGCCTGGTTAACACAGGAAAGATAGACCGTTCGGCTTTGTTTCAGTTGTGTACTACACACCAGCAGTACACAGTATGTAAAGTCTTAACAGCAGGCCAGTACACAAGACCTCAGCATACTGCATCATTTCTTACTAACAGGACGTTATGAATCGTTCCTATGATAACATGCGTCATACCAAGCTTTGGTTTGGGGGGGCTTGGTGTTGGGGTTGGAGGAGACCATGAATGATACCTTAAAGCTTGTTTTTTTAACAACAATAAATGGTTAATGTATTTAGAAACACAAAAAAATGTGTTTCCAAAGTTTGTAGCTTGGTATTAACAAGAGCCGTGCTCAACTACCAGCTTTTGATAATTCACTCATAGAAGTCCACCATGTAAACATGCACAGTTCAGAGTTACTTCTGCTCAAGGAGCTTCTTACTCACCTGCTTCCTTTGGGAGCAGAGGAAGACGGAGGAAGGAAAAGTAGTTCCTATACCTCACCATCACTTAGAGCAGCAAGTGTTATACGATAACACTTTTATCCTACTAAATACATAAACCAGTGATGTCCATATGTTTGTGCCAGAATTTATTAAAACTGAACACTGGGATCAAAGGTATTAATATTAAGGTATCCACCCATCCCTACCAACCAGTGGAGCCTAAAACCTGGACGTGAAGGTTGAAACATGGTTTAACAGACAAATAGGCATGTTAACACCTGTATAATAAAACAAACACATCATAACACATAACATAGTACAACCAGCATGAGAGAATTCACTGTTTCACAGAATTCATTGAGCATACCGATGGTGCAGTACCATGTATCAAACTTTACACCAGGCTGTATTGTGTCTGGTTAGCTGTATGAGGCACTTTCCTGTTGGTGCTTATTGTGTGCTTTGTTATCCGCTAGGACAAAGAAGTGAGAGACAAGAAGAGAGAGATGGGAAAAATAGAGATAGAGAGAGAGGGAGGGAGAGAGAGAGGGGCCTGATTCAGTTAACACATACAAAATGAGGCAGTTATGTATTTATTTATTTTTGCTATGAGATTCTGCAAAAAGGTGCAAGTTTTTGTCTTTCAGAGAAAAAATGCAAAAATAGAAAAAACACTTGAAAACAAATAGTTTTGTGTACAGTATTTTAGTGCTTATAATATCCATTTGTAATATATTTATAAGTATCTGCCTGTTCAGCCTAAAGCAGATCAACCCAGCCTTTTCAGATTGAAGAGCATTTCAGACTGGACTGCTTCTCAGACAAGTCTGAATAGTGGACATGCTCATATATCAGTCATGCTCATATATCAGGCGCAGTTTGTGGCCACACAAACATTACAACAAGTTTGAGTTGAGTTTTCAGGTTCAAGTTAAAGTTTATTTGTCATTTGCACAGCATGTCAGGACATTTATGCATTACAATGCTTGTGGTGAGGCTCAGCTTTAATACTCTACAGCAGGGCAGGATTAATATAATGTTAACATAAATACAGTATATAGTTATAAATAAAAATACATAAAAAGAGATAAATAAATACAAAATACACAAAATATGCACAAAATACAGAATATACAGAGAGGTTCTGTGTAGAGATTCTCTGATATGTACAATATGTAACACAAGGATAATCTGAGAGAAAGAAGGTATATGTATATTTCTTGTTTAAAGTAACTCTATATATTGTCCATAGCACTGATATGATATATTAATAATAATAATAAAGTGTCAGAGTTCAGTGGTATTGGTGAAAGGCTTACAGCTTGTTCAGGAGCCTGATAGCTTGGGGGTAGAAACTGTTCATTAGCGAGGTTGTTCTGGCCTGGATGCTGTGGTACCTCCTGCCTGATGACAGTAAGATGAACAGGCCATATGCTGGGTGGCTACTGTCCAAGCAGATCTTGTGGATTCTCTGGATTATTTTCACAAAACCACTTGAAGGTAAAAAAGTGCTGCCATGGTAAGAAAACTAACAAATGTGGAGTATAGGTGCATCCCAGAATGATTCTGATCTCATCTGCAGACCCTTTTGTGACCATTAGATGAGGCTGTAGCACAGCTCTCAGGCTTAGCTCAGGTTCTCAGTAAGGGTGCTGACATGGGAGTTTAGCAGATAGTCTCAGCGGTCATTTCCCTGTCAAAAGGGTAAGCGAGTGTAGATGTTTTAACATGTAACTATTTTTAAGAAACCACCAGATTAGTTTCCAAAGTGAGGCAGTGAATAAGAGTCTAATGCAATGAAGCATGAGCATGTATCACCAAAAATGACTTTACAGGAGAGGGCAAAGACAAGTAATATGAACTGATGTAAAGAGATTTTATTACAAGTGACTTTCGAGCATTTCTATTGGTCCATTCATCATGCGATTTCCACAAAATGTAAAGCTCAGCTCACGTGTTCAAATGATGCAATAAAATAAAAATAAGCAAAAATAGAATAGAGAGGTTTTTTTTGTTGGACAGCGATGCCACATAACACAAGACACTGTCAGAGCTGAGAAAACCAGAGCAGGTTTTCATCACAGATTTGATCCTGGAGCATGTGGTTGAATGTGTAGCCTAGAGACATAAATAAACTGGTTGATGTTATCCTGATTCTTAATGAATGTAACTATTCCGTAAAAGCATTATGTCACTGTAGATCATGTTACAGCCCTGTAATACAAATAGAAGAAGTCAGCATACAGCAAAGCAAAACTAGCAGGTGAACGACAGGCTGATTGTTACGTAATCAAGTGGCTTTATCTTCCGATAACAGAGCTTGAGTAGAGTCTTCTCTGAATGAGCCTGAATTATACCTCATAAAGCATGTGATTTTGTTTTGATGCACTGTAGCAATCATTTACACTTTAAGGTGGTGCCTTGTCACATACACAGTACATTGACTCAGTCACCAGTACACAGCTTACTTTTTGTAAAATATATTTTATTTGCACTGTGTCTGCTGCTCCCCTTTCTCCTAGTCTACTGTAGGAACATTCCTATACATTTGTACTGCAACAATAACGCTTTACTGTGTATTAATGAGTAAAGTAAATAACTATTTACATTTTAGTCATTAGGGCTTTACTAATTCATGTTTGTGTCTAAATGCATTGCCATGCAGGTAAAAGCACATTTGACCGAGTCAGGGTTTTACCTAACAGTAACAGCACCCCTGATTCACATTCAGTGGTAAGTGGGGAATTGCACTAAACGACTGTATAATCCATTGGCTGACATGTAAAAAAAATCATTCGGAGGGGTCTGACGTCAAGAATGGTTTAAGGTCAAGAAATGCACAGCTTTACCAGTTTCTATACAGTGGTGCTGACAGGAACCAGGGATCACACAATCTACAACACAGTTATAACCATTTTATGTACTATCTAAACAATCAGTGAAGCTACACGCGTCTTCTGTGTCTTTATTCCTTATGTGCTTTAGATGTGCTGCTGCTGACGCTAACATCAGGTAAATCTAAATAATAAATCTGTGGGGTCTATTTTACTGTATAACACTTGTGTGTTTATTAAATGCATTTAGGCCAAAAACTGTCATAAAACAAGACGACATACTGGTTATCCTTCGAACGCTCTGTGAGGGAGCTGAACTCGCAGACGTCCCAAACACCACCACTACGAGCAGTTCGGTTTCCATACACTGTACCATTTAACATCTGACTAATCGGAGTGTCTTATGGGTGGAAACCTGTAGAAATGTTGAAAAGTGGGCGGAATCCTCTGTTAAGGCGCTACACTGGTCGGGTGGTTGTCGGCCGTGTCAACCTGTGAGTAAAACGCACAGGCCGATCTGTGTGGCTCCACCTTAAGAAGGCGCGCTCGCTCGCGCCCACGTGACTGGCGGTTCCTGGAAAGTTCTGGGAAACCGATCTTTTGTGCTCGACTCGGTTTGGGTTAAACGGAGATTACACACACACACACACGCACACGCACACACACGCTCGCTCGCGCGCGCGCGCACGCACGAGCGCGGGGGGAGGGAACACAGAGCCGCTGGAGGTCTGACAGGTTCAGCCGGGGGTTTTATCGCTCCTCGCCGGCCGGGTGCTCTTGTAGCAGGGCTGTAATACGGCCACATGCCGGCCTGCGCCCTCACACACACACATACACTCTTCACCGGGCTCCCCCCTCACACACACAGAGGATGTAAAGGCTGGGGAGGAGGAGGAGGCAGAAACACGGGCTGGTGTCGCTTTGTTTACCCTCGGCGTGGCAGCTAACTAGGCAAAAACATCGATGCCAAATACAACGGAGGAGTAGCGGCGGGGGCAAAAGGGCGAAAGGCTATCTGTTTCAGCCTCAGGTTTACCCCCTCTTTTGCCCCTTGTGTCACTATGTGGAGCTCCTGATGACACAGCGGCGGCGGCAGGGCGCTGAGGGAGCCGGAGGAGCCCAACTGTCTAACATGGACAGATTTAGCGTTAAAGGTCTTAAAGCGAAAGTATCTGAAGTGTCTGGAGCTGTTTGTGCTTTTCTGTCGAGATAAAGGAGGTAAGTGTCTGTCAGTCAGTGTCAGTATGTGCTCCTTAGTTTGCTGAACATGCCCAATAAACTGCTCCTACACACACACACACACACACACACACACATATATACATATATGGAAGGGAGTTAAGATATTAATTGGCATTTAAATAACACTATAAGACGCAGGCAGGTATGTGGTATTGCGGGTATTCCTCCATCATGTGCCTGTAGGTTGTAGGTTTAGAGCTGATGTGTGTTGTGTGGAGGCAGCAGGTTCACAGTGGTCTGTATTACTCTCTGCTCTTCGTTGTACACACCGCGCTACATGTGCCCCAGTGGAGGTGCTGTGTTGTAGTATACTGCTGTGTTGTGCTGTTTTTGTTGTGTTGGGTTGTGTGGTATTGTGCTGTGTTGTGATGTACTATGATTTGCTGTGCTGTGTTGTATTATGCTGTGCTGGCTTGTTGTGCTGTAGTGTGCTTTGCTGTGTCTAAGTGTGTTGTGCTGTAATGTGCTGTGTTGTAGTGCGTTGTGCTCTGTTGTGCTGTAGTGTGCTGTGCTGAAGTGTGTTGCGCTCTGTTGTACTGTAGTTTGCTGTGCTGTGTTGTAGTGTGTTGTGCTGGGCTGTAGTGTGTTGTGCTCTGTTGTGCTGGGCTGTAGTGTGCTGTGCTCTGTTGTGCTGGGCTGTAGTGTGTTGTGCTCTGTTGTGCTGGGCTGTAGTGTGCTGTGCTCTGTTGTGCTGGGCTGTAGTGTGTTGTGTTCTGTTGTGTTGGGCTGTAGTGTGTTGTGCCCTGTTATGCTGGGCTGTAGTGTGTTGTGCTGGGCTGTAGTGTGTTGTGCTGTAGTTTGCTGTGCTGTGTTGTAGTGTGTTCTGTTGTGTTGGGCTGGGCTGTAGTGTGTTGTGTCCTGTTGTGCTGGGCTGTAGTGTGTTGTGCTCTGTTGTGCTGGGCTGTAGTGTGCTGTGCTGTAGTTTGCTGTGCTGTGTTGTAGTGTGTTGTGCTGGGCTGTAGTGTGTTGTGTTCTGTTGTACAGCTAGTGCTGTTCTTCATAAGACACAGAAGACCTGCTGAGCGGGCAGTGTGTCTGCGTCTGTGTGTGAGTGCAGTCCTACACGCTGCTGTTGGGGTTGGTCTCGTTCCTCGGCAGGTTTACAACTTTATTCATGTTTTTTTAGGTTCAGCTTGCTCATTCATAAGCCTGAGTGCCAGAGGATTGTAGACAGTCCGGCTCGTCTCTGAAGGACAAATTTAGCTGGATGTGTTTTGGGTTTCTCCAATGACCTGCCACTCCTCCGAGAACACGGAGAGCATCGCGGATGAGAGGAGAACAGAGCCGGAGAGGAGGAGAGCAGAGCCCGAGCACACAGAGCAGGGCGCCATCGCTACAGCCATGAGAGACCTGAAAAACACTGGTACACTAACTACCATTATCTCTCTTCTAACTGCAGTTTATTCTGCTGTTATTATTTCTACATCAGCTGTGTTGTGTTCTTACTTTATTACTATTGCTATTATTGTTACTGTTGCTGTGTACAATAACAACCATGAAATTACTAATAACATGATTGTTACAACATCAGTAATGATATTTAAAACGTCAGGCCTTTTACTATTTATTATTCTTATTACTTAAGCTTATTCTTGCTAATGCTGTTACTACAGTTTTTATCACTATTTTATCTGTAATTCTTATTTTTATGTAACTTAGCTATTCACCTTGCTTCTTAATCTTCCTCCTTGGTTGTTTAATTATTATTATAATTATTATTATTATGTTTTAACTGGCTAATTTTACTTTCTTCGTTTAGTATTTGCTGTTTGCTGCAGTGTATATTACGCAGTGTTGACTGCGTCAGTAGGGGAATCAAATGAATGCTAAAAATGAGCTCCAGCTGACTAGACTCAAACTGAAAACTGTGGATAAAGAGCAGAGCTCTGGTTTCACACCACCATTTAGTGCATTTAAATCATAAAAAGATGAATACCAGGACACCCAGAACATTCAGTGTATCAGTTTTATGATTTATTATATGCTAAGATGCAGCAGAAAAAAAGATATTAAATGAAAACTGGATTGGTTTATGTTTTATTTCTGTTTATGTTTCATGTGAATTTTTGTTCTATTAAGTGACTTGAGTTGTGGTAATGTATCACAAAGATGACTGGTGTTCATTTGTAATTCAAAGCAACCATTGTCCAAATGATATGTAAAAAAACCACCCCTTTTTAAAAATGTTTTCCCCCCAAAACATACAAAAAATCTTTGAATTTCTAATAACTCTTATTTTTTGACTGAGGCTTCTCTAAATACATATTTATTTTTGTTTGGTGAGAAATATGAGCATAAGGTCGTGTATATTGTATATGAAACATTATATTGACTTAAAAATCCAATAAGCACAAACCAATAAGCGCATACAGTACCAGTCAACGGTTTGAGGATATATTCTATATTTGAGGATATAGTTCTTGCAAATTTTGGGATTGACCGACCTTTATGTCTTAATGTAATGGTGGACTGTTGTTTCTCTTTACTTAGTTGTTCTGAGTGGTTCTTGCTATAAAATGGATTGGAATAGTTGTTAAATAAGGCTATTTACTTTATATATGTGTGTCCCAAACCTACCTCTGCACAACACACCTAAGGAGCTCAAGCACGTTAAGAAGGCAGGCACTTCCACAAATTAACTCTTGACAAGGTGAATATGGTTAAGTGAAAACCATTCCAGGCGAAAACCTCATGAAGCTGATTGAGAGAATGCCAAAAATGTACAATTTGTTAAAGGACGCCACTTTGAAGAATCTTAAGCATAAAACATATATTCTGCATAATTCCATATGTGTTCCTTCATAGTTCTGCTATATTCAAGAGTAATCTAGAGTTTAGAAAAAGCACTGAGTAAGAACTGGTACTATATATACAGCATTGTCATTTATAGGAAGGTACTTTCCATTAGGAGGTGTCTTTCCCACAACTAAAATTTCAGCTATATTTATTTTAATATATTTTTATTATAAAAAATATATATAAATATATATAGTCCCATGCCCTGCTCTTAAAATGCAGGGCCTATATATATATATATATATATATACAGGGGTTGGACAATGAAACTGAAACACCTGGTTTTAGACCACAATCATTTATTAGTATGGTGTAGGTCCTCCTTTTGCGGCCAATACAGCGTCAGTTCGTCTTGGGAATGACATATCCAAGTCCTGCACAGTGGTCAGAGGGATTTTAAGCCATTCTTCTTGCAGGATAATGGCCAGGTCACTACGTGATGCTGGTGGAGGTTCATCTTTCTCGGTGGTATGCTGACATCACCCTGGATACCGTGGCTCTTGATACATCACAAAGACTTGCTGTCTTGGTCACAGATGTGCCAGCAAGACGTGCACCAACAATCTGTCCTCTTTTGAACCCATAATGTTGTGTGCATTGCAGTATTTTGAGCAGAACTGTGCTCTTACCTGCTAACTGAACCTTCACACTCTGCTCTTACTGGTGCAATGTGCAATTAATGAAGATTGGCCACCAGACTGGTCCAATTTAGCCATGAGACCTCCCTCACTAAAATGACAGGTGTTTCAGTTTCATTTTCCAACCCCTGTATGTATATATATATATATATATATATATATATATATATATATATATATATATATATATATATATATATATATATATATATAGGCAGAGGCCCGGCATTTTAGGAGCAGGGCATGGGACTGCATCGCTGTCCCATATGGTCATATGGGCTGCTTCTCAAAATGCATCCTCATGCCTCTTGTGTTCGCATGTTCTTGTCTGACCAAGTTGCATTACTCAAGAACACATTTACAAAGAATGGTTAAGGGATCCAGGTGTTTCTTTGCTCCACCTCCAAATACTAAGAACGCATTGATTGGTGATTTGCAGACGATTACAGACTTAAATATCCAATACTTACTGCGGCTGAATACCCGTTGAGATCTCGTTTGTAATTCAGCTGTGCACTCAGATTCACTCTGGAACAAAGCGAGGCATGAAATCGGCATTAAAGCAGTCCAATATTTGCTCATTTGGCACAAATAATTCATGGTATGAAAGATCGTTCTGAGGACTCGTAAGAAGGAACGAGGCTCCGTTTAACAGTGCAGGTAGTCTGATCTTCATCTCTTTTCTCTGCTTGGTGCAATGCCAGTTCCTCAGCTCAGCAATAGCAGCTGTAGCAGCAACTTCTTTTCTTCTTTGTTTCTCATATTCCTACTTAAATTAGCCCCAAAAGCTGCATGAATATTCACTTTTTTAAAATCCAGGCATTTAACAACAGTTTAACCAAAGCTGGCTTCTTAACATTTATATCAGATTCTACTTCATGCTTAACAGTTGTATAGGATTATACTTTGGGATTCCCTGTTTAAATCTATCAGCTACTTAATGACCTCTTAACACTGGTGAAAATAGCTGGACTTAGTGCACTTAGGCCACACAGGCGTTCTCCATCCATGTGTCCTGCGAGTTAGTCAAGGATGTTCCCTCCAGGAATACAAGTATGTTTTTTCATTCTTGGTACTGAGTGACACTTAGGGTGAGCAGTTGTTAAGTCTGTTTAGAAGTTAGTCTGTCTGAAAATTGGCATGTAACATTAAGAATGGTCAGTATTAACACACGTTTACTGTAATTAAGTACATTTTTAGTTTTAACTAAAATATTAGGAGTTTCTATGTATTTAACTATCTCCGCTAGCTGAGTACTGACTATTGGCAATGATAAAATTAAATGTTCAGTCATTTGTCTTAATAAAATGGTCACACAAAGCAAAAAGATTTCTGCCCAAGCCCATGTTTTGACTCTGAACAAGTTTGGAAGAGAGCACCTCTTATAAGAATGGAATAGAACGCTTCCCACTAATCCATGCTCATAATGTATCCCCCTAACTTATTTGACATCTGCCTGATGTTGATTTAGTGACTGTTTTTAGGTTTGCGTGTGGGTTGTATGAGGCCAGTGGTCAGCAGCTGGAAGGCCTGACCCTAATCTGAGCTGGGTGTGCCTCTCTTTAGATGGATTGTTTTCCATCTAGATCAGGCCACAGATGAACAGTGCGGACAAAATATGATCACTGTGTGTGTCTTGTTTCTATGTTGGTATGCGAGAGCTGTGGGCTAAGAACTACACTTGCGTGTATGCATAGTGGTCTGCATGAGTCTGTCTTTAGTTGCAAACTCAGGAGTGCTGTCTGGTAGCGTTGGAGCGTTGCCATGTACACTTTCTATCTCGCATAATGCACCCAATAATCAAGATACAAAAGGCAACACTGACTGGCTTAGCAAATCCATCTTCTTGAGTGTGCCATTCAAATGAATGCTTGTAAATGCAGTCAGAAGGCTGAAGCCAATTTGTGAAAAGGGAGGACACATGCAAATTAGAGAGACGACAGCGACCCCTCTGTAACTGTAATCAACGATGCATTGTGTGCTAGACAGAGAACCCGTCACACACATCCCATACACCCACATAGTACCACAAATGCTGTCCAGACAATAAACCTATGTATGTTTATACAGAGGCAAGACCCAACACTGTGTAAACAGTGCGGCAATAAGTAGCCCACCCACAGTGTATAGCGATGCGTTGATCCAATCCACTTGATGAGATGTGACATAGTGACATATTTCGCGTCCAGGTCCAAGCCTCTACTGTGTTGGCTGAGGCTCTGATTGCTTGAGTAGATCTCATCTGAAAAAACGACTCCCTTGTTATTCTACCACTTTCCTGTCAGAAAAGTGCTGATAAAGAGAGCTAGCCAAAGCGTTCTTTACCTTAGCTGGGCAGCACAGTAAAATGGGCTACGGAAACATGCAGATGAAAACACCCTATAAAACATAGCCGATATTAGGGGTACCCACAAACAGCTAGTCTGGCAGTGAGTTCTAATGTTAGCTACGTTACATAGCCTGCAGACACCAAACTTTATTCATTCCTCTGTATTCATTCTTTTAAGTCGTGTAACTCACCTGAAACCATAATCCGATTTCTGCTTTGGAACCAGACAGTAAAATCAGGGAGTAAGACTTCACGTAATCGTAATGGAAAGCTCAAATTTTGCGCCACGACTTTTTTAAAAAACTGTCAGCCTACCTGAAAATATGAGCATGCACCATCAAGAGGGTGACAACATTTTAAATTAATTTCATCAAGCATGCTGTTGGTTTCAGAGCCACTCCCAATGCTTTGTCCCTATCTTACGGTTGCTGTGTTAACTGTTGCATGGTTATTTCTGGTACAGTGGCCTGTTTTTGCACACATGCCTACTGAAAATTCCAAAAGAAGCCAGTGTAACCATATACATGCACAGAAGAATCCGACCTTTGAGCTAAAATCCAGCTCCTGCTAAAATCAGATATCTTAATTGGATATCTAGACCTTAATCCAATCGGAGACATTTTAGTATGCTGTATAAATGGTAAGTGGGAAAAATTCAGATAGTGGCAGAAATCTGATTATGACTGAATTATTTAGTGCTTGTAAATGAAGTAGCTGTTTAGTGAAGTTTAGTAGCCTGCTGAGATCACTGTTTTGCATATTTAGTTTTGGGTCAAAATAGCCAGTCAAAAGTAAAATAGCCAGTCAAAAGTAAAAGAAAGTCTGTATAAAACAGGGAGTTCCAGAGGCCTCTGACACTGTACTTAGCATGTAGACCCTTTGCCTCTCCAGTTTCCCTTCTCTTCAGCATGCCTGCTTTCAGTGTTTTATAAAAATCTGCAGGAATATTTTCAGTCCAAAGTTTAGTCTCAGGAGCTGCTTTATCCATTTCTTCATATCCAGTGACCCAGGCAACCCTAAACACATTCAGTGATGTTAAGATCTGGGCTCCGGGGTGGTCAGTCCACAAGCAGCCAGCAGCTTCTTTGTTTCGGAAACTTGCTTGAACTGGCTTACTTTTCTCAATTTAAAGCAGGATTGGATTTCTCAAAGATGAAAGCTTTAAGTGCTTTTTATCTAGTTTGGACTGTTTGGGTGGTCTTGTATGGTTGTTAGGTGTTCCATTTTCATAGTGTCTTATTATTTCTTGATATTTTTGTTTCTCTTGCAAATGGATAGTCTCCTCAGAAATAAATCTACTAATGAATAACTTGTACGTAACAGCTGTTTTTGTAAATGATGTAAGTGAAGTGTTGTCTCTGTCTACAGTACTGCATATAGATGTCATTAATTTGGGTTATTACTGCAGAACAAGGTGATACCCTGAGTTCAGGTATTGGAATAGTGGGTAAGTGGAATTCGTAGTGGTTAATGAAAAGCTCAGGAGAATAATTATGAGTGTTTTCCTCTTATTCATCTGCATGTTTACAGTTTTCAGGATACTAAATCAGGGATGGGTTTAATCATCCTGAAACTGGAGACAAAAGAAAGGATGGAAGGAATAGGAGCCTTTGGGTGCTCATTTTTTTTAATTAGTTGAGGCTCTGGGCTCCCGAGTGGTGCAACCATCTATGCTTCCACTCTGTCTTGGCAAGTCAAATCATCTTCAATCTGTTATTTTCTATGTTGAGATTGTTGTTGAAATAGAATTACTGGTAATGTATTGCTGTTTTAAATTAAGTAATTAAATTTTAAGATAATTTGTTAGTGAGATAATTAGGTACAGAATAAATGTAACAATGGGGCTAAGGGGGGTTGAAGAGGATGCAACTCTGTGGATTTTGCAAGGCCAGTGAATGCTCAGCCACATTCGCAGCCCTGTGAATGCAGAAATTGTCGCCTTGGAATACAGGGATAGGAATGTTATGTTCATCTCTAAGATGATGAGCCAAAACTGGTTGTCCAACAGCGCAACGTAGACATTGTGGTCCAAATTTACTGTCACCTCAATCAAAGGAAACAAAGAATTTCCTTGTAATTAAAACACCCCTTGAACATCACAGAGGTGAGACATTTGTTTGTCTGGGAGTTACAGTATATATGTGTAGTGAAGCGATCGACTGTTTGCCTCCCTCTCGCCTTGTCCTTCCTTTTTTGCTTTGTATGTACATACAGTGCAGTTGTCATGGGGCTATTGGCTAATGGGGTCCTTAGGTGGCCTCCTATTCTTGGCTAGTGCAAAGATCACCCTGTGCCGAGCAACATCTTCATTCCACCATGAAGCTGCACCAATGTTTGAGATCCTACAACACATCAGCTATCATGCCAACAGACTAGGTGAATAATCAGCAGTAATTATTCTATTTCCTTTGAACGAACAATCATAACAAGCCTTTGTACACTGATTTCAAATGCATCGCAGGCCACCTACTGTAAATGACCATTACCTAATTCAGCCACCTTTTCACAGTGAAATTAGCAGCTTTGTGAAATGGCATTAATGATAATTAAGTGCTGTAATACATTCTTTGATGGGGTTGTATGCTGAAAACACTGACATGACTTTATGATTGCACTGGGATATAAGAGAATTATTAACGGCATTATTATTTTTTTTATCAGAAATGAAATGCGATTGCGGTTGAATATAACGTTACTCGCACTCAGTGGCTTTTAAAGGGGCAATGTGTCATGTGTGAACAGGAGTGCTGTTGCCATGGTGATATGAAAACGAATTTCTCATTTTTTTCATTTTTTCTTTATTGCCAGGCTACTGGCTACCTCTGTGTGTGTGTGTGTGTGTGTGTGTGTGTGTGTGTGTGTGTGTGTGTGTGTGTGTGTGTGTGTAAAAATGTGTGCCTGGAGATCAGAGACACCTAGTTTACTTTACTCCCTCTGGTGCAAATGAACCTTGAGTCATCTGGCTCTCATCTCTTTCTCTTCTTAAGAGGATTTAGCATGGAATGCCTGTTTTGCAGGTCTGAGATCCTTTCATCAAAACAACCCCTCATCACATTAAAACCGCTCAAGCAGAAGCCCATCGCAGGCACAAGATGGCAATGACGCCTTTCCAAGTCCATTTCTCCTGTGGTCACGCATGCAGATTAGATTGATTAAAAATACTGGCACTGAAACTCGGCCTCATATGGGCCTCCGTAATTAAGAGCTGAGAAGATCTAACCTGCTTTTTGGTAAACTGACTAGAATGACTTTACCCTGTGTTCTCCCGGAGCCCCTCGTATTGTTTTCTCTCTCTTTCTGTTTCACGTATTTGCCTTTGAGTGCATGACAGGATCAAGGTTTTGAGGATTGCTGACTGAGGGCTGCAAGGATGACTGAGTGCTGTCAATCCATTCATATGAGAACAGTAAGATTTCGCCTGCGTTCTGGCAGACTACTTATGGAATTGCTAATACCCTGTATATAGTTTAACCTGCATTTTCAATTTGAATACTTGGGTAGTAAATCAGATTTGGGCCACTTTGTGCAGTCCAAGCATAGCTGAAAATAGCACAGATGAGTGTATAAATATTATATAGCACTACAGAAAGTTTAATAACAATAGGGTCGATATTGATGGGGAATTTCAGAAATCTTTCACCGCTTTTTACTGGGATTCCCATGTCATGCAGTCTAAGAGAGGGATGTCCAGGATTATTCACACAGGGCTAAGGAGGCTGCAGGGTTTCATTCCAAACAAGCAGGAGAACACATGATCGATTGTTCAAAGACCGAGAGCAACTGTTTAAACAAGTGGAATCAAGTGTGCTCCAGCTTGGATAGAATGAAAGCCTGCTGCCACACTGTCCCTGTGTGGATAAGCTTGGGCACCTCTGATCTAACAGTACGTCTCTTTCACTATTCAGAAACAAAGATCAAGAAAAACAAATCACAGGCAGAACAATCCTTTAACAAAATACCCAGCCTTAACCCGCTAATGTTTCATATGATACTGTGCAAGTATTCCATCTTTACTCTAAAAGTGGGATCATTTCCTGATATTACTCTAAAATAAACTAGACAGAAGATGCTAAGCTAATGAATATACTTAACTGGTAACATGTGATTAAGTATGCATTAACATTCTGTGCAGTAGAGTGGAAAACCTCTACTGACCACCTTACTCTCTAGTAAAATGTTTTGTAGTTTGTGTGTGTGTGTGTGTGTGTGTGTATATCTGTGTGTGTCTGTGTGTGTCTGTGTGTGTATGTGTGTGTGTATGTGTGTGTGTATGTGTGTGTGTATGTGTGTGTGTCTGTGTGTGTCTGTGTGTGTATGTGTGTGTGTATGTGTGTGTGTGTGTGTGTATGTGTGTGTGTGTGTGTGTGTGTGTGTGTATGTGTATGTGTGTGTTTTGTTTTGTTTTTTGTTTTTGCAGTACTATTACACCTTATGTGTATATGTTTACAAATTCTACATCAAGTTTTACAACTTCATAATCTTAAAACAGAGCAAAAAAGGCACAGGGAACACAATAAAACATTAAAAATGGTTTGGTGTTAAAAAAAACTTGGCTGTTATATTAAACAACCAGCTTGAAAGTAAAATATGTAATTACAATAGAACATGGCTTTAAAAATGAACTGAACTGTTAAACTGTGTGGGAGTGGCTAAAAAATCACTTTGATTGACAGCTCTCTGTCCAACACTGCTAGCCTGCTCCATCACTCATACAGCACTAACACCATTCTCCAGCTTTTATGTAACGCTAACTGAACAAAAATAGCTGGGATATATAGATGCAGACGGATGAACAGAGGGCCAAATAACAGTCAGAACACAAATCAATCAAGGAACAATGCCCCTGTGTACATAAACAAGCTACAAACAGGTGGTCTAGCTTGCTAGTTTTTGGTTAGGATGGGTCAGCTACAGCTTGTTAAGTTTGTTACAGTTGAGTGACTAGACCAGATTCTCAGAACTGGAAGGTAAACTGATCTAATTTACAGAGAGTGTAAAATAGGGTCGATAACAGAGTCACAGTGCCAAGGCAAGTGTAACAGCGTACAGAGAGACAGAGTCAAAATCCAGAATAATCCTACCGACCAGCAACCAAGTTAACAGGCCAAGCCAAAAACACAATAAGCCAGGAACAAGTAAGATCTTAAACAGAGACCATACAGAATACAAGAGACCGCTCAGTTCACAACAGTGCTGGAAATACCTCCCGAAAGTGTATATATATAGAGAAGTAAATGACTAACAGGTGGTCTGAATTCCTCTTTAGGGCATCAGGAATGGCAAGGCAGTTTGTGATTGGCAGATAAGTGACTTGTGGTGATGACGTGAGGTGACACTCCATTATGGGATGTCAGAGACAGGAGCAGGAGCATGTGTACTGTTTGCCTGCGAGGAGAAGATCTACCTCATTAGAAAGAAAACACAGGCTTAGTTTTCCTGGGTCTCAACAATTTAACTCCATCCTTTCAAGACACAGAGAATGAAGCTGAAGTTCTCCACTCCACGCTACTTTGTAAGTCTTACTAGAGCCTTCTCTTCAGAGTCAGCTGTAGAGCCAGAGAAAGGCTTTTTCCTGTGTTCTCCCTGAGTTCATCTGTTGATCTAAGCTTGACTTCCTGATGGGCCCATTATTCTCCAGATGCACCTGCTGTTTATCCCTCCCTTACATTACCAACCGAGCTCTCTGAACTACACAGGCTATTTTCTCCATTTTCACCTCACTCTTTTATTACATCAGTCTCTTTCAATGCTTTTCTTTGTATCAGTCTTTTTCCCTAGTTTCTCTGCCATCTGAAGCTGGCATTAGCAGCCGTGGCCCGCTGTTTCAGACTTGAAAGACCAATGAAGGAGATAGACAACTCGTCCCTATTTTCCCTCTTAGAGATGATTCCTCAAACGACCACTCTTTTACAGCCCCCTGAGATGCAGCCTAGTGAAGCAGGTTATCTTGACCTGAAACTACTTCCGGCTGAGTGTTACAGTAGACGTGAAAAAAGGAGAGCAATTAGGCTAATTCACAGCAGAGCTGAACATTTCATTCCTCTGTGCTGTAGATAGACTGTAGTCATGAATTAGGTTACTGGTTGGTAGGTGGTAGATAATGAGTACCCTGCTGTATCATACTACGCCTTGCCATTGTTTTTGTTTGCCATTATGGTGCATAAATACTCCCCTCGGAAGTCTTGACCCTAATTTGTAGGTGTTCTCTAAATAGGCTAAATGCACAAACGATGAAGTGCTTAGGAAAGACATGCAGCTCGCTCTCCAGGCTATACTTGTTCTGTGCAATTAAATTAAAACATAGTAATGAATGAACATTGAAAGGCCACCTCATATAGTTTTTTTCAGCACTATACAGAATTATATACACTCTCTCTTTCTCTCTCTCTGTATCTCTCTCTCTCTGTCTCTCGCTCTCTCTCTCTCTCTCTCTCTCTCTCTCTCAGTCTCTCTCTCTGTCTCTCTCTCTGTCTCTGTCTCTCTCTCTCTCTCTCAGTCTCTCTCTCTGTCTTTGTCTCTCTCAGTCTCTCTCTCTGTCTCTGTCTCTCTCTCTATCTATCTCTGTCTCTGTCTCTCTCAGTCTCTCTCTCTGTCTCTGTCTCTCTCTCTCTCTCTCTCTATCTCTGTCTCTGTCTCTCTCTCTCTCTGTCTCTGTTTCTGTCTCTCTCTCTCTCTCTGTCTCTGTCTCTGTCTCTCTCTGTCTCTCTCTCTCTGTCTCTCTCTCTGTCTCTGTCTCGGTCTCTCGGTCTCTCTCTCTCTCTCTCTCTCTGTCTCTCTCTCTGTCTCTCTCTCTGTCTCTGTCTCTGTCTCTATCTCTGTCTCTGTCTCTGTCTCTGTCTCTGTCTCTCTCTCTCTCTCTCTCTCTCTCTCTCTCTCTCTCTCTCTCTCTCTCTCTTTCTTACCATCTCTGGAGGTTTACTACACTGTGCATGTCAGTTATACCCTCTGTAAGTCATTGTTGGCTGATGGAATATATACACCCTCTGTACAGATTCAGGGTCATTTATAACATGCACACAAGAGCATTCTGCCTGAAGCAGCTTTTTCGTGTCATGTTTTTTGATGCGATGGACTTCATGAACCTTAAAACACACCCACTTTTTTCCTTACTAAACTTTAATCCAGACAGGGAATTTTACACAAGATGGGAAAATTAAAGACACCGAAAGTTTCTACTGGTCCATCATGGCATGCTCATTTTGAGTGTTCCTGCTTTTATCTTTGGGTTCTACTAGAATAGATTTATATGCTTCAGTTTTTTAAACACAATATTTTAATCTGTGTTCACTGTCTGTCTGAAACTGAAGCTCTGTTAGAGCTCCTGTGTCTCTAAGCTCTGCCAGAATTACGCAGCCAGGAAAGATTTGGGGAATGCCTTCCCTGCCACAAATTTCCCAATGACTGGGATTAATGTCCATATGACCGTATGCTTCCATACACCCACAATTTCAGCTACTTCCTTCACACTATGGCCTTTGGCACGCCCAAATGCACTCACTCAGCCAATCATTAACATCTGCTCTGGACTCATTTACCACACATCACACGAGACTTTTACTGCACTGTACCACCTTTTCTTAATCTAGTCCCATCGCACATCAATAAGGTATTTATAGCCCCATCATCCTCAGGCAGCGCCATCTGCAGGAGCCTAAAGTTACTACCACCTTAAACATGCAAGGTGACACATTTTTTGTACAGTGAGCTTATAATACTTAAGATTTTCTCTCTTGCTCGTTCCCAGTGTGAGTGCCCACATCCTCCTTAAGGAAACACAAATCAATTTGATACAATCAGAGCCAGCGTGGAGTGAACCAAGAAAAATACATCCCAGAAAGCAAAACTGTTCTGGCCCAAAATTGGCCACATTCCTCATTTTCATCTGGCCCACTTTCCAGATGCCAGGTTGATGGCATTTGGGTGGACCGCTTCCTTGTAGCAAAATGTGGCCTACATATGTGGGGCAGAATAGCCATAGGGATTGCCTTTGTCAGATGCAGCCCACATCCACTTGCTATCTGGGATTTAGCGTATTAAATTTATGCAATGGTGAAAATGTGGCAAAAGTAATGAAACACAGAAAAAAGCGTGTTCAGTATTTGACCTTTGACCTTTGGTCAAATATTTCATTTTGTTTGGTTTCGGCTTTGGCTTTTTTTTTTTTCAGTGTATCCTTAATATATATATATGCTGTCATCTAGATAAGAGAATTTATTGTACAGTGTCATTGTTAAGTGTTCAGTAAAGATATGCAAATAAAGATTTGTTATTTCATGAAAAAAGTGCAGCTGAATCTGCCAAAGCTATATTACTGCTCTATAAGAGGTGGGGCTATATATGATGCTGTTTGGCTTTGTTTGGCCTTGATTTAACAGGCAGTCTTGTAGCGTCTGCACCATAACATGATACATGGCATCTCTATAATTGGATGCCGGAGAGGGGGATTGTTAATAGGAATGGATGGGTTTAATTAGGTTTCGTGTTGTCCCTTTTAAGCCGGTGAAAAGCTTTAGCATACATTGAAAGTATTCGCTCGCTTAGAAAGACAGCACTCTATGGGTTACCAATAAAGAAAAGCGAGGGCTTCTGGCATCTGTGTTGTGTTTTCAGCCTCGGCTGCACACTGATTTAACACCATGTTCAATTTTACATCTTTCGATTCTGTCCTCCTTGATGTGATTAGTGCTAACAGCCGAAGCAGTAACACGGCTTTAAGAACATAGCAACACTGTGGAAGAAAAGCACACGTTTTACATGCTGTATTTATACTTCTTCCTGTATGATCTTCTAATTGAATGGGAAAGTTGGTTACAAAGGTCTAAAATAATTAGGCTATAACTGATAAACAGATGAAATGATCTGAATATGAAACCTTTAAGCTCGATCAAGAAACACTGTAAGACTCACGAGGCTACATTTGGCGAAAAATACGCATTTAATGGCCAGAAACTTCTCTTTCCCACATCTCATATAAAGGTACTTTACAGTGCCATTCTGTTCTGTAAATAGTTCGTTTTACATTTTGACCACATGCCGTAATAAAATTTGGATATCTGTGCATACCCTGGATTTTTACTTCACAGTGTTTCAGTGTACGTTTAATGAAAGCCCCTTTGTTCGCATCCTGGCCTTGATTTACATTCTGATGGATTATGTTAAAGCATTCACCCAGGACTCTTTGCCAGAGTCTCCCCAAAGAGCCTGGAATGGTACAAGTCAGAGGAGGGCTGGAAGAATCATTTTACTGTTGATTGGTCATTAAAGATTTGTGGGAGCATGCTGGAGGCCAAATGGCAAAATGCTCTCAACTCCAGAGATCAGCGCCTCTCCCTTCCTCTCTTGACCATCATGGGCAATTGAGTCTTCAGCTTCATCCTCTCGCACCACAGCTGCTCCTTACATGGCCTACTACCCGCAGATTACCCATGACTAATGTACTTGGCAGAATCTGAACAGTAAATTGTCAGATGCAGACCGCAATATGCTGCATTCTTTCTTTGATGTGACTGCAAACCAGACCTATATTATCATGGGTGTTTTGTTTTTATCTCCTTGAATATGATAGACCGGTGCTGGAACTCCAGCTTGTTGGAAAAGTATTTTCATGCCAATGTGGTAGAAGAAATGTTCCAGACTTGCATACTAACACGTTAAGCTTGCATGTAACCCAATTGTGGGGCCCCAAATTTTGTAGAAGCTGTCAGGAAAGACTAAGCCTGATCAAGCTCTACAATAGACATGGAGATACTGTAGAATTCTAACATTATTATGATAATGCCCTGAAGATACTGTTAAACTCAGCTTTCACTTGTGAGGGGTTTGTTTTTCTAACAGCGGTTTAAACTCCATGTAAGTGATAAACAGATGACATGATCAGAATAAGAAACCTTTAAGCTTGATCAAGGAACCCTATAGGACTAGGCTAAACTTCGAGTTCTCCACCATCTTTTTTATTAGCATTCTTAATGTTAATAAAATGCTACATTGATGGTGGTAAATAATTAAGTAATAGAGTTAAAGTGTTTGGGAAATGGAAACTGAAACTGGGGAGTGACAAGTTGATCAACAGCTAGGCAAGCTCCCACAATAAGCCTTCCAGTTTATCAGACTTTAGTTTTGTTTTAAGCTTTTCTGCATTGGTAACTGTCGCTGTTTGGCTAACCAACTTATATTTTATATATTATTCTTTTACATATGTATGTTTTAATCATGCACATATGATCAGTTGCTTGGTAATAGGCATGACAGTTGATTACAGTTCTTTTTTTAAAAAGACGTGCTTCAGTACGGTGAATGTCTGGTTCCATGTGTCGACAATGGGTCCAAATCAGATGTTAATAATTGGCTTAAAGGAGTGACTGCATTTGGGCATGACAAAGACCATAGTGTGAAGGAAGTAGCTGAATCTGCAGGTGTATGGACGTGTATAATCAAACGGGTCTACCAGCAGTGGCTAAAATCTCAAAACTCTCCTCACAATAGTACCAGGGATGGCATCTACCAAATCTGTCCCAACTGAGAAATTCTTTGCTGTATGAGTGTATTAACACTGATGTCACCTACACCCAGAAACTTGTCCAGTCCATGCCAAATCTAATCAGAGCTGTCAGGTATGTTCCAGTCACAGATGACTTTTTTTTTGTCCAGTGAGTCCAGCTAATTGAATAAGGGACAAATAACATAAGAACAGAATACATAGAATTAAATAAAAGAGAGAATAAGAAGAAGCCAATATGAACCAACTAAGCTTCAGGTGGGAGCTTAACTGACTGCAGGAACATATTCTGTATC
Organism: Prochilodus magdalenae; assembly: GCA_024036415.1. Taxonomy (NCBI): domain Eukaryota; kingdom Metazoa; phylum Chordata; class Actinopteri; order Characiformes; family Prochilodontidae; genus Prochilodus; species Prochilodus magdalenae. The sequence continues at coordinate 255,245 of JAMWET010003863.1, forward strand.
TGTGAACACAATCTGCTTTAAAGATCTGTCAGGAAACCTTCAAAAACATGATTAAAATTTAAGGCCCTGGTACATCAGTTGGGAGCTAACAGTGCTAATAAATGAATGTTCCATTTTAAATTCAAAACAGACGTAGTGTATGCTGTATTCTGGAGTTAAGAGTGTAAGGGGATGGCTGGTGATTAGAAATATAAACAGGTACATGATATTTTCACTTTTTGCAAGTTTTTCTTTCTCTTTTCCTCCTGTGAAAAAAATAAGGTAGTTGGATCGGGGAGTGCACCGCAATGTTGTAACACTGAACAGTCAAAGGAAAGCCCTGTAATTAGGCTGAGAGGGAGTAATTACAAGTGTTGCAGTACTATTTCCTGCTGTTTTTAATTCAGTAGTTAATACTGAGACTTTTCTCTCAGCCCCAGATGAAGAGAAGCAATGTCTCCTATTCTTTTCGGCCCCCAGTCTCTGCCGTTTATGTGTGGTCCCACCACAACGTTAGTATCACTTTGACGCTTAATTAGTTTATCCGTGTTGGCATTCCGTATTTCTCTCTGAAAGCGAAATGCGGAGACATCTGCCAAGACAAGTTAATACTTCGGGGGCCTCTATTCAGGCGTTTCTTACAGTCTTCTGAAGTGGTATCAGGTGTGTTTGTGTATGCAAAATCTTCCACAGGCTCCCGGGTGGTGCTTCAGGAAAATCTCCAGCCCAAACTCTGATCCGCCTCACACTTTCTCCCATCACAGTCTCAAACAGTGCCGTCAAACAGTATCTGCTCTCTGCAGACCTCCTGCCAGACTGCAAGTCAAGACAAGGCAGCTTCAATTACTTGACTTATGCATGAACATCAGTGCCCATCTGCCTTGAGAGTACGACTATTGAATAGTTTATCTCCTTTCATTCTATAAAATGCTATCTAACTAAAATTGTGTAAGGACATGACTAATGTTTTACTTTAAAAGGCTTGTGTCACAGAAAGTCTAGTTTCCCTCACTTTCTTGAAATAAAGACATTCCTAAGCTTTCAAAACGAATCCTTCAATACTTGGTCTGTACATTCTGCATGTGGTAAAAACACCTTGGTTTGAATCCACTGGAAAGACCAAAACATTTACATATACCTGCTTAGTCTACAGCAAGTTAACGCCACCCATGTTAAAGTAATAAAGACTGTGTCAGCCCAAAACTCCTTTATGAACAAAGCATGAGACATGGAAGCCAGTCAGAATAAAGGTCATTTACATATACTGGTCTAAGAATAAATGCAGTCAATTTAACTGCAATGAAAGTGATCGTAAACAAACAAATCGTCGCTGTCCAAAGAAAAACAAGTATCTCCAAAATGGCAACTTTACAGGAGAGGGCAAAAACTTCATTTAACTTTAATATAAGTCAATGGAACCAGACGTCTTTCCAAACAGTTTTGGGCCATTTCTGTTAGTTCATTCATCATGAGATTCTGACACAGTGTAAACGGCAGCTTCTGTGTTCAAATGATGCATAAAAGTAAAAATGGACAAAAAATGCACAAAAGATGCATGTTTTTCATTGGACAGCGGCGAAATATAATTAATCCACAATGTTTTATGAGTGCATTTCAAGGAGAAAGGCCCTGGAAATCAATAAATCATATTCAAAGAACAAATCACTATTATCATTGTAGCTTCCCAACTGACCGTGGATGCACAGAGGCTTATGGGAGGCACTGGAGTAAAAAAGACTTGGCTTAGTCAGTAAACAAGTTGTTGTGGACATTATGAAATATATATATATATATGTTCGTATGTGTTGCTTGTGTCATCCTGTTCTTGTCTGTGGCCCTGGTAAGCAGGGTTTGGTGGTATAATCGGTGAACTCTATCCTGACCTGACTACTTCTCAGCCGTTTCACCAAAAGCACTACATAGAGCTTTCACCTAAAGCACTACATCTTCTTTCTGTGCATCAATGCCACGTTGTTGTCAGAAGTGGGATCGTCTGCTAGTGATCTGGAGGGGAACAGTGCTACCATGAACTTGTAGAGGTCCAATGAAGAAAAATAGTCCAGGTCAGGGAGGATGGGCAATGGAGATGACTGCAGCATGACAAAGACCAGTAGCAAGCAGAAGACAGCAAGGAAGGCAGCTGAGTGTAACATGGAAGATGGGGCAGGGACATCCCCGGGTACACTGCACCCAGAGGAGCAGGGAAGGCACATTTGGCTTGTCACAGCAGGCAGCCTTCTTGCAGCCCCATACGAAAATGCCCTTTCTCTCTACTTAGGCTTGCAGTAGTAAAATGATGAACACCTCTGAGTGGCTAATGCAGGGTCATTATGTAAATTGTATAATACCAAAGCAGCTTTCTCAAGGAGTCTGCAGTACAGGCTAAGGTCACTTTCTTTTAGCATGCAGGCCTTGTTTCTGCCCTCTCGAGATTACTGGCTCGTGTGCACATATTACCCAGCTTGAGAGACAAACAAAAGTGTGACGTATTTCATCAGAAAATGAGATTTGGAGGCACTAAAGTAAGCAAGGTGGCAGCTCGCTAATCCCTGCCTGGCCCTGCTGGGGTGGCTGTACAGGGCCTCCCTTTAGGAGACAGCACAGAATGGCATGAATAAAACATGAGCTCGGCTTAGACACCAGCACCCCTGGCTGCTCCAATCAGAGTTATGATATTGACGTGCTCTCGAGAGCCTTTTAAATGTTTCTCCTCGTAATCTGACTCGGCCCTCTGGCTCCTATCATCTGTTGCCTAATGACTTTGTAAGGATAAGAGGAAAAACGTGTATCAATGTGTGTGTCCGTGTGTGTGCCCGTGTGTGCGAGTGTGTGTGTGTGTGTGTGTGAGTGTGCATTTTTTCAGTACTAAAAGTGAGACTAAGTAAGCATAAGGTGTTTGCTCATGAGTATCTTATGGGTCTCATCAGTAGGGCAGTACCAATAATGGAGAGTCTGTGCAACCGGTGCATAGCAGCTGCATGATGTGTATAGTAAGAAATCATTATGTAATCACACTCATCATCAAAAGAATAGTTGCACTCAAAAGAAAGTGTTGGACTGTAATGCTATTTAAAAGATAGGGGTTACCAGGTACAGTAAATGATGATAGATTTAGGCTGATGTGGCCAATATTTATTGAGCTACACATACAGAAGTACTATCTCTCAGGATGGCATTGGGCTGCCATGTTTGCTACCCCAGCAAACCAGACGTCTCAACATGCCATACGGATTTTAGAGGTTCCTTAATGGTGTCCTGTGATAATCCATCCCATGCATCTTGAATATTCTCATGCGGTGTCTGCAGATTTTGCAGTAGTGACAGCAGACCTTCTAGACTTCAAATGCATGACAATAAACTTTTTATCTTTGCACTGACCACTGTGCCTCCACACATTTCATCTCCAACAAAATCGCAGGAATCACTGAGGATGACCTCTTGCCAATTTGAGTCACTCCATGACAGTCTGGCATGACACCATTGCAGTCTTTGGTAAAGACAACGTGGTGTTATGGGCAATCTCTGTAACGGTCGTGCATGTAGTCTTGTGTTGTGCAGCCAGTTGCCAGTGATGCTGGTAGTAACAGGATGACTCATGGACGACATCACTGCTACACATGTGCAGGCAAAAAGGAAAACTGAATCATTCTCAGGTCACACGATGTCAAACCTACCCACCAAGTTTCATTCCTGTCAGTTGATCTCTTCTGAGTGCAACTATTTGTGCTATCTTTTTGATCAAATCAAATCACTTTATTGTCACATCACATTTTCACAGGTGTGAAGGTGAGTGAAAAACTTAGGTGCGTAGTCCCTTACAGTACTTCAATACAAACATATAAATAGACAATAAATATATACAATACTAAACACTAAAATCTCTGTTTACACTAATTTACAGTTATGAATAAAAGTTATGAATAAAAACTTTGATATATGCAGATGTACCCATTACCATATAGCACTATGGTAAGGCTGAGGTAGATGAGAGATGCAGGGTATATACAGGGCATAGAATATTATATATGTATATACATACACTACAGATATACAGTGTGGATGGAAGAAACAGTAGGTCAGTCTATGTGCAAGTGTAAATATGCTAATGTAAGTATATTCACTTTATTATAAATAGCTCTTAAATAGCTTACATAGCTTATTTTGCAAATGCAAAAATAAAAGAAAGAAAGAGATATCTTGATGCACATCTTGAATTGGCATTTTTGCCATATTGCCGTAATTTTGGATGGTCAAAAAACAAAATTGCATTTTTGAAAAATCAATTTTTTATTAAAAAGAGATTTCCTATCCATGCTTTTTCATAAATAAATCCCAATGGTAATTTCCCTAGCAGTCAATCAAATCAGGGAAAAATATATAGGCTGTTCAGGTTTGCATATATAACCCATTAAGTCTTAGTACTGAAAACAGCCTGTTTAATTCTAAAGAATAACGAGAGGTTGGAACATAGTCATGTAATAATGAATGAAGGCCGCTTTGTAAAATGCAAAAAAAGATGTAGGATATGGGCCCTGTAATCCATCTGACTTCCATAGCTTGCTGAAAGCTTCCCTCTGTGGACGCATAACGTGTCTACTTTGCCCGTGACTGATGTCTTTGATTGAGTGTGACTGATGGTCATTAGCATGCAGTAACTTTCAAAGGACTCCATGGTGATGATTACTCCAGGTTATCATCACCATCTGATGGATATCCGGTCGTAAAATGTACTTCAGGATGACGCACTTGTTGTGTTCTGGCCCTGCGGTTAATAGAAATGATGAATAGCGAGCTGGTCACTTGTTAATGGACAAATCACTTTTGGAATGACTCAGCCTATAGAGATGGTATTAGATGCTGATTAGTGAACACAGAGCTACATGTGTAGTAACAGCATTCTCTAGAAAGCCTCAGTAGGGCTGCCGACTGAATTACACGCACACATAATGGAAACGCGATCACCTATTTTACTGTCTCATTTACCATCTAGTGAGGCATGTCCAGTGATTCACTGGCCATGATGGCGTCCTGGTGAAGTTACAGAGAAGCCCATAAAGGCTTATGCTATTAAGTTACACTTTTGAGTGTATATGAGGCTCAAGGCTCATAAGAGGCTCCAATATTTCATTGAATTTCTGTTTTCTGCACATTTCCAGACACTGAAACAGAAGTGACTCTTCACCACACCCGTGCTCTAGCTTGCAGCGTAATGTGGCACGAGACTAGCTGCTAATATCTGTGGGCTAAAAATATTTGGAGGGATGGTGGCATGTAGGTTGACTGTATTGGTCCCCCACTGCAAAGCAGAGTAATTGTCATCAGAGGACACCTCTGATATCATCTTCAAAGAGTCCAGGCCTCCTTCACACCAGTGATCTGATGAAAGGCCAGCGAGGAAGGAAAGGGTATTCCTGTGAGGCTTTCTGCTTTGAGTTTGTCCTTTGGGGCTTCTTTGAAGCTCCAGACTGTGGAGCATCATACAGTAAGATCCATTCGGTTTCAATATTGGCGCAGTCCTCATTGGAGCTCCATCTTGGGCGGCTCCATGCATTTCTTTCACTTCAGAAAAAGCTATTTCACCCTTTCCTAATACAGGTTGGCAGTGTAGCTGTATTTTATCTTGTTTAATATAATTAAAGTTATAAATAAATGTATAGGTTTGTTTGTAAACACATTATAGATTTCTAACTAATAGATAATATGATATGTGATAGAGAATAAATGCTGAATTAAAAAAAAAAAGACATGAAATACGTAGTGCTAAATTGTGGTGTTCTTCTGCTAGGCTAATGCTGCTATCAGCTAAGCGGTACTTTGAGTAGCCAGGCCTACCTGACATTAAAATAGAGAAAAAAAATGACCATGCTGTTACAGGCTGAGAGGAATGAGGTTAATTTTGGTCAATGTTGGTCAAGTCAATGTTCTTCGGCTCTGAACTGGATTCCTGCTCTAGTGACTTAAACACATACAGGGGTTGGACAATGAAACTGAAACACCTGTCATTTTAGTGTGGGAGGTCTCATGGCTAAATTGGACCAGCCTGGTGGCCAATCTTCATTAATTGCACATTGCACCAGTAAGAGCAGAGTGTGAAGGTTCAGTTAGCAGGTAAGAGCACAGTTCTGCTCAAAATACTGCAATGCACACAACATTATGGGTGACATACCAGAGTTCAAAAGAGGACAGATTGTTGGTGCACGTCTTGCTGGCGCATCTGTGACCAAGACAGCAAGTCTTTGTGATGTATCAAGAGCCACGGTATCCAGGGTAATGTCAGCATACCACCAAGAAGGACGAACCTCCACCAGCATCACGTAGTGACCTGGCCACTATCCTGCAAGAAAAATGGCTTAAACTCCCTCTGACCACTGTGCAGGACGCAGTATATGTCATTCCCAAGATGAAATGACGCTGTATTGGCCGCAAAAGGAGGCCCTACACCATACTAATAAATGATTGTGGTCTAAAACCAGGTGTTTCAGTTTCATTGTCCAACCCCTGTATAGCTGTATAAGTCCAGTAAAGCTTATTTGATACTTGAAAGGCTGTACATTTCCTGCAATTGGCCATGGTTTCAACACCTTCATTAGACACGCCCCCAGCATTTCAGAGTTTATATACTTGGCAAATTATTTGATCATTAAATTTTGGCTGGGTGGTTAATAAGACATTTTTCAGATCTAAGCACATCACACAGGATAAGAATAAGCAGAGGCAATATTAAAACAAATTAGTATGAAATGATCTTGTTAGTCTAATTATTATATCACATCTTATACTGAACACTGCAAATCCAGCCTGTGTGCTTTCCTTTCTGTTTCTTTTCTTTAAATGATCAAAATCTAATTATGTGCTAAACGTTCCCCTTGTAGAAAAATCTCAAAGAATAAAATCTCAGTCTTTGAAGTTAAAATAACTGTAACTTTTTGTTAAACCCCCCTTTTTACTGTGGTTCAAATCCATGCCCACATGCTTTACCCACACAACTGATTGTTATTGTGTTATTTTCAGCATCATAGTTAAGGTATAGGTGCCTATGGGAAACCATGTCATCAAAACAATAGTGGCACCCAAAAGGATTGTAATGCTATTGGGAAAGGAGATAAAGGTTACCAGAAACAATAAATGATGAGAAATTTAGTCTGATGTGGGTAATATTTAATGAACTACACATACAGAAGTAGTGTCTCTCAGTATGGTGCCAAGTCTCCATGTTTTCTACCAAAACATACATATGTCATCATGTGTGGTAGGGGTGGAGATGGAGTGACACCAGGTCATGTGGACATGTGATGTGTGACAACCAATCGTGCAGCTTGGCACATACCATGGACTTTCTGGTCGTCTCCATCAAGACAAAAGCAGGACACATCACTAAAGCTGTTCTGGTGCTGACACTAACAGGGTGACTAATGGAGGGCATCACTGCTCGCTGAATGTCCGCAATCATCAGAGACCGAGCGTGAAACTTGATTCATTTGCATGTCTTACAGTGCCAAACCTACCCACCATGTTTCATTCCTGTCGATTGATTCCTTTCTAGGTGCAACTATTTTTTAGACAGTTAATGTAATCAACATTACTGAACCATATCTGAACCATCTAGATTTAGCTGCACAGAAAATGCACCATGTTAGGCATCATGTTGCATAATTACTTATAATTATTATTGGGGCCCATAAAAAACATAGTTTTATATATTTAAAAATGCATATTTATATATTGCATATTTATATGTTGCATATTTTTATGTTGCATATTTATATATATATATGCAACATGTAAATATGCAATATATAAATATGCATTTATGCACATATATATATATATATATATATATATATATATATATATATATATGTCTATATATATATATATATATATATACATATATATATATATATATATATATATATATGTGTGTATGTATATGTATGTATGTTAATATTACAGTACTTAATATTGTACAGTCCCGTCTACTTATCTCAGTTTTCTTTCCTAGCAGTGGAACAATGTCCTTTACAGTAATTGTCCTTGTCAATATCCTTAATGCATTTTCCCTACAGCCCAGGCCTTAGCAAACAGCAAGAATCAGTGAGCAGCCATCAAATAAACCGCATAGTACCAGACTACTGATTGGATATCAGACTGTCATGAGATGAGATCATCTCATTTTAGTTCAAGTATCATCAAGCATTGATGCCGTGGTTTTGCTGTATCATCCACAGTTACGTTCAGCTAGTTTCATATGAAGCTGAAGCTGCCATATTTGCTATAGAAACAGGAGTGCCCTGCTGGCTACAGTACTTGCTGAAAACCGTGTTACCAATGCTATGCCTTGGACACCCCCACCTCCTTTATCTAACATGATTACCCACTGCAGTGTTCTGTCTCGCACTGCAGACTAGTATTGACTAAGCTCACTGCAGCAAATAAACTACCTATTGAAACAAACACCTAATCTTATGCTGATTGAGGCTGGGCTTTCTGTACCTGATTGATTTATTGCTGCACATTATAGATGTGCAAAAAGGGAAAAGGAAAACCACTGGAGCATGAATAGATTTTATTAAGGGTATTTGACAGAATTTGTGTGCTTTGAAATAACCATACAAAACAAACTAATACTTTGCTATTGATAACATAACGAGCAGACTTTCTGTTCCATTCCTTTCCTTAATCGCATAATGTGAACATTATGATTTGCATACGTCCTTGATGAAGAGGAGGATTGCCCAGCAACTGATTCAGAATGTGCTCAACCATGGAAACTGTGTTTTTGTACAAAGGGGGAGCAGACAGCCAAATGTGTAGGGTTGTGAACAAAAAATAGGTTGCCGTGATTTGCATAGAGCATTTCTGTGGAAATAGCATTTTACTACATCTCCAGCTGTGTTCAGGAACTGTGTGGAAATGACTCTGACTCTTTCACACAAAGGAGAGAAGTACATCATCATAGTGAGGGGTTTTACTGAGGGATGTGCTCTGTTTTTCAGACTGGGAGCAGTCTAGCCTACCTGAAATCAGAAGCCCAGGGTTCACCTCCAGTTAACTCTGCTGTGGTTCACTGGGCGTCTGGAGGTACCACATCCACTCCCGGTACCACATGTAGGGTTGCTGGATTGGTTCAATTTGTAAGGTGACTACATTGACTGCATCACGTTACTTCCCTTTTCCAGCTTTGCGATGGCTGATAATAGGCTGTTCTTTGCTGCTTTGTATCCAAGGAAAATATTTAAAGTCGGCAAACACGTGAAGCAAGCGCATACCATTTTGCAAACCTGCATGGGAAGTATGGAACAGTGCAAGCGATCCAAAGTTTGGATGGAATTTGTGTGTGTGAAAGCAAACGAGCTATAATGAGCCCCCTCAACAAACCAGGAATCAGTCCTTTAGTACGGATTCAAGTGTTCTGGAAAAGTGTGCAAATCCTTTTCGGTACACATTTGACCCTATAGCCATCGCCGTACCTTATCGAAGGTGCATTTACGTTGTTTGTAATTTGGCGAATGAATGACCATCTGTTTGTTCAGACGTTAAGAATTGACACTAGCAGTGCAGGTGTACAGGACTTTGTAAGCTTTGTAAAATTCTCCCTCATCTACTCATAGTAATAATGTTTTATTAATATTATATTTTATTGATGAGCAATAATACATATGCTGCTCTTGCTAATGTCTTGGACATCCCTCTCTCGTTATCTTTTTTTTTTCCCTCTTACTATGTCTATTAGTGCAATATCCACCAAAACTGCTCCTGCATATGTTTAGTATATTACCTACATCATATATATATATATATATATATATATATATATATATAAATTCTTTTCACTTTTATAGCCTGTGGTTATTAGTTGTTCGGTAACCCCCACTTTAATCATTCTGATTAATGTATGTACATATTTCTGAGTACATAACTCATATAAGCACATCAACCCTGCTCACTTTTATAACATGAGCTTATTAGCTCTTCTGTATCCCCCTCTGTTTTATTCTGATTAATGTATGTACATACCTCTTAGTATTAACCTTATATATCCACATTGACCCTGCTCATACTTTTTTATCTGTTGTTAATAGCTCTTCTGTGACTTCTGTATCTTACTCTAAATGTGTGTGTATTCCCCTGTGCAATGTGTATAGTACTGTGTAGTAATCTCATCTAATCTTACAAATGTGATATGGAATCCAAGTTTAGAATTGCTCCAACAGTTTTACCCCTACATCCTGAGTTTCTTGGTATTCTGAATGCATCTGACAAGTACCAGTGGGGTAAATCTAACAAGCAGGCACAATGATTAGTTTTTAGGTTGCCTGAGTATGAATCCCTGCAGTGAATTAGTGACAGCTACAACAAAGACAATACAAAACAGCAGTTGGTCACAGTGAGGACCAGAGACTAAATATGCAAGATCAAGTTGTATACGAGATAAGGCTGAGACAACTGAAAAGTATCTGAAGTACAAAAGACAACCGTTAGGTGTCTAAAAAATTGAGAATGATCACTGCCACCCATATTTCTTATCCTAGTCTAATGGCTTACTAATGTATTATTATTTATATTTTTAACTGACTGATTCGGGATTGAGAAGTGAATGCCAGACTTTACTGGGGAAGCACTCAGAGAACTTGTGCTAAAGTCCTGGGTGGCTTCTGTTGTGCACCAGAAGGCCATACCCTCAAAAGCTCCAGATGTTAATGGCAGCTGCTGCTAGGTTTTTTGAGGTCTTGAGATTGCATCTTGCGATTGCAACTGCATATTACTGTGGTATGCCTGACGACGCTCGAGAAGTTAAATGTGAGTTCTGGGCATTCCTGATGAGATGCAGATCCTAACGAGTGTCACGAGAATTGATGTGCACGGCTGCTCGGTTACTGCAGTATCTAAAAATTCGTGCCTGTTTATTTATGCCCTCAAGGTTTGGGGCAATGATAGGTTCTAACTACCACATCAACAAAATTGCATAGACTTAAGGGTCCGGAGAGGGAATACAGCAAGCCAGGAGGAGGCAAATATGCAAAACCAATAGATAGGGCAGTGATACGCTGACACAAAGATACTGAAGCAGAGCAGGAAGGCCAGGAATGGGATTAGATGATGAGAGAACAGGTCGAGTAAGGAATGGTTTGGGATGAAATCTGATGGGGTTGGCCTGTAGAGGGGATTGAGTTAGGATGAAGAAGGAATTGGGAAGGGATGAAAAGGGGATTGAAATGGGATCAAGGGAGAGAGGTTGAGATTACAGCAGTAAGGGTAGGAATTAAAGATGAAGCAGGACTACCAGTGATGTCTTGAAGTCTTGTTGTCCCTGGGGTGATGCTGGCATATAGGTGTGGTGATATTATTGGGTAAAACTGTCACAAAGTAGGACAGGTAGACGTTCTGAAGAAATCTCAGTCCAGACTGTCATGCCAGGAGGATGAGGCTCCAGGGCAGTAGGAGTTTACAAACCACAGCAGCTAACCAGAGCTCCAAACTACAGGGTGCAGAAAGTACCAAAATGAGCCAACAAGTTTGGGGCCGGTACGGAAAAGAGTTTTTTATCTATGGACTGAAGTCATTAGAAACAGACTAGACAGGAAGCTGAGAAAGAGAACTTGGAAATTGCGCTGTTAGGCAGGATCTGCAGGAGCAACCACTGAGCACCTATATTTAGGTAGTCTTCAGCATTGTAGTGACACTAACACGGTGGTGGTGTGTTAGTGTGTGTAGTGCTGGTGTGAGTTGATTAGACTGTGTCCACTCACTGTCCACTCTTTTAGACAAGCCTACTTTGTGAGTCCACTTTGTAGATGTAACATCAGAAACAGTAGCTTATCTTTTGCAGCACGATCTTTGTTGGTCATCCTCCATAGCACAGCAGCACTGCTGTGTCTGATCCACTTCTACCAGCACAGTACACCCTAACACACCACCACCACATCAGTATCACAACAATCTACCACCCAATCAATGTCTGCTTTATGGTGGTCCTGTGGGGGTCCTGGCCACTAATATACAGGGTAAATGAGGGCTAACAATTGCAGAGGAACAGATGGGCTATAACTTGTAAATGCAGAACTAGAAAGTGCCTCTGAGGTGAGTGGAGCTGATAATGAGTCTAGGGTCCAAATAAAGTGCACAGCAAGTATATATAGCTAAGAGGGGCTTTCAGGTGTGGGGCTTTCAGGTCTCTCGCAGACTCCTCTATACAGCAGAAAAACCCAGAATATCAGGTCTCCTGACTCACAAGCTGCTGAACGGTTTGGCTCACAGGGGCGCCCCGCTGGTGTCATATTCGACGGGGGTGTGATACGTTCCCCATAATTGCACCTACTATTACTGTGTCTTGCATGGGAAGAGAGAGAGAGAGAGAGAAAGAGGGAGAGTAAGAGAGAAAGAGGGAGATCCACCGAGTCATTCCTGGTGATTAATGTAGGTATGCAGAGAGAGGCCGCTGGGGAACGTGTGGAGCATAATTATTGCAAAGTGTCGAGCAGCGAGAATACTTTATGCCACCCCACCCCCCAAAACGACACCAGCCACAAGAACAATTAACGTTAGAAAAGGCCATGTTGGGAATCTATCATTTAGCCTGGCCGGTCCTCCAGTGTGAGGGGAGATGGCAGTGGGGAGGAAGATTTGTGGAACTGTAATTGGAGCAATTTGAAGGATGAATCATGGCAACAAAGCTGGCCTCCTTTCAGAGGAAAGCTCTGAAATCACCCCTGAAAGAGGGTGAACTCTAACAACTAACCATGTCTTACATGGAAGTAAATAAAATGCTGAATTCTTCTAATTATTTATTGTGCATTTCTGACATACATGAGCACTATGGGCTTTTTGTGTCTTTTATAGGAGTTTTAAGCTCAAACTGGACACAGGCTGCCCATGAAACCAGCCTAAACTTGTAGTCTATGGGCCATGTCCATGGAATGAAATGAGAGTTCCTCTCCCATGTATATCAGGAAATGGGTGTATTTATTGGAAGTGCTTGTGATCACATGTTCATTTTTGATTTACTAAAGTTTGAGTAATCTGCATTCTGCATGCAGTGAGGGAGCAGTTGCAAGATGCAACCTGACTCCAAACAATAGGGGGCAACATATCACCAGAAAATGCGCAATTACTCCTCCTCCCTCTTTAAATCTTACCAGTCTAGAAGAAACGCTGTGTTAACTCACCAATTGCCTCAACAGCGGTGGAGAGCAGTGCCGATGTTAACTCTTATTTGGCTTTAATTTATATCACTTCTTTTGCTACTGCTGAACATGAGAGCAGGCAGCAGTGGTTCTTATAATGGTCACTTGCCAAGAGCTCCAGCCATCACTGTGTTTACTGTCACTGTGTGACTTTTATTGGCTGTCTCTTATTTATCTGTCCTTAAATGATCTACCTGGGAGCAAGATCTTCAAGACTGACATTAAGTTTGAATATACCATCAGGGCAGAGCTATTTCTTCATCATCTCATGTTGGACTAATTCGGCTACAGTGACTCATTATCGCCTAGTAGTATTATGAGACAGGATAGGTTGAGGCTGGCAAGCATGCTAACTTCATTATATAAGCTCACCAGACCAAAAATATGTCATCTTGTGTGTTTAAGGTGGAAATAAGTTCACGTTCCTGTAGATGGTGCTGCACGAGGATGATGGGGCTATAAATGCCTGGGTGGTGTGTGTGATGGGATTCATAGATTGAGAAGACTGCTACAGTGCAGTGAATGTCTCATTCCATGTGTGGTAAATGGCGCCAAAGCAGATGTTAATGATTGGCTAAAAGGGGTGATGGTGTTTAAGCGTGCCAAGGAGCATAGGGTGAAGGAAGTAGCTGAATCTGCAGGTGTATGGAAGAGTACAGTCATATGGGTCTAACAGCAGTGGTAAAAATTCCAGTCTACAGGAAACTCCCCTCAGAATTGTTCTGGAGAAGTCATCCACCAAATCTGACCCAACTGCGCAATTCTAAGAGTGGTTAAACATTGATGTTGCCTACATCCAGAGACATGCCAAATCCAACCACAGCTGTTGTTTACCATCATGGGGGTATTACTCACTATTAGGTTTTTTTTAATGGTTGGTTTAAATTACAGATATTAAATATTGCTCCTTTAATGTTTCATAAGCTTGTTGGCTTCTATTAACAATGGCAGTAGACATGCCAACCGAACAAAGTCATGAGCCCTTAACATGAGCTGAAAGTATGCAGCATTTTGCAACAGAATGATGTCATTTTCCTCTCTGTATTTCAACGTGCATGAAGACACGGCACAAAATATGCCGCAGTATGCGCTCGCCATCTGTGTTATTGTTTCACCAACTCTGCTTTCCTAGCTGGAGTACAGTTACACCCCTGTGGAATGTTTTGGTAGGAAACAACCACACTTATTAACACTGCTGTTTCGTCATAACTCTGATTTTCTCTTTATGATGTGTGCTTGTTAACTGTGTCAGTGGTTTATTGCATCTTTTAAACCCTGTATCTTAAAAAGGTAGGTGGTTTTGCAAGCAGTTTGCCTGATTAGGTGCAACCTGTAAACTAAATATTAACTTCACATGCATTGCGAGTGAATACTGTGGTTGCATCAGGGCATATTTTATCCACGCCTGCACATGTGTGTGTAACTGGTCCTATGTGTGTGGATTAGGCTTGGCTTTGTATGATGGGAGCTCAGAGACCTTTATTGGTTCAACTCCTTTCCCAAGTGTGCTGGCATCACAGCCCTGTCCTAATGTTGTGGGATGCTTGAACAAGGCTCTTATCTCTCTACTACTCTGTAAAGCATCCAGGCTGTCCTCTATGTGTTCCTCCTAATGAACAGGTTGTCACTATGCACACTACAATTGCTCTTCCAATTTAGAGCTATTCTGTTGTTCTTGGAAAGGTCATTTAACTTGCATGTGAATGAGCAGTCAGCATGATGGAATTTAGGAACCACTACTAATGCTGGTAGTCCGGAAATACTACATAGCCAAATGTTTGTAGACTCTCTAATTGTTTTAATTAGTGGGTTTGCCGGTTCTTTGCCAACAGGCGCATTAATTCAAGAATGCAGGCATTCAATATTCATAGACAAACACTGGTAGTTGAATGCATCATCTTGAAAAGAAATCCAAGACTTTGAATCTTTTAAACAGGATACTAACAAATCATTTCTTCAAGTTTCTCCTTGGCTAGAGATGCATATTTTAAGTATATGTAAGAGCTGTTGCTTAGCTTAGTCGTGAAGCAGTAGCCCACATAATCTTGCAGAACAGGACTGCAGAGTGCTTAAGCATGTGGCACATAGAAATCACCTGTTTCTGATTATCTCCTACCGAACTCCAAACTCTGAAAGCAGAAACTGACATAAGAACGGGAGCACATGCACAATCCAAAGAGCTGGCTTGAGTGGTGCAAAGCACACTGTAATTGGACTCTGGAGCTGTAGAAACTTGTTCTATGGAGTGAGAAGTCGTGCCTCACCATTTGGCAGTCTGATAGATAAATCTGGGTTTGGCGGATGCTACCTAGAAGGTGAAATGCCACCTTCTTAAACTGTTGTAAGTTGGGTGGAGGAGAGATAATGGTCTGGGGCTGTTTGACATGATCCCCTTAGTTCCAGTGAGGGGAAATCTAAATGCTACATGTTGTAGAAAAGTGTCTCCTGTGTGGGAACAGTATATTCCATGCCCTCAATAAAAACAGCATTAGGATGAAGCATGGGAACAGCAATCAGGTAAAGTTCTCTCCTGATATCAGTAAATAACAGTAACGTCTAACAAGTAAAGGCTGATACGCAAGCTGGGCAATGCATTTACCTTTACTCTGTCTGTCTTGGTTACCCAGCTGGGCAGTGCATCTCTTGATCTGTCTATCTCTTGTGTGCTTGCCAGCAGAGCTGATCCTGACCTCCCTGGAGGCTGTTCTGTGACTTTGTGCCTGATAAAAATGAGAGTGATATATAACTATGTATTACAGTTGATGAACACCAGCAGTGTTTACCAACTGCAGCTTGGAAAAGATAACCGTGTCATGCATAAACATGTGTAAAGATGTGTTCATATTCGCGGTCACGAATGAAACTCAGCAACCCCTTGGAGACCGGTCCAACCAATATAAGAGAGTGACAGCAAACTTTATTGAAGTTCAGCTGAACACTGAAACGCTACTCCAAATCTGATATGAATGCCAAACACAAGTCACTCTCAGTTTGCTCTAAAAGGGCCAGGACACCCTGTGTGACTGACTACATGTGTGTATGTGCAAATTAAGCTTATATGTGTGCAGTAGCCCTGAAACATGCGCATCATTTAAAAACAAGACTGGCCTTTCTACTCAGATCTCAGTTAGGGCAGAGTCGCAGCTCTAGACTGGCAGTTACTGCTGAATAAATACTGTATTTAAATTGTTGATTAGCTGGGCATACTGGCCTAAATGGGTGCCCATCTCTGTGTCAATAATAACCAACAGATATTCAGCTAAGTCTGAATAAATGTCAGTAGAGGAGGTTCTAGATCATCAGGCAATATAAGCCTAGACATACTTGATTCACATCTAGCCTCAACCAAAACAACACTAGTCTACTAATTCTTGAATTAATACATGGAGCAAAAAAGGGAGGAAAACTGGGGTGTCAGGTGCAACAGTGTGGCAATTTGACAGGTTTACATGGCTCATGGGTCAGGCAGAAGAGCACATTTTTGTTTTGGACCCCAGGGAGGTCAGGAAAGGCTCTGAATGAAGAAATGGTTTGCTGAGTTTGGTCAGGAAGAGCTTGACCTGCCTGAGCAGATCCCTGAATTCAACCACTTCCAGCACTGTAGGGATAAATTGGAACACAGTCTGCAAGCAAGGTCATGTCCCCAGAACAGTTCCTGACCTCACTAATGCTCCCACGGATGAACTGAAGTGAATCTCCTCATCCATGTTGCAATATTTTGTGGAAAGGCTTTCCAGAAGAGCAGAGGTTGTTATAGCCAATAATAATGGACAGATGTCAGGTTATGATCCTTAGTTTTGGAATCATATGTTCAAAAGAATATAAGAATGTGATCTGTGTGTGTGTGTCTACATACTTTTGGCCACACAGAGTCATTCTTTCCTGGCAGTATAGCTTGAAATGTTTACTAGCTTGTCTGACAAGACCGTAAGGGTTGTTTCTTAGGTTACTGTGGTTGTTCCCTGAGAACCTGAGGAAAGGTCATTGGGTTTCTGCTGTAGTAATGAGTTAAGGTTTTGACACTACGCTGGCCCTGCAGTCTTGTCTTGACACCCACCAATGTGCAGGCTGTTTCACTGCACTTCGTTTCAGTCAAATATCCTGCAGGGCCCACACAGGAGTAATCATGTAGAACTCTGGACCGATTCCAATATGACATTTGAGGAGCAAATTGGGTAAAGATGTACAATCAGAACAGTTTTTGTGTTAGAGTTTGTGTTAGCTGTCATACAGGCTGAAATGAAGATTCAGTGAACTTTTCAACTACCCTTTTTTTTCCCACCATAGAAATACTCCGCTTTGTATGTGTGTGCTTGAGAGCTCGTAGTGGCATATTGGAAATGCATGGATGGTTTCTTATTGTGCACTGAAAGTTTCAGGCATGGCTGTTTGGAAAAAAAACAGCTTTAGACTTTACACTCCAGCCTGGTTCACTGCTGCTAACTCTTTTTTTATTTTTCTCCTCAGTGTAGCTAGAATCTGTGGCATTTTAGCCCAATGCTGAATATACAGCTGTACCACTTTTGAATAAGATTATAAAGGGTTTATTCATATTTAAAAATTGTTTACTAATGGCTATTACAAAGGTCATAAACGATTTACAACATACTAATAAGCAGTTGTAACACATTAATAAAACAAACCACATTGAGTGCTTCTGTCTGACGAATGTGAAAATGTACTATAGCAGGCAGGTTTTATGGTGACCAATGGAAAAAACAAAGTAAAATCTGTAAACGTCAAAACCTGAGCTTTAACAGTATATAAGAATTTGGGTTCACTGTTCACCAAACTGTAGGTCACTGTTGCCATTTTTACTAAT
Source organism: Prochilodus magdalenae (assembly GCA_024036415.1). Taxonomy (NCBI): domain Eukaryota; kingdom Metazoa; phylum Chordata; class Actinopteri; order Characiformes; family Prochilodontidae; genus Prochilodus; species Prochilodus magdalenae. Next base: position 273,230 of record JAMWET010003863.1, read on the forward strand.
GTGTTGTAACTGCTTATGAATGTTAACTGGTATTTAAGACCTAATTACTAACCATTAGTAAGCTTGTTTTTAAATACTTTGTAAATGCTTTATGAGGGTAGTCATTCCCAGCTCCAAGAAAATCATTGCTATGTGAAGAGCAATTTTTCCCTTAGCTTTGCTGAGGGAGCCTCACCTTATAAAAATGTTATTTATTAAAATTCTGTCCCAATTGATGGGATATATTTGGATTCACAGATGACCATAATTGTTTTCTTATTATTAGAATTATAGATAATCTTGATTTAGATTAGCGGACTGTAAATGATGGTGCATCTTGAGTTATAGATGAGCTTGATAACAGCTTTGATTAACTAACTGCAAATCAAGCATGTATTTGAGGGGTCGTGGTGTTGAAATTTACACAGTCTTACCAGATGGTAGTTTGATTTAACAGATACTGTAAAGATGCAACTGATTAATAAAGAACAGTATATATATTTGGTCGACTTTTACTTCTATGCACCAGCAGCTGCTGTTTACATAATGTGAACACTTCATGATGAATGAACCAACAGAAATTACCCAAATTTACTTCTCCTGTAATAATTACCATTCTTGTTTTTCACTGGACAGCAGTGATGTGCAGCTTGGATGTACAGGGTCCATAGTGGTCTTTTACACAAGCAAAATTTCACTAAATGTATAAGACATGACAATAACTTAAAACTTGAACTTAAAACTTGACTAGATACCAGGATGGCAGAGTAGTATAGTGTGGAATTACTCTTAACATGCTCATTATAGCAATTCATCTGGGCTATTTAAGGGTTGCCTTGTTGTTTGTGCTATAAACAAATAACTCCCAGAGGAAAAATGAATCTCAAGCACTCAGCCTTCGAGGAGGTATAAGAAGATTTTATTAACACATGGCAAAGCTCTGCAAGAAAAGGAGTGTGAAGCCCTTTCTTTGTATCTGCATCATCAAATCTGCCTGATTCTGTTTTTTTCCTGTAATTAACAGGGATACCAAAAAGAAAAGGGTAAAAGGTACCTACTGCTCATTTTTGTAAAGTAGAAGCAGCATTGAGAGTTTTACCCTCTTGGTCTGGAGTGCTTTCCCAAATAGCTTGGAGGTCTATTGCTTAGTTTAAGCTTGTATTCAGATATGTACACCATATGTGGAGTAGCAGCAAGGACAACTTTTGTTACAGGTTGCTGAGACACAACCTGGTCTGGTCAGCTTGGCTGTTGGTGTGCCAACCGCAGAGACACCAGAGTAATTGGTGGATTAAGCTTGTGTCGACAGCAAAAGTGAAAGCATGTTGCATGTTCACCATCTACACTTTGACGTGCAGATGTGTATGCTGATGTGTATGCTGATGTGTATTTAATGTGCGTTGATGATCAGATGTGAATTTTATAAGATATCTGTAATATGATTACTTTCTTTGATTACATACTCTGTTACACTCTGTTACGATGTCCAAAGAAAAACAGGTATCTCCGAAATGGCACCTTTACAAGAGAGGCAAAAAACCTTATTTAGTTGAATGGAAGTCAATGGAACCAGACGTCTTTCCATGCAGTTTTGGGCCATTTCTGTTGGTCCATTCTTCATCCAATTTCCACACATTGTAAATAGCAGCTTATGTGATCAAATGTCAAAAAATCAACAAAAATGGAGATAAATGTTTTTCTATGGACAGCAACGATATATTCCCTCTTACCCATGTTTGCATATTGGCTTCCTTGTCCATGGCTCAAAAAAGAGAAGAGTTTGATATCCCCATCCTCTTCTGTTTCCATATACACCCTGGAAAAGCAAGTGAAGGTTAGCTTGTAGTAGTTGGCAGTACTTGAAAGATTTCCTGGAGTCCATCTGGACAGGTGCAGAGATTTCCCTCTCTCCACACTGACCAGTCTTATCTGCATGGTGCAGAGATGTGGGTGTTGAAATGTGCAGGAAGCCTTTTAGGAATGCCAGGCATGTGATACGTGTAAAGCCTGGCTAAGGATTATTTAATAGCTGCTTGCACAAGCCCATGGCATAAACTTCAAGTTTAGCATCCTCGGCAGTTGCTGAAGGACTTTATGTCCGTGACAAGGTGTGCAGAGAGATTTTGATCTGTGTAGGCACAGGCTATAAAGACTTGCGCTATCAAAGTCTCCCGAGTTCTCTCAAAATTGAAATGGAAGACACGTTCCTGATAAGATCACGTCCTTCAGTAAATACAGTTTTGCAGTGTTATAGCAGTCTGTCATTTGTACCTTGCCTCTGTGTGCAGGGTTGGGATGGAACTGTGACAGAGAATATGGATTGGACAGCAAAGAAGTACTGTATCTGTATTCAGTATATGTTGTACTTTGTTAAGGCAGAATTCAGTTATTATAGGGGAATGGATTTACACCCTGGACAGGTCGCCAGTCCATCACAAGGGCAGACACATTTACACAAACACACACACATCCCTAGGGGCAACTTACCATCTCCAGTTTAACTGCATGTGTTTGAACTGAGAGAGGAAACCTATGCAGATACAGGCAGAACATGGAAATTCTACCCAGAAGGGCCCTGACACATTCACATTCACTGACACCCAGGGGCAAGTGAGCATCTCTAGTTTACCTAATTGCATGTCTGTGAACTGTGGGAGGAAATCCTTACAAACACAGGGAGAACATGCAAACCCCACACAGAAAGGACTCCGGCCAGGAATCAAACCCAGGCCCTTCTTCCTGTGAGCAACAAGAAGCACCACTGTGCCACTGCGCTGCTCACTTTTACAACACTTTATGAACTATTAGTAAACTGATAAATCAATATAAAGAGTAGTGTTGACCAGTATGATGGTAATACAGCCTGACAGAGGCATATACTGTATTACCATCATACCATCATTAAAGCTAAGTAATAAGATAATGAGATTTAATATGATGGCTATATTTATTGGTGGTAAATTTAAAATCAAGTGTCAAATTTCTATTCTACATCTAAACAGTTACAGAAGCATGCTCCACCCGTACCGCCTAGGGTGTGTGCTCACTAGGGTGTGTGTATATAGGTGTTTCACTGCACAGTTGGGTTAAATGGAGAGGCCAGTTTCCTCTGAATGTGAAAACAATTGTCCATGGTTCTAGATTCCAATATTTCTAATCCTAAGATACTCTAGGTAGCATTACAATGTCTTACAAACTTAAACATAATGGATGGTGGCTATGTACACGGCCTAACCTAAGATATGCTAAGGTCAACTAAGAACCGTTCACTTTTGATTGGGTACTGTTGCTGTTTCCACATTGAATTTCATAACAATATGTCCTCATGTTAGTTATGGCTATGATTTTACAAAACACTGTGTAACAGTGAGGACCAGTTAAAATTTGCCCACTGGTCTTATGGAGATGAAAATATTGAATATTCCATGTTTTATATATTGCAATATAATGTTACACTTTTTTGGAATTAAGTGTATTCAAAACTCATGTTTAGCCCTTGGGTGTGAAAGGGTTCTGGGTGTAAGGGAATGCACACAACACTAATGGTAACCATAGAAAGTGTTTACTTGGTCCCCCAGACATATACTGTGTATGTGTAAGTGTTCCCACAGCTCATTGACTTTACTTTCATCCATCTTACTGCCGAGATTTCCCTAAGAACTCTCTTCACTAAATGCGCTGGCATGCTAAGCAAATAAGTTGGTCAACAGAGTTAATCATTTCTCTGAAATAGCACTGCAGACCGCGCTGCAACCATCTCCCTTCATTTTAGAACAACACAATCTTCCTTAAATCCGTTGCAAATAGCCTCACAAATTAAGACTCTGAGGCTTTGAATAGGGTCCAGAAAGACAATGGAGGGCCCAAAGAATGGGAGAAACATAATGGAGCTGAGCAATTTTAATGACTGCCTGTTTTCCATGGTTGATCAGGCCTAAGTAGTATCTTGCATAGCTTTGCACGAAGGCTGTGGTAGATTTAATAAGGTAGAATATGCTCAAGTTTAGCAGTGGAAATACTAGAGAACCTTGCTCTGTATCACTGACATGACCGGGCCATAAACATGTCAAGACAGATGTAATATGCTGTCATGGTAGATGTTAGTCAGCAACATAACCACGCCATATTACCATTACCAGTATCTGTCCTATGTTTAAGTCTTCCCGGATGTTCCAGTGCATTAGTACGTGCACGGTGAATGTGTGTAGAGGGAGAAATAAACCTGGAAACTTTCCTGACCTCCGGAGGTCAACTCCTCCAGCAATGAACATCCTTTGTGTTAGTATCTGTTTGTGTTGTCACTGTAGGGTCAACATGTATCGCCTAGTCAGTGCTTGGTGTCAGAGGTTTTATAACACCTCTGTCTGATGGCGTATGTATGAGTGTACAGTGACCTGCACTATGCCACTATTGTATTCTAAGAGGATCCATCAAAAGGCTGACTCTGGACTTGCTGGAGGCAGAAACAGAGAGGATGATAGTTCCAACATAGAGAATATTTTATACAAACCTGTCCATCCTCCAGGAGCAACTATAGATATCCGTTCTATACAGAAACTTGCTTTCTGAGGTGCTTTTGGGGCCCTTTTCTACCAACTATTAGGCTCCACCGTAGCCCATCTCAGCCTGCTACTATGTTCCTAGCAGAACAAATAATAGAGCAGAGCCGAATCAGGGATGGAATGGGAAAAGCATTGGCCCTAGATGGGCTTTTTCATCCCTAGAACAGCCTACTGTGATCAGCCGGATACCAACTACACTTTATTTAGAGCGGACTGTATCTACAACCCTGCTATCTTGGAAACACTGTATGTAAAAAGAGTTATTGAAAACAGCCTATGACTTTGTTGACTTTGCTATGTTTCTGGACTGGGCAGTGATAGTATGTTTTTAAAAGGGATGGTTCTTTAAGGGTTCGTTTGGAAAGGCAAATGTTCTATTTAAAACCAGGAGTTACTGTATATATATAAAACTATTTCATGCTCAGATGGTTCTTTGCATGGTGAAATGATTTACAAGTTGGTGAAGAATGTGTTTTATATGGCTCTATATAAAAATGTTTCACCATGAAAAGAACCATTCAAGCACGCAAGAGGGTTCTTTAAGTATTCTCGGTTCTATATAGAAGCACTGTTGCTATCAGTATGTTACTACAGAGTGAACCTTTTCTCATGCTGCTTGCGGTATGCTATGAGTAGGAGTAGGAGTTTTTCCATCAGTTGTTAATGGGACTGTTATTACTGTAATACTGTACCCCATACTAGCTTTATTTTAGCAAAGTCTTTATAACAAAAATGTAATGTTAATGTGAAGCCGTCACTTTGTACTGGAAATGTAATTGTGGTATTACTATGCTAAACAACATTTTTGCTAAAGTAATTGCAAAAAAGGTTTTGGTGTGGTTGGTGTAGCTCAGCGGATAACACCACTACCCACCAAGTATCTACCAGCCCCACGTGGGAGACTGGGATTCGAATCCTAGTATGGGTGACTATGCTGTGCTACACCAATAAGAGTCCTTGGGCAAGACTAACACTACACTGGCCTACCTGTAATGTGGTTAACCTTGTAAGTCGCCCAGGATAACAGCATCAGCTAAATGCCAGAAATGTAAATAAAATGTAAATGTAAATTCCAATTTCTGGGTATTAATCAAACAACTACCACTAATGTTAACATTGGTAATAATTGGTTGGTTGTTTCATCCAGTGTTCAAAACATCGCTATGACCTTACCAGCTACTGAGACTGAATACATTCTTAGAATGGGCTTAAAATAAATGTGTGTGTGTGCAGGTACAGTTTGGCTAGCTTTCCTAGGTGGTATCCATCTCAGTAAGAGCCTTAAGGTGAGCAAACTGTCCTGCCAGTTGGTCTGTTCTTAATTCTTCCACTGTGTAGCTGCTAGGCATTAACCTTTGTGGTTTGCGTGCTATGCTAATATTGCAGTTTATTGTTTCTTGATGAAGTTTCTAAATGTATATGTAAAAATCACGTTTAATTTACTGATGGCAGATCCAACACATAGAACAACCCACTAGAAACAGTCCTGGTAGTACTAATTATCAGTCTGTCCCTGACAACAACACACCTCCTCCACACCACTGCATAGCTCAGCGGATAACACCACTACCTGCCAGGGAGCCACCACCACATGTGGGACACTGAGGTTCAAATCCCGGTCTGGGTGACTACGCTGTGCTACACCAATAAGAGTCCTTAGGCGAGACTCCTTACACTACACTGTCCTACCTGTAATACGATTAACCTTGTAAGTCGCTCTGGATAGGAGCGTCAGCTAAATGCCGTAAATGTGCATGTTTAAGTTTTTATTCTTTTATTATCTTTATTATTATTTTTATTATCTGGATGGATTTTGTCTGTTTGGATAGATATACTGCACTCTATGTAAATGTACATGATGTTATTATGTGTATATACTGTTTAATCAGCTTCTGTAACGCTTCAGTGATCAATCATGTACATCAATCTACAGTGTGTAACTATAAACTACTATGTTGCCCCCTGCAGGTGACCTGGTGTCTCGTGCTATGCACCACCTTCAGCCCCTCCACATCAAGAACCCCAGCAATGGAACGCCGGTGCACCAGAACCGCAGCGGAACCATCCACTGGGAGCCAGAAGCTCTCTACACACTCTGCTACTTTATGCACTGCCCCCAGATTGAGTGGGAGAATCCCAACGTGGAGCCCCCGAAGGTCACCTTACACACAGAAAGGTAGGAGCAATTACGCTGCAGAGAATCTCAATGATTATTTATGATGGAGATCGATTTCAAAACTGGGTCTGAGGTAGAAGGGGAAAAAAAGGTCATCAGTAGAGAATACTTTTCATAAATCATCATTCAGACGGGAAGGAAGGAGCCCCAAATCACATAGTCGCTCAAGGCTGCTTTCAATTGACCTGAGGCTGTTTTAGATAGTGGTGGGGACAGCTGGAGGGTAGTAGTGCAATTCAGTGAGGAGACACAGAGAAGCTGAGAGGCTAATTAAGACGTTTCAAAAGTTTTACAAAATCAAAAATAATGAAGAATTTTAAGACGAATAGAGAACTTGAACAAATAAAAAGCTCTCAGATACCCTTTTTCATCTTAGTCTTATTATTGTTGTCTGTGGTTATCTTACCAGACCCATTGGCAGAAGTCTGCCATCGTTAGAGGTCATAGTTTTAAAGGTGTACCTCGTCAGTGTAAGACAGGTGGGAGACGATTGAAGATAAGAATCTAGAACTGGTCAGTGATGATACTGCTAACTGACTGACCTACAATTTGAGAATAAGTTTTCCAATCTGAGGCAGTGACTCATTTGATTGTGTGGCATTTGGTGTGCTAATCATGTTTCATCTCACTATCCTTGCTTTAACTTTAGTTTAGTGGGCAGACTAAAATACTCTTGTATATCACTAAATACAGTAGGTCTGGTTTAGAAGATGACTGAACAAGTAAAGTCAAGTGGCATTTAACATTTACCAATAGTAGTTCAACTTATGGTTTAATATTTGTGCTGCCTTGAAGATGTTGGTAATCCTTTACATATTGACTAATCAGCATAAAGTAATACATTGGTTAACATGAACTAGTAAACGAACAATTGTGACAATGCCTAGCTAATGTTAAACAAACAAATACAAATTATATGTTGACACATTACATAAACATATAACAGTTGTTTAACGTGTATATATAACATGTATCTCCTTAACATTAGCTAACCATTGTTAAACTTTAACTCCTTGTTCACTATTGCATTATTTCATGTTGGTTAGTCAATATTTAATGTAAAGTGTTACCAAGATTTCAGTATCTATGCTAATGTTGTTCCGTTATATTCAAAAGTTCAGTGGCCAAAAGTTTAGAGGATGACTGAACGAGTGAAGTTGAGTTAGTGGTGTAGGGGTGGCAAAAATGTTGATCTAAGTAAACAGCATGCTAAGCTAGTACTAGCATAAAGGGCTCTATTGGGCTTCTTTCCATAGCACTATTAAACATATAGCAATAGTTTTTCAGCTTAGGCTTTAACACTGAGTACAGATTTGAGGATTTTGAGATTTATTTGAAGTTTGGTGATTAATAAAATGATATCAGAAGCACATGTTTTTTTTTTTTTTGTGGTCTATCTCATCTGCTCAATCTGTTCCAACATAGAGCTGTATTCCCAAATTGCCAAAGGCAAAAAGCACAGCGCCCATGGTGGTGAATGGAAGGGGTGAGGTTTGGAACCAGCAGGCTTGGAGCTTTGCAGAATATGCATTATGATGTAAAATCATGGACCTTCATATTTTAAATGAGTGTTCAGCTTTAGTGATGCCCCTGTGCCATTTTTAGTAGTGGTTTCTCAGCATTACAACAATACATTAGCATATTTAACAATTTATTATTAAATATTTATTTGAAGAATGCCCGTTTATTATAACCATGTGTTAAGGCTGAAGAAACACAATAAGAAAATAGATTTCCACACTTTGGTGCAGCCTCTGGTCTCTAATGGTGATGTTTTAGCACACTGAATAGGCAGCAGAGTCTTCAGCTTCCTGTTGGTGAGTGCTAGAGAGGGGTGCTAATGGAAAGTTTGGGGTAGGTTTTCACCCAGGTTTGACAGACCCAGCGGGATATCTGTGGACGGCTGAATTTCGCTGAGATGTGAAATAAAGAAGTCCCTTCGAGGACCCCACAGGAGTCCCAGGCATTGCCTGACAGTAAAGGCATAGCAGCAGGCAGGCTGATTCCCCTGGGTACCGCTACTCTATTTTCCTCAAGGCTCGCTTAGACTGAGGATAACCCATCCCAGGGAGGGTAGACTGGAGAGGGAACGGGAGAGGAGAAAAGGAGAAAAAGTTAGACGAAACCTACATGACAGAGAGATCTCGTCTAGGAAAAGCCAAGTGTGATTCAAGTGAAGACAGGAATGAATATGAGCCACTGATGAGAAAGAAGTGGATGAAATGATGAGGCGCAAATGGCCAAGTGGTGGTGAGAGAGGAACAAAGTGTGAAAAAAACAAGATAGAGATTAGAAATAAATGTAGAGAGACAGAAAAAGCGAGCTGTAGAAAGGTTAGCCAGGCGGCTAGGTTCAGGACTACATATCAGACAGCGGTTGTTTGAGCCTTTTCTGATGTGCTCAATGACATTTCTTCACTCTCCCAGAGGTCTCCCGCAGTCTCTCTTCCTCCTGTCTCTCTCACTTATCACGTCTCTATCACCCTAGGTCTCACTCTTCTCTCCTGATGCCATCAGCTAAAATACCTGTGTGCTGAGCTTCAGATCTCTCTGGAACAGTGGAACAGTGTCTCTAGAGTTTCTGGAAGATTTGGAGCAGATGTAGATGGCAGCTTATGTTGTTGTTAAAGGAATTCAGTTTTAAAAAAGAGTTAACCATCATATACCAGCATGGCTGATCACCAGCGAACCAGCATGTGTTGGGTTTTGATGCTGGTATGCTGATTAACCAGCATTACCAAGCTGGGCTAATCCAGCACCAGACCAGCAGTGTTCAACAAGAGACCAGCATGAAACATTTATTAGTTGGGGAGATGTCTAAATACCTACATCCGGTCCTTATTTCAATTCAGCAATGACTTACACTCTCTTTTGATCTCACCCCCACAGAGGATATGAGGTCTATGAAGTCTTTTGACTTTAATAGTTGGATGCAATATATCATCACAGTCCAAAGAAAAACGTGTCAAAAACAACATCATTTGAACACAGTAGCTGCTGTTTACAGTGTGCAATGCCTTTCTGAAATTTTGTGATGAATGAACCAATAGAAATGGCCCAAAATAGAGAAAAAAGTCTGGTTTCATTAACTTACATTAAAATTAAATTATGATTTTTGTCCTCTTCTCTAAAGAAGCCATTTTGGAGACATTTCTGTCGATTTTATTTGGACAGTGATGCTGTTTCAGTGGAAACATGTAATGTTGACAGCTAGAAGGGAACTGGATTTTCTTCTGTATTAATGAACAAGCCACAATTTGAGCACACTGGTAAATAATTTAGTGTTTTACTCCAAAGGGAGAAACTTGTACTGTTACAGGAGGAATATTTTACCTCAGGCAAATCTACTCAACTACATTTGTGTAATTCGTCCACCCAGGCATGCAGCTGTGACAGCTGAGACCATTCTTGGCATTGCTTTTGAAGAACTTTCTGATAAAAAACAAAAAATAAAACTTTACAGTAAAAACTTGCAACAGATGTCTTTTTTCCTAATTATTGAGCACACCAAGACAGTAGTTTTGGTGCATATCAAGAGTGTTACCCAGTTAGCCAGGTTATGTGCACTACAGATTTTAAGTCCTCTGTTACCCCTGATAACTGCGTAACATCTAACTCATAACTCAAAGCCCACTGCGACCCATTTTGCATAGTTTCGACAAAACATGTCTTTCAACACAGTAAAACAGTAAAATGGTGCAATTTTGAGACTCAATGTGCCTCTAGTGTTGCTCACTAAGAAATCTAGCTCCTTGATTAGTTGTGTAAAGTCAGCCATTCAACCAGCCTGATCAGAAAATGATTTATTACTCATCAGCTGTACAATAAAACGTCTGGTAGAAATGTGTGTGTAAATTTGAGCATGACATTTTAACATTCTGAAAGATGACTCATTTGTGTTCCCTTCTGAAAAAGTATTTTATTTTATTCTTCCTTGTTGTCATTTTAAGCCACTTAAGTTCTGGCCAGTAGGGGGAGCAGTGCTTTTCCTGCTGGACTACAAACTTCAGACAGTTATTGGCTAATGAGCAGCTGAATATATATATATTTTTTCACCTCACAATGAAAGCATTTTCATAAACTAGGTCGTGCTTCGTTATATGTATATAAGTGAAAAATTGGTGCGGTATATGCAAATGATATGTAAATAATATGCAAATAAGGTACTCTGCCAATAATATATGCAAATATGCAAATAAGGTACTCTTGCATGGACATTTATTTCTGTGCCGATTCATTAATTGTGACCAAATCACAGCTTGTTTCTTCATCGTACAGAAGTTTCCATAATCAGGAGTAGTTTGAACATTATTCAAAACGGTCAGAATGACCCTTGTTGTTATGCAGCTCTGGTGAATAAGGTCCACTGCATATACATACCTAAAAAGATTGCTGCTTATTCTGCATCCAACTTTATTCTCTTTGCATGTTATAGTTTCATCATAGCCTGCAATGTTTGCTAATGCAACATACCAGACATCTCAGCATGGAGTTGTAGAGGTTCCTAATGGTGTCCTGTAATAACCCATCCCATGCAGCTTCAATATTCTCACACAGTTCCTGCATGTTTTGTAGTAGGAGTGGAGAGACATCAGGCCTTCTAGATATGTGGTGTGTGATGACAAATTGTTTTTCTTGGTACTGACCACGGCGCTTCCACACACGGATATTTTCTATTTTGCTGGTATCCACTCTAGCAGTTGAGGCACAAGGCCTTCCATTGGTAGCACATCAAATTCCAAAAGGAAGTAACAATAAAGTGCCAGAATTCAATGTCGTTCAGTTCAGTTCAGTTTGACTATATTGTCATTATGCCAACTCTGGGTGTACAGTGTAACAAACTCATGTGGACTACTTCACTAGTGCAGTAATCAGAAAATAGATAAACAGTGCAAAGACAAAAAAACAGATACAATATAATATATGCATAAACATAAAACAGATGTGCGAGAACAACACTGTTCTTCTTAAACAGCATATATAATATATTAGACTGTTTTATGTATGTTTAAAAATATGTGTGCTGAAAGATCTTAATAAGAAGAGCCAATTAACAGCCAGCATTAACTGAACTCTGCATTTCTTACCTAAATACATAGTATGGCAACACTAATTTAGCTTTATACATAGATGTAGTGAAACCACTGATATTTTTCTGGAGGCCTATTTTCTGCGCTACATCTGAGAAGTGGAAACTCCCTATACTTCCTCTGTTATGGTCCCGGGGAAGTGCTGTACGTTACTAAGTCTGACAAACACAGCCATATTTCTTTTCCAGTCAGACAGGGCCTCACTCTCTAATTCCAGAGCTGGATGGTTACTGAAACACATCGTTGGGATTCTAGCATGCCCTTCATGCACAGGCATTGCTTTAAAGGGTGGGGAGCAGAGCATTAGTCACATGAAGGAGAAGCTGAGGAGGGCTTGTGGTTTGTTTTGGCGGAGCTCAGATTCCTGGCAGGTTCTCCTGCGGTGGGTAGGTGTCTAGGGAGGAAAGCTGTTGATTGTACAAAAGCTTAGCTGTAAAAACGCAGGTCATAGAAAGCTCATTGGATTGAGGACAACGCTGCAGATATGTGTTGTACCATTTAATGCCTTTGAAATGGGTTTTAAATGTTTCATTGTTCTCGGTGTGCGGGTTACATTAAGCAGCCCTAATGTCTACATCAGTGCTGACTCTGAGAGAGGGATTTATAAGAGCGATCTTTTTGGTCTAAAACATTGCATGCTTTTAACCACTACTGGGTGTGTACAGTGTGCAATACTCAGTGGATCAACATTTTCACAGTGCTGTCTACGCAGCGAGTAGGCGGATAGTCAAGCCGCGATGTTCAGGGAAAACACAGATGAGCAAATAGCCCGGCCCATTTTAGAACCTGTTTCACACAAGGAGAGCTGGGTGTGTGAGTGTTGGGGAGGTGGTTGAATTTAAGCACAAAAATAACTAGTAAAGTGAGAGAGATGTGATGGTGCAGCTTAAGCTCCTCGCTAAACAGTTTCTAAGGTGTCACTGAAAATGAATGAGTGTCTATGTGAGAGGCATAAACTGTGAATAAATGACTCATAGTGGAGTGTGGGGCAGTATGTTTGTGGATTGGAGTTTAGGGCTCTGCTCTGAGTGAGTATATGCAGTTTGGTTTCTGTAGGTTAATGGAAACAGAAGGGTTTGAGTGGAGTGAAAATGAATGGAACTTTGTGGGAGGAAAAAGGGATGGAGGAAAAAGACAAAGGCAAGGGCAGGTCAGAACATCGCTGATTTTTGTGCTTGGAGGTCTGCCCTGAGGTGAATGTGAAGTGGTGTCTGTCGGTGGAGCAGAACAGTAGATGGACATGCAGTTTTTTACCCCATTCATTCTTGAAGGGAAAAATGTTTTTCTGAAAATCATAAGTCGGATCAAAAAGCTGTACTGAAGCAGATCATTCCCGATCAGAGCAAACATTTTGGAGTTGGAATGGTGTTGAAGCTGTGGAACTAGTTAGTGAACAAAAACCAAGAAGAAGCAGAAGAAGAAGCAGAGGAAGCAGAAGAAGAAGCAGAAGAAGAGAAGAAGCAGAAGAAGCAGAGGAAGAAGAGGAAGCAGAAGAAGCAGAAGAAGAAGAAGATATCTCAGAGTAGATAGTGCCTGACCTGCACTTATCTGTCTTTTTATTCCATTCCTCTCCCCCCATAGAATCCTTTTTTTTTTTTTTATTCATTCCAACATTATTGTTTTCTTAAACACACAGCCACCAAACTGCATGTACTCCTTTATGTGGCATTTATTCATCCCTCATTTCTCCTATAGCATTTTCAGCTTAGTAACAGCCTAACAGGAGGTGGAAAACATTTATGCTGTGCAACCACAAAGACCACGCTTTCTTTATTTCCAGTCTTTGCTTTCTGGTCCTTCAGTATGTGTTTTTAAGCATCATTAGAATCGATAGATAATAATCTATATACAATTCTCAATCAGTGGCACTTCATCTTATATCTTTCCAATCTTAAAACCAACCAGTCACAGCTATTTGCAAAACGCTGCTCTAAAAAAGTGCCAATGTTTTCTCTTAAAAGTTGAGCACTATGTGTTTAGCCTAAAGGAGATCATAACAGATAAACCACTTGTAAAATCAAGGAGAGCGTCGTAGAAACACAAGTGAAAAAACTGAAGATACTGGGAAAACAGGACCCAGTACAACTGTTCAAGACCTGCCAGATAAACAGTACTTTCACCTTTGAGAGAGGAGAAAATCAAGCTCCACTCTTGTTTCAGATCTAAACACATCCATAGGTGTTTCTGTTCATCCTTCTATTGTATGAAGACACAACAACAACATGGGTCTAATTCTCAGCTTGGATTGTGAGGAAAAGATTTGACTGAGCTTGTTACCTGTATGCTTAAGTTTCCTGAAAAGTAGAAAAAACAAAGTTGTAATAAAGCGTGGACACGCTGCTGAACAAACTGCTGATCTTAGATTTAGCTGTTAATGCTTCTGAGAAATGTTTTTTATTAAATACATGTTTTCTGACATTGCAAAAGTAATAAATTGTACTTTATACATGTACATATCATTGCAATGTTCATTTACAAAAGGGGGCAGAAAACGTTTCCGGCATAAGCCAATTTTATTATTATATTTTATTCCAGGTAATTTTTGGAGCATATCTGTTGGTCCACATATCCTGAAAGTGCCACACAATATAAAGGGGAGATCAAACTGTGCAGAAAACTGAAGATCTGAAGAAATGAAGACCTGTTTTTCCTTAGACACTGATGATGTACTGTACAATACATATGGAGGTTAACACACGTAAACATATGTTATCACTGTCAGAGCATTCCAGCCTAACTTAATGTTACAAAATGGTCATTTTGGACCATTTCTATTTGTCACTGTAATACAGTGTAAACGGCAACGGCAATCCCATACAATAATTAAAGATGTTAAAAAAGCTTTTGTTCTGACAGAGACAATATAATACATGTGGGACATTGTGTATGACCCCATGTTGCCATCCTCACTAGCCTTCAAAACTCCCTAATAATAGTTAGTTATACAAGACATTGTATATATTCACGGATGATTGCCCAAAGCTATTATTCAAGGATAATGTTCAACAAGTGCAGCATTCAGTGCTCATTATAACCATAAGTAACACATACACTTCAAACAAAAGCTGCAGATTTTCTTCCAATCAAAAAACTGAACAACAGAAAAGGTCAAGTACAGACAGGATGGCATATGTGCCTTACTGACTAAACAACGCAGCTGAACTGGCGTTTGTTCCATCTTTTTTTTTACTTTGCTGCAGAGTCATCTGTTGGAATGAGTGTTGCTAACAAACAGCTTGTATCTGCATCTTTTTCATTCTGACTGAAGACCTCTGACACAGAGGAAACGCTGCCTTTCATATTCAGCATATTCTTAGCTATCCTAATTAGAGGCAGCTTAGCGGCGGTAATTAGCAGCAATAGTAATCCCGCAGGAGTGTTTACGGTTATCTTTTCATGCTGCCAGAATCTGCGTGGAGATAAAAATGTTGTAAGCTTCAATCCCAGAGAGTAGCATGTGTTTGTGGGAGCATGATTGAAAGAATACTTTTAGGCAACAAAAAAAAGAAAAAACAACAGCAACAACAAAGCGAGGAGCACTTCAGTAAATCACACACCTAATCAAACCAATTGTGTGCTTGAATAAAGTAAACATGAATCTATAAATCTTTAATGATGACAACTCTTCTTATCATTGTCATAGACTAAAATCTTGAAGAATAAATAACAGAGTTAAGCAGTTACTGAGTTAGTGATTAGTTTGCATTCTGTGTTTACAGGTTGAATCTGTTTTCTCTTTGTTTCAGTGCAGGAAAAAAAATACAAATACATCTCCACTTCTTTGCTTGATTGCTATGGTATCAGGAAAAGTTAAAAGTATAGAAAATGTACATGTGAAATAATTCACATGAAATTATCACATGCTTTTCGTACTGTCTGCAATAACTTAACATACGATCTGAAGTTCTGTTTTATTCAGAGGTTGAACGTCTCAGTTTTCCAGCGTTCTTTAATGACTAAGCAGGAAACATCTGTATTCTCTAGACTTTATAGAACTGCAGTTTGACTCTGATCTATTAACTATATCCATCATTTTGTTTCCTTAGATAAGCTCTAAACTCACCTAATGAGACAACTGCTGACCTTCAGTCTTCCCCAGCTCTGAAGAGCGAGTTCATGTAGAATGTGTTCATGTAGCCACGTGAACACTGCGCAAGTACAGGGGACAATGAAACTGAAACACCTGTCATTTTAGTGCGGGAGGTCTCATGGCTAAATTGGACCAGCCTGGTGGCCAATCTTCATTAATTGCACATTTCACCAGTAAGAGCAGAGTGTGAAGGTTCAGTTAGCAGGTAAGAGCACAGTTCTGCTCAAAATACTGCAATGTACACAACATTATGGGCGACATACCAGAGTTCAAAAGAGGACAAACTGTTGGTGCACGTCTTGCTGGCGCATCTGTGACCAAGACAGCAAGTCTTTGTGACGTATCAAGAGCCACGGTAGCCAGGGTAATATCAGCATACCACCAAGAAGGACGAACCACCTCCAACAGGATTAACTGTGGACGCAAGAGGAAGCTGTCTGAAAGGGATGTTCGGGTGCTAACCCGGATTGTATCCAAAAAAACATAAAACCACGGCTGCCCAAATCACGGCAGAATTAAATGTGCACCTCAACTCTCCCTACACCATACTAATAAATGATTGTGGTCTAAAACCAGGTGTTTCAGTTTCATTGTCCAACCCCTGTAGATGACTACTGTTAGTTCACAAGTCTCTGCTTCCACTTACATCAGTGACTTCCACCAGCTTCCAAATTCCACTTTATCCCATGTAGTTATAATATAGGCTCTGTCTTTCCGTAAGGCATGTAATGACCCCACACCTTCATCTCCTCTCTTAGTAATAGCATTTCTATTAGTTATTATCTGTTATTGAGGTGCTATTGAGATAGTCATTTCCACTGTATGTCTCTGTTTTCCTCTTGCAGGCCTTTCATTGTGATGCCTCCGCTGATGGAGTGGATTCGGGTAGCTGTAGCACACACAGAGCACCGGCGCAGCTTTTCCGTCGACAGCGATGATGTCAGACAGGCTGCCAGATTGCTACTGCCTGGAGTGGACTGTGAGCCTCGGCAGCTGAAGTAAGCCATGCACATGTGTGCACAGACACATACCGCAAGTCTCGGTTCAGTTTATGTATGCAGACCACACAGTGGCATATCTAGGATACTAAGGACCCAAGGGCAAGATGTGGCGCCCAAATTAAAATGAGAAGAAGAACCTGGGTTTGATTTCCTGGCTGGTCCACTAGGGCAGTTTTCATGTTCTCCTCATGTCTGCATGGGTTTCCACCAGATTCATAGACATGCAGTCAGGCAGATCAGAGATGGATAAATTGCCCCCTGGTGTGTCTGTGTGTTTTCCACCCCGCCCCTGTGACCCAGAAGGATAAGTGGTGTAGATAATGAGTGAGTGTGTGTTTACATACTTTTGCTATGTCTCAATCTAGTAGAAGATCTAATGTAGGCTAATGCTTGAAGTGTATTATTAAGATGTCTTAGCTACACGTTGGTAGAGGATTGCATAAGTAGCGTTATAAGGGGTTCAATAAAGACACTAGGGGGCCACTTGCCAGGGCCAAAAACGCCCCTCATCTATGATTCCCACTGTGAGTGTACCACCTGCACTGCCTGTGACTGATAATTAGCACTGCATACATGTGTAGGAATAGCCATACGTACCTACTGTACTGTACATGTTTATGTAGAATAGGTGATGTACAGAGACCACACTTCCACGTCTTTTCAGTTCCCGCCATGGAGTACACATTATTAATTATTTCCACTTGCATAAAGGAAAAGTCAATACAAACAGAAGTTTTCAAAACTGGAGTTTTAAGATACAGAAAAAATGGGACTGTGCAATTAAAAGGAGAACATCTAGCCCCTCTCCTACATCAGATCTAATATCATCCACAGGTGAATCTGAACTAAATCTTGATACCCAAGATGCAGTTCAGATTCACACCTCAGAGAAACTCAGAAAATGAGGTTTCAACATTCAATACTTTTTGCTTTCAGAAAATTGACTCAAATTCGCACTTAGAAGTTCGAGACTTGACTCTGATTTGAACTTCAGAAACCTCAGACTAGGCGTAGATTCACACTCATAGACTGGAGACTCAAGATTCTACTCAGACTAGCAGCTGGAGACTAGAAACTCAACTCAGACTTATACCTCAGAGACCTGAGACTCAGATTTGCACTCAGAAACCAAGAATTGATTCAGACTCAGACTCAGAGACTCAAAACCCGAATGGCCTTAAACCCCAGACACTCAAGACTCCATTTGGACTTGAACACCAGATAGAGGAGACCCCACTTGTACTTGAACCCCAGATAATCGAGACTCCACTAGGACTTGAACCCCAGAGACCTGAGTCTTAACTCAGACTTGAACCCCACTAAATTGATACGTGACTTGGACTTAAACCCAAAAGACCTGAGAACCGACTCAATAAAGCATTATGCCAGGGGTGCAGTCATAGACACACACACAGTGTAACAGCAGAGCACACGATATATCTACACATATCCACATATCACGCCCACACAGTGACTGCTGTGCCAAAGAAGGCATAAAGAACATGTATGTGTTATGTTCATTTTGGGGGTTATAGTAGCAAGTCAGAGCGCTACAAGGGAAAAAGAACAACGACTTCTGTCATTTGTTCAGTGTGGAAGTTAATTAAACATGCAGTCATCACGTGTGGGAAAACAGTTGTTCTCCCTTGAATGCCCAGGGCAATTAAAGCCATAATTAAATCTTGGAGATATTTTAGAAGTCTGAATTGTACCGGTGTTTGGAACAGTTCTGAATGTCAAGTCAGGTCAAATTTATTTATTTAGCACTTTTCACAACAGATGTTGTCACAGAGCACCTTTACAGAATATCCTGGTCCAAGCCCCCAATGAGTAAGCCAAAGACGACAGTGGCAAGATAAACACCCTCAAAGCAAGAGGAAGAAACCAAGAGAGGAAGCCATCCTCCTCAGGTCAACCTCAGATAGCACCAAACAAGGATCAGAGTTTAGTTATAGGCAATACTGAGGATAAGTGTTAGCATCTGTTAGATTGAAGACTACGATTATAGTCTGAATCTTCTCTGGAGTGCCAATATCTCTCCTACAAGAAAACAACCTGTGCTTTATATCCATCAGTGGTTTCTGCCTTTAATCTAGGTTGTTATGAATATAATTTATATGAATATAAATCTTAGAGACTAATAGCAGAAACCACTGATGACTAAGAAGCACAGGAATGCTTTGGTCGAGTTTGCCAAAAAAGCAGCCAGATGATACACCAATGATCTACACCAGCTGGATACAACAGTAGAAAGCTAAATCACACCACCATCCGTATACTGCACTGGCTTTTCGCACATGGTAACATCCTTTGCAAGCCAAGTATGCCTCAGATAAGAGTTCAAGCAATTCAAGTAGTTGAAAGAGTTGGAGAGGAATTTTGAAGTATTGTGTGCTATACCGGTTGTGCACACACTGCCATAGCATGCTGTTGGTGGCAGTGGATGGAAGTACCAGGGACATAGGATCGGAGAGACCTCTATTAGCAACGAAGAAAGAGAATGAACAAATTGTCAAAGATGCACACAGTGACCCAACAGACAAGATTGCAGACACTCAGAGAGCAGTGATGCTCTCCATGAGTCATCCTGTTAGTGCCACCACTGTTAACAGACAGCTGCACGATGCAGGACTACATGCTAAAAACATTATGGCGACTGCCCTTAACACCACATCAGTGTCATTAAAGCCTGCAGTGGTGTGGTGCCAGACTGTCATGGAGTGACTCAGGATGGCCTGCTATTGTCTTGGTGGAGATGACCAACAAATCCATTTGGAGGCACCGTGGTCTGAAAAGTTTGTTGTCATGCGTCCAGACGACCTGGTGTCACTCCACTGCAAAATCTGCAGGAACTGTGTGAGAATATTCAGGCTGCATGGGAGGAATTATCACAGAACACCATTAGGAACCTCTACAACTCCATAGTGACACGTCTGGCATGCTGCATTAGCAAACATGGTGGCCCGACACCATACTGAGAGACACTACTAAATATTGCCCATATCAGTCTAAATGTATCATCATTTATTGTTCCTGGTAAAATTGATCTTCCTTCCCAATAGCACTGCAATCCCACACCTTCTTCTGGGTGCAGCTATTCTTTTGATGATGAGTGTATTTGAATCATTGTTCATGACTTTCTTTGCTTTGTGCTTTCTCAAGGACATGTATTATTGTGAATTATCTTTGGCAGTGTAATGATCTATGGCACTCACTATTAATGATAACACGCGACCTTGACTGATTATTATTTGGGCCCAAGCAGCACCTGATGAATTCAGATGGGTATAAACACTTTTCTAAACCTCTGCACAATTTCTA
This sequence comes from Prochilodus magdalenae, assembly GCA_024036415.1. NCBI lineage: Eukaryota > Metazoa > Chordata > Actinopteri > Characiformes > Prochilodontidae > Prochilodus > Prochilodus magdalenae. The sequence continues at coordinate 293,448 of JAMWET010003863.1, forward strand.
CTTTGATTGACTTGGATACTATGTTGCCAAAAGTATGTGGACACCTGAAGACCACATCCTTAATGCTTGTTTAACATGGGCTTTATGAGGGGGTTGGTCCTCTCTGCTGTAGTAACAGTTTCTAATCTTTTGCAAATTCTTTTACTGCATTTTGAAACACAGCTGCAGGGATTCAGGCACACAAGACCTAGTGCGGTCGGGAACTGATTTTGGGTGATAAGGCCTGGCTTGCAATCAACATTCTGAATCATCCCAAAGCTGTTTGATAAGGTTGTCAGGGCTTTATGCAGGCTAGCCAAGTTCTTCCATACCAAAGTCAGCGAAGGATTACTTTAGGGACCCTGCATTGTGTTCGAGGCATTGTCATGCTTAAACAATATCGAGCCTTCACCAAACATTTCCACAGTTGCAAGGTTTTCCTTAACTAGAATGAAGGTATAGGGGGGCAACTCAGATCATTATTCCACCTACATCAAACCAAATTATGCATTTGGACGGAGCACTATGCATTTGGACGGATTGCAGAGTCGACCATCAGACTTTATACTAATCAAGTTTTACACCACTCATTCTGACATATGAGCTGTTACTGGTCCTTATTGCAGTTACAGTTGGCCAAGTCAGCTCCAGCAAGGAAAGAAAGTTGACAAACTGACCGCAAGTCTTTGTCCTTTGTCCATACTTTTGGTTATGTAGTGTATTTTGGAGCATACAGTAAAGTATAAACCTACATAAAGATCGTAGTCTCTCTAAGAGGTTTAGCGATATAATGCAGACTTTGAAGCTCTATGTAAATGCCTTATGCTGCTTTAGCTTGAATGCTGTTACTTTGACAAATGTGGGTAATCATGCCAAACAAACAGAGCTTTGCTTTAGGGCTACTCTTTCCTCTGTGCCATGAAAAGTGGAGCTGGCTTGAAATCAGTAACAGCCAGTATTACTGTCGGGAGCACAGCTGCCCTTAAAGTGGGGCTATTATGGTTCATACAGGCCATTAGGTACCAGAGAAAGATTAGAGCTGCTGCTTTTTCCTTTTAAATGGGTCTATGGAAAAAAATAAAAACAAAGCAGGCTGTTTGTAATCTGTATTAATATCTAATTAACATCTGAAGCCCATTTATAACCATAATTGTCAAGAGCTAAAATAAGTAGATGCAATTTGTGCATACAAATGATGTTTTTTTATGCATTTATTATGAAAATCTTGTTTAGTGATGCTAGCAGATGAATTATGAGATATAATTTAGACATGGAAAAAAATGTCAATGTGTAAAACTTTACACCGACTTTGCATTTGTTTGTCTGATTTACTCCCAATTCATCAATACATGAAAACTTTGTATGATTTTTTTGATGTATGATTTATGTTTTATGAGTGCAGTTATGTCACATTTTTCACCTTGAGTCCCAGAACATAAGGTCAGCATTTTTCAGTCAACCAACCCTCTTGTGTCTTGTCTCTTCAGAGCGGACGACTGCTTCTGTGCCACGCGGAAGTTGGATGCAGCCTCCACAGAGGCCAAATTCCTGCAGGACCTCGGCTTCCGCATGCTCAACTGCGGCCGCACTGACCTGGTCAAGCAAGCTGTCAATCTGCTGGGACCTGACGGCATTAACAGCATGAGCGAACAGGTGAGGTGGTGATACTCAAAGACCTGGAAACATCCCATCTTTAATTACAGAAATACTGTGCAGCTCACATTTGATCAAATTTGGGATCATTTTGGTAATAATGAATAATAATTAGAATAGTTGTAACTAATATTTTTAATGACCAAATGTTTAGTTACTAGCCAGGAAGGAAATATACAGTTGCTATATCATAAGCAGATATTACCATGATATGAAAACATATAAAACATAATAGAACATAATAAAGACATGAAACATAATAGGGTAAATTCCCCAAAATGTTATCTAAAACTCTAAATTTCTCTAATTACTCTAAAAATCTAAAATTTGCATTTTCAGTCATGCCACAAAAAATACCCCTCCAGATTATAATTCCTCCTCCACCAAACTTTGCAGCATTGCATGCATTTGGACAGATTGCAGTGTTAGAACCTAGAGTCATCCGTCAGACTCTAGGTCAACTTTTACACCACTCTGACATATGAGGTGTTTATGTTCCTTATATGGCACTTACAGTTGCCCAAGTTAGTTCAGGCAGAGTAAAATAATTTGACAAAGTGATGGCTTTAGTTTGAATGCTGTTACATAAAAAAAAAATGTGGGTGATCATGCCAAACAAAGAGAGCTTTGGTTTAGGGGCCCTAAATAATGGCCCTGTTCTTAATAACACAAAGCACAGGATCATAAGGTTATGACCAAAAGATGCCAGTTTAGGAGGATTATTGCATGGTCTCTATGCAGAAGCAATGGATAAGTAGAAGAAAAACTGCATGGACAGCAATTAGGATCCTTGATCCATGTAATCAGATTAGCTCCTCTAATACCCAAACATGCAAATGTAATGATAACGATAATGCGAAGGAGAGAAAGGAGCAGCATGCCTCTGCAACTGCACCTCATTCTCCTCCACAGGAAAGTCCTCTTTCAGTCTTAAACCAAAGCAGATTAGGAGGCGACACATTTTAGTGGTCAAAATGGAGAGTGTTTGAAATGCAGGAGGATGCAGTACAAATGGCGCAGCTGTCTCATTTTCATTCCCATCTCTTTTTGGCAACCATGCTACCCCTGCACTGTTTACACTGAGCAAAGGGATTTACAGCTGGATATATTTCCTCACAGAACACAAACTTTAAAATTTTGGACACATTATTAAACTGCAGTCTACAGGATTGCACATGCTCTTTTCTTATGTACCCTCATCATCAAAAGAATAGTTGTACCCACGAGGAAGTGTCGGACTGCCATGCTATTGGGAAGGAAGATAAGGGTTACCAGGAACAATAAATGATAAAACATTTAAACTGATTTGGGCAATTGCCCTACATACAGATACACATACAGAAGTAGTGTCTCTCAATATGGCGTCAGGGCGCTAATGCAACATGCCAGACGTCTCGGCAAGGAGTTGTAGAAGTTCCTAATTGTGTCCCGTGAAAACCCATCCCATGCAGCTTGAAATATTCTTACACAGTTCCTGCAGAAGTTGGCATAAGGATGGAGGTGGAGTACACCAGCCATTCTGGACATGTGACACGTGACAACAAACCGTTCATCTTAGTGCTGACCATGGTGCCTCCACGTAGAAGTTGGTCGTCTCCACTAAGACAAAAGCGGGGCTCGTCACTGAAGAATGCAGTTCTGCAATTCTGAGTCTCTCCATGACAGTCTGGCACCACACCGTTGCAGCCTTTGTTTATGTGGATGTGGTGGGCAGTCATGGTAATGGTCTACATGCATGTAGTCCTGTACTATGCAGTCATCTGGATGACTCATGGAGGATCACTCCTCATTGAATGTTCGCAGTGGTGGCTGTTGGGTCAGTGTGACCCATGCTTGCTTAAGTTGCTTAATAAGTTGATTATTCTGGGGTTTTTAATGATGATTGTATTAATTCCAGCAAGTAAACAGTAACTGTGCACTGAAATGTGTTCTCTGTAGGGTATGTGTAATTTATTCAACAGAACATGCCATTTGACCAGAGGTGCCCAAATTACAATACAACTGTATTACTGTTACAAATACAGCAGCTCTCACGCTACCCGTACTCAATCATCATGCACATAATGGATTTTCATAAATTGGATTTCCAGTTCTGCACTTCAGGAATGATAGCCTGGGTGTGCCTACAGGCCACAGAACATGAAGATTGTAAGCTAAATGTATTTACATTGCACATTGATATGCAGAAGCAGATACAATCAGCCAGTCTTAAAAGTTTGCGGTGATTCTGATGGTGCAGCTGCACATTTCCAAACTCATTACATCTGTTTTGCGAATATCTTTCAGAAGTTCGGTCAAGAAGGCCTGAGGAGAGGACCAAGCTCTTTAGAAAAACACTGACATCCCTCAGATTCTTCTAAGCCTCTGTTTGTGTTGGACTTTGTTGCCACTTATGGGTCTAATGCAGACCAGTAATCCATGTCCTCCCTCTGGCTGCACTTCATAAGCCCTGACAGCACGTTTCTATCATTTCTCCCAGTGCTGTGTGGAAACGTATCACTCACTACGTTCATGCCTTATCCTTAAGAAATGTTACACTTTAAAGAAACATTTGATCGTCTGTATTCATAGACAGAGGCCTTGGAGGCTGGTGTCAGCACAGTTCTATGATTTATCTGCTTAAATTACCAAATTACTGGGTTTAGTGGGTGTGTTTGATTAGGGAAACCACCAAACTGTGCTGGATACCAGCCCTTCAGGAACAACGATAGGTTATGCAGTATTTCGTAGTGCAGCAATGTTTTTATTGGCTTCATCAGTCTAACAGAAATCATTATTTCATAATATTTTTATGTTTTTGTTCATCAAAGTACTTTTGCTACCTTACCCAGCATGCATAATGCAAATACGCCATCCAATAATTTGGAAGCCTTGGGTTGTCAGCCAGTCCTGACTGCTAGTCTAAGATCTGAGCCGGTAAAATATATGCTAATATATGAAACCAGGCTAGCTTTACCTTAATCATCATGTAAACTAAGGCAGCACATAGCTCATGAAGAAGTGCCCACTCATCCATGTGGAAGGCAATCTCAAACAACAAGTTGGGTATGAATCCATCCTTGCAAATCATACACCCATACATTCAGCAAGACAATGCCACATGTCACATGGCTAGAAATGTCAGACATTTGTTGGAAGATCATGACCAAGACCTCCAAGTACTACCCTGGCCCCATAATTCCCTAGATTTGACACTATTTGAGCATCTGTGGGTCCACCTCGACCATCATGTTCACTTTATGGATCCTCCTCCCATACACTCTCCAGCTGCTATGGGGTGCACTGCAGTCAGCATGGCTCCAGATACTTGTAACAACATACCAGGCCCTTATAGAGTCACTTCTAGCTGCTACTCCTGATATTAGCTGGCGTATATTACATATTGATCCATTGTAATGATGAACTAAAGTCAGCAACCACAATTGTAGAGCTTCAGTAAGACATTCTGATGCCTTCCTGCTGTTTTCACAAACTAATAAAACAAAACACTTAGAAAATCTACCCTGAAGCAGCCGTAGTTTTTCAAAAGCTCCTCTCACCTTCACCATGCATTAGAAGGTTCTTTCCTTAGTCTTTAAACCAGAAGATCCCACTTGGAAGACCCCTGCAGCTCTGTGTGAAGGGCAAGTAGGCCTTCTTACAGATGCAGCTGTGGTTAAACTGCTTTTGAGAGAGTGCCTGTTTAGGATTAGTGAAGCAGGAAAAACTCTAAAGGGATATTAAATACAGCTACTTTGTATTCAAGTGCATATTGAACCAAGAATGGTTTCTGCTAGTTTTCAGCTCAGGAACACTTTCACTGGCAAAGTATGCAGTTAATGATCGAGATATTGCATGAGAAGATTGATTGAGACATCCCTGGATTACACAAACTTGAAATAAGTAACGCCAGGCTGTGAGCAGAAAATGTGAACATAGAAAGGGTGTGATGAAAGCATGCCATGTTTTAAATCAAGCTGGGATTCATTTCACTTCACTTCAGTCTAGGAGACTACGATATAGCTCCTATCATCTTACTGCAATAACAGAGAAGTCACTTCAGGATAAAGCCTGACAGGGAATTTGGGTAAGACTTTATTTGATGGCTATCTACATAAGGTGTTCCTTCATAACACATGCCATATTTATTTAAGCTCACCGGCATTTGGGCATACAAAAGACCATAGTGTGAAGGAAGTAGCTGAATCTGCAGGGGTATGGAAGCATATGGTCTTACAGGTCCATCAGCAGTGGCTAAAATCTCTGCAGAATTGTTCCAGGGCAGGCATCCACCAAATCTGAGCAATTCTTTAATACAAGAGTGGCTGAACATAGATGAGTGTCACAGATAAGTCAATGTACAGTGAGGCTATTTAACGATACTTAATAACTAAACATCTTTTTCCAGTTATCACAAGATATATGACATAAGATTGACATCAGACCCTTTACAATAAAGTGTCCTTGGAAGAAACTGATCATTTCTTTCTTTATAAATTCAAGGGCATCAAAAACCATAGAACTGATATAGGTGGCTTTAAACTAAAGAACACCATATGTCAGCACTGTGTCATCACTTTCATGAAGCTGTGACGAAGAATGTGACGCGTGCTGAACTAAAGGCAAGGCACAGTTTATTAAAGAGTTTGTACCAAAACTCACCAACAACAATAAACAGGCAAGGGTCAAACCGAGGAGACAATCAGACCAGGCAGAAGTACCAAAGCGGATAAATAAGAACAGTAAACCAGAGAATCAAACTAGAGTCAAAGCCAGAGTAACAAACAAGATCAAACAGAGAGAGTGGCAATACTTGGAAAAGAGTCAGTGTGAGAGAGAAGCATTTAAACAAGCAGACTAATTAATGTCAGGTGACTAATCAATATTCAGGTGACCGAGAACGCAGCAACGGGGTGTGAATGGGAAGGGATAGACACGTGACATCAGGTGGTGGGTTATGGGAAATGGAGTCCAGGAGATCAGAGATGAGAGGAGAACCAGCAGGCATGACAAAAGCATATGCATTTTTAAATGTCATGTTGCAGTTAGTGGTTTAAATTGTTCAAAATGCCTGCAGTATTGCTTTGTGAATGCTGTTAAATGCTTATACCCTTTGTAGATATCCTTGTGCATGTGTTCTCATGTAGATAGTCCTGTGTATGTATTTCTGAAACTAATATATGTATGATAAATGACTCTGATCTGATTGGCTGCTCTGTGTTTTGTATTACTGAAGAATCAGTCTGAGCTGAAATGTGCAGTAAAGACACTGTTTATCACTTCAAAGTAAACAGGCAAAAATACTGCAGACTAAATCTAGGGTTGTAAAAATGTGCTTATGGTTATGACATGATAAACAAGATTTCAAATTGGGCTTGTTTTTGGGGTGGGTGTGTGGGTGTTTGTGTGGCTTTTCGCATCCTGGGTAGGTCGGACTGGGAAAAGAACAGTGCTTTCTGAATTCTTAACAAAAAGGCCCTGTAACCTCTACTCTGCCTCATTTCTCTATTGCTGCTTTGTTTCGTCACCACACTAATGTCCTTGACAGATTTCAAAGCTCTTAGGAATTGAACAGGCTGTTTTGGTTGCTAAGCCTTTAGGACTAATACAGACCTCTGTCCTGATTGGTTGTATTGTGTGTTCCATTAAGCAGATCATTAACACGGCAGACCCAACTGAGCGAGCAGAGTGGGCAAAAAAGGTCAAAAGTTGACTAGCAAATATGGCTCTATCAATACACTCATAGTCACATTCTACAAACCACATCAACTGCCCTTAACCATCAAGGGCAACCACTACTCGAAATGGTGTGATGCCAGAGTGTTTATGGAGTGACTCAGAATGTTTTTCGGTCATGTCGTTCAGTGACGAGTCTCTTTTCCCTTCCCCTTTTTTTTTTGTTGCCTCTTCTTATGCTTTTTGGTTTTGGCACCAACAATTCTGTGTGGAGGCACTGTGGTCAGCACCAAGATGAACGGTTTGGTCTTGTCCAAAAGTCCTGGTGTCATTCCAGAGAATATTCAAGCTGCATGGGATGGATTATCACAGATACCATTAGGAACCTCTACAGCTAGCAAACATGGCGGCCTGACACCATACTGTGCGACACAACTTCTGTATGTGTAGCTCAATAAATATTACCCAAATTAGTCCAAACATATCACTGTTTATTATTCCTGGTAACCTTTATCCTCCTTCCCAATAACACTGCAATCCAACACTTCCCTCTGGGTGCAGGTACTCTAAATGATGAGTGTGTGTGAATTGCAGAAGCTCATTTTCCACATATGAACCATATGGGCTGGGTAGCACAGTTTGAAACTTTTTCAAGTTTACATACGACATCAAAGTCCTTAAAAAAAATAAATAAAAAAAAAGCTATTTCTATCTCCCTCGTAGAGGCCTTTTAACATTGTTGTATAAACTGCCAGGACAATTTGGTTTCCATTATGTGAGTCTCTTACACTAACACTATAGTTGCTCTGTTCTATTTTTACTCTGCTGTTTGCCGTAGTCTAAAGGTTAGGATATTTAAATCCATTTTAAGTATGGCAAACTGAAAAGAGCATAATGGAAGCAATTTAGAGGTAATGAACAGCAATTTTGGTATAATCGATATTCACTGCAGCTTCAATTCAGGGTGATCAGATCCATTCTAGCCACCCACGGTGAAGCTAGAGATTCAACAGCTTTATAAAGTGTTTGAATTTCCACTGTGCTCTAAAGAGTAATGGCTCTTACTGTGCTTTCTCCTATGCGATCTCAACCACCAGAGTCATGCTGTGTGTATGTCTATGTGTCTAGGGGATGACCCCGCTCATGTACGCCTGTGTTCGTGGTGATGAGGCCATGGTGCAGATGCTACTGGATGCCGGGGCAGATATCAACAGTGAGGTCAGTATTCGGCAAGTGGGGGTGGGGCAGCTTGTCATTGTGTCTTTGCCTTGTACTGCTCTAGAGTAAAGACTAACTTGCTGTCGCTGTATGCCTCTCTGTGCTCTTCCTTTGCTATCTGCATGCACTGTAGAAAGTGTCAGTGAGTGCTGCTTTCAAGTGCGTCTACATAAACCAGTGCAAACTGTCTGCCTACGAAACTAGATTCATTTCTTCTTTTATGCTTAATGCATTATTGGAATAAGATATTCCCACAGGCAAAAGTTTATAGTAGATAGCACTAAACTTACAGTGTGGCATTTGGGTCAAAAGCATAAGTAATTCCTTATGTTTCTGAACTGACAATCAAAATAGAAATACTACTGAAGCACTGGAGTAGCACAAAATGAAGGGACCCCAATGCAGACCTTCCACACTCACACCAAAAAGCAGACCGTGTAACAGCTGGTGCTCAGTTATTATCCAAATACGCAAAGAAGTGTTACTACCTAGGAATTGCCTTGATCATGCAGTTCTAGGAAAACATTCAGGAGGTATAGAATGATCACATTATGTGGAAGCTCTTTAGACTCTTTAGAAAGGTTCTTTACACCCGCATACTTCATTAACCTTCCTTTGAAAGGCAACGTAAAGTGGTTTCTCTATGGCCTTGCTTAAAGAAATTTTTTAGTCCCTAGTTTAAGAGTGTAAATGTCGGTTTCCAGCAGTGGCTGTAAACATTTTGACTCAATTTTGGAAATACACATGTAAAATCAATGAATGAGCTCAGAATGTAAAGAGCACTAAAGAAATAAAAGGACCATTGTTTAACTTCTTTAAGTGCTGTTTACATTCTGAATTAAGAATCATTTGTAATCAGATGACTTTGTCAGTCATCTATCCAACAGCTGTACAACACTGAAAAACAAATTTAGCAGCCCAAGAAAAATGGACAGAGGATTACAGTACCCTTTGAATTTTTGTTGGGAAAAAAACTAAGGGGGGCATGAAGACTTTTTTCCAAGACCTCTGCTATGGCGGAACAACCACAAAAACATTCAGAAAAACACCTTTTTGAACATGCCCAGTTTTAGGAAGCTAGCAAAGTGGCTAAACGCTAAAGCTAGCAAAGGTTCATTTGGTTCTCTGCGATTTGCCCTCCTGTATGCACAAATACAATGTTTTAGGTGGCACAAAAGTAAAGGCTTTTGAAAATGCTCTCTAGGGTGGAGATTATTGGCGCCTCTGTTTTCTGTGGTATAATTTTTAAAAAAGGTCCGGATATGTACCTGACCTTAGAAATATCAATGTCTAATTATGTTGAGTCGATGTCACAATTTTGACAGTTACCAGATGTTGGGTTTTGGCCACCTGACATCACAACCTACATTCAACCACATATCAATGTGGATGTTGGTGGCCAGCTGGGAATAGTCTGACTCTCGATCAGAGGCGGCTGGCATTCTTTACACAGGGTAGGGTCGAGGTAACACTGAGAACAGAGGAATATCAGTTTGAACTTCAGTCATCACAGTTAGCCTAGCTGCTTTAGGTTACTGTATTTACAGCTCACACAATAATTTTGTGTCAGGTTTTGACAGCACCAGCTATTTCCATTACAGCGTTAATTGTCATGACAGATGTCATAGTGCTTGTCGTGATGCCTACCTAGAGTAGCATGTGACAGGTTGCCATGACTTCAACCATTACAACATTTGTCTTGTCAATTACGGGTAATGGTGGCAAGGCTCAGTTATTTTACTACTCATAATTTATCATGAAAACTCAAGACAGCATATGACACCTGCCATATGTTTATGACATCATCTTATCAGTGTTAGGTAGAAAAGTTTGGCATATAAGACAGATATCACGGTTTTCCCCACAGCACGTGCTCAAAATGTTGCTAGGTGCTTGTTGTACTAGTTACTTTAGTAACAAGTGTATTTTTGGAACATGTCTTCATATGCACCTTATATTAATTATATCCTTATATTGAAAAATGATTTTGTGGATGTTTGTGAAGGTCTGAGGTGGGGCTCCCTCTAGTCATGGGAGGTTGCAGGAGCATGTGCTGCACCAGTGCATTTAAGCAGATTAATTTCCCATTGGGACGTGCTTTATGTATTTGACTCTGAAGTGACACTCATGTCTGTTACACTTTGTTAAAGTTTGTGGCGTCTTGTGGAGAGAGTGACTCTTGAACGAAACACCAAGTGCATGCTCAGTGATGTGAACTTTCATGTTTTACAATTCACAGAGTGTCGTAGGGCCAGATTTACCAGACAGGGAATGGAGTTTGAACTTCAAACAATGTTTTCAGAATGTCAGTTTTGGTATCCATTTAGACTTTTTCTAAAGGTCACATCTGTCTAGTCATTCAGAGATACCTGCCTAACGTAACGGTACACGAATAGGTGTGGATATTTCTGCCCAGCTCGAGGAGGAGGCTGTTATGGCCGGAAGAGTCGATTGCGCAGCGTTTGGTGCTTTGCTCATGAGTCACCACTCGCTCAGTCCTTCAGCGTTCTGCGTTCCCTGCCAATTATCTCTCCTGCAGCCTGCCGGCCGCTGCCTTTAAAATTCCAAAAGAACCCAACAGAGGGGAGTGTATGATGGCCTGAGTTTCTAGTAGTTCAGATCTTGAACTAAAGCAGCGAGATATGTGGGAGCTACCATAGAGAGACAATAGGAAAGCAAAGTGAAAAAAAAGGAAGAAAATAATTCTCCTGTCTTTTAACGTCCAGGGTTGGCAGAAGGGGCATTTGGGATAAAAAAGCTGGCTCCAACTTTTTTCCACTCAAACACTTAACAAGCTCCTTCCTTTTTTTTTTTTCTTCTTCTTTTGCTTCTCTTTTTCTACCTCCTCCAATTGAAAGCACATTGTTTTCATTAATGGCTAAATGCTATTTCTCTCCCCTTAAACCTCCCCTATATGACTTCCCAGGTGCCCAGCTCAGTTCACAGGCACCCCTCAGTTTACCCCGACACCAGGCAGGGGACTCCACTCACTTTCGCCGTGTTGCACGGACACGTCCCTGTCGTGCAGGTAGTGACGACGTGAATGACTCGATGCCTTTCCACCTCTGCACTCTCTCCTTCAATTATTATTATGCTCTAACATAATAATAATGGCAACAAAACAAGTCCCCCCTTTAACTGCTGTGGCCTGGATGTTTGGATGTTCCCCTTCAGGCTAGATTTAAAAATTGCATTACCTTTGGTCATTTTTAAAAAAAATAAGCTAAGTAGAATAGATTAGTTATCAAACCTCGGTTTAGTACACCTAGGGTCAGGTGATATGGTCAGTTTAGAGAAGATAGACTAGATTGAATGGGTCAGTTAGCATGACTTTGTATAGTAAAGCTATGATTAACTGAACTAACACATATGTCCAGGTTTATTTGAGAGGCATTTTAAGAGGCAGGCTAGAATGAATTGGTTAGTAAACCTCGTTCAGTTTAGGTCACTTAACAAGGTTTAGTTAAGAAAATCTGGACTAGAACTACTAAAACTAGACCTGATTAAACACAAACAAAGACTCAATGGGACAGTAGCATGTCGCATTTCAGAAAAACTAGGCTAAGCGGGTCAGTTAGCATGGTTCAGTTTAGAGCTGGGCTATATTGAATGGATACTGCTTTAGACTGAATGGGTCCATTGGCATGACTCAGTATGTAGATATGTAGAAGTATTAGGTTGGAAGTGGGTCAGAGAGTACAAATGAACTTAGTAAAGCTAGGCTAGGTTGAATGAATCATTCTGTTTGGCTTAGTTTAGCTGGGCCGATTGGATGGGTCTGTCAAACATGAATCTGTTTAGTAAAGCTAGGCCTGATTAAATATTAAATACCCAGACTAGTTTATACGACTCAGTTTAACCGGTAGATTAGACTAAATAGGTCAGACTTGGTTTGGCAGATCTAGCTTAGATTGATTGGGTCCATTAGCATGTTTCAGTTTATACAAGCTAGGCTATACTGAATGGGTCAGTTAGCATGGCTCAGTTTAGCAGAGCTGGGCTATATTGAATGGGTCATGCCATACATTAAATGGGTCACATAACATGACTCATGGCTCAGTAAAGTGGGTCAGAGAACAAACCAGTTTAGGAAAGCTAGGCTAGATTGAATAGGTCATTTTGCTTGGCTCAGTTCAGTTGCAGCTTTAGTGTCTTGTGAAAAGTGTTGAGGCACAAGACAGGGAGCATTATAAGTTGCTTTCAGTGACTTCAGTAAGGGGAAAAAATTCTACAGGCTAGAATAGCCAACATTTATGACTGTAAACATTTGTGCAGCATGATGAAGCTAAAGGTGTCTCTGTATTTTCCCTATGTGAAGAAAGTCCACATTAAATTGCCCTCAGCAGCTTTGAGTGTTCATTCCGATGAACCACCAAGGAGCAATTTGAATCCCCAGACATAATGGAAAGGCATAGTAGGACATGCTTTCTTCTGAAAGCTGTTGGATCTCTGAAGAACATACACACTTGGGAGTGGTTGATCTCCCAAACAAACAAGAACACAGGATATCCATTGTCATTGAAATGAAATCCTCCTCCTTGGCTTCCCTTGTATGAGTAATCCCTCAAACCAAAGGCGTTTGCTTTATGAAGCAGGTAATTGCTTTTTTCAGTGTTCATTTTTTTCCTTCTTTCTTGACACTCTTGGTTTCCCTTCTTTTAAGCATTGAGTGACAGAAAGTAAAGCCAGATCACTTATCTAGCCTGTCACCTCACTTGTCTAGATAGCGGAAAGCATGAACGAATGCACAGCCCAACTGCTTAGGTCATCAGTCAGCTCCACAGTAAGCTTAGCATTGGTGTGTTTTACCTTATCACAATGTTTTCCTTTGTTATGTTCTGCTCATCGCAGCTGCTGCTGGATGCACGAGCCAATGTGGAGGGGGCACTGCAGGAAGGAGCAGAGAACTACACTGAAACGCCACTCCAGCTAGCCTCGGCTGCAGGTAGCACAGCAAGCATCACTAAGATTCACCACTGGGTCACTGAATATGGGCATAATTTCTTTTAAAGGACTATGAGGCCTCCTTAAGTGAACCTTTTGTGAAACTGGAATGCTGGTGCATTGGTTAGCCTTTTAAGATGTACAGTACAATTAGGAGCAGGGGAGGTCCAAACTTTGGCACAGCTTTGATGTTTTAACCCTGAAACACACACTGAGCATTTCTGATGATGACATGCATCTTAACATACTGAACCCTGTATAACAATGACCTCTTTGTCAGACAGATTCTATTATGTGTACTCTTACATTGGCCAACATACGAGTCCACTCAAAACAATCAATCAGATCAAACACAGAAATTACACAACCATGTGAAAGCTTGTAGATTGCTTTAGAGCAAGTACATTACAACTGGCTTCGCTGAAACCACCATAATACAGAAGATGCATTAAATGTTAAATTAAATTTCAATTAAATTTGGTTTCTTTAGTGGAGGCTGGTGTTGCTAACTAACACCATACCTCAGTAGTCACCCAATAGCCCATGAATTAAAAAACCTCTAGCCCATTTACCTCCATAACCTGAATCCATGTCTTCATGAAGGTTGCAGACTTGTTGTTGTTGTTAAGGACATAGCATGCCTTACAGTGAACTATAAAAATGATCTATCAAAGCCATTTCAGTCAACTCCAGGGCTGGTATTTATAAAACAGGACTGATCTTGGATAAGATTTCTCTGTATTGATGGCAGTCATTCTCACAAGTACTGGTTCTATATCACTCCTGTTCCTAAGGTGGTTAGTGACCCTGTTGTCTTAATTTAGTAAGTCAAACTGGACTCCGAACCACATTGGCAGGTCAGTGTGGCCATAATAAAGACCTGGATGTGGTTTGAGTGGGTTGAGAAAAGCTTCTGGGATATTTTTTATAGGAACGATTTGAGCTGTTTGAGTGACTATTGAGTTTTAGTGTTTGTTAGCAATGTTATCACCTCGACTCAAAGTTTAGCTCTAAACTAGAATAGCAAAATTTGAACCCCAAACATGTCTTGGATGTTTGACTACATGTAAGGTGGAATGCAGATCTTACTGGAGAGCTTTAAATCACACACACTTTTAAGTTAGCAGAACCTTTGGTTTGTTGGAGAAGAGCCAGAACAGATACAGGCAGGAGAGAGGAACTTTTTGAAGATTGATTTATTCTACTATTGTAGAAGTAGAAATGTATTAAAGGGACCTATAATGCTTTTTAGATTTACCCCTTTTCTGTAGGGTGTTGTAACTTTTTGTGCATGTAAATGGTCTGCAGGATTATAATGCCTAAGTACATACCAGAAGGAGAAACAGCCCTTTCCCCTGTTACAACGTGACCATCTTTATTGTCCACATACCGGCAAGTTTGGCCTGCCCTCACACACAACAGACAGCAGGGACCTGACTTTCAGAGTTGTACTCTGACTTAAACTGATACTGCTGAACTGGCACCATTGTAAGAACAGTCACAGCAGTGTGGGATTAGAACCTCAAAGGATGTGACTCAGGCAATAGACCAATCAGAAATGTGTGGGTGAACTGACCAATCAGAGCACACTGAGCCTAACAGGAGGAGGGACTTAAAGATACAGGAACAGATCGTTTCAGATAGAAAGTGAATACAGATTAACAGTATGAGAAACTTATTGTGTTTAAGGAAAACTGAAGTATGTAAGTCTATTTTAGTAGAGCCCAAAAATGAAATTGTGAACACTCAAAATGAGCATAATAGGTTCCATTAAAAATAATGGAACAAGTAATAAATTTCAATCTGTGTACCAACCAGAAAGATTTGTTTCCCTTTTATAAAAGCACTTTTCTCTTTTGAGGGAACTGAGCTCCCTGTGTAATTTAAAGCCTGGATAAACAAATGTAGCTCCAATATTGTCTTACTGTGGAACTGATGTTGAGCGCTCATGGATCACGATTCAGAAATGCAGCACTGAACAAAATTATTGATACAGTTATAATAAAATTGATTTTATTATTCATTTTTTTTAATTGTTGGGACTGTAAATGCATCATACTGTAGTACATGCAAAACTGTCTTTTACGCCACACCAGAGTATGTAAACAATCTTCTTCAAAGCCCCAGAAAATGCAGCTTCATGAATATGAATGAACCCAAATGATATTCATTACATTTGCCTAAGTGTTTTTTCTGTACAATGCTCAAAATTATTTAGCTTGAAGGTCCCTTAGTCACAAGGCGACGGGTACTTTGATGCGATGCTCAAGCAAATGCTTCCATTGCTCCCCACAACCACAAACTCCCCACCCCCGGCAACGCACACATATCTAAAGAGTAGCATGAGTGTGCAAAAATGATTGTATGGAAACTTCCGTCTGCATGCTAAAGAGTGTGCTAATGTGGCGCTACAGGAAAAGCTGGGGCTGTTTGAGGCTCATCACATCCAAAGCTCATCAAGGCTCGTTCCTCACGCTCCATTTGCATTACATCGGGTCAATTACCCCCGGCGCTTAAATCCACAGGGATTTCACATTACCACGGAAACACTTTTCTCCACATAATTCTGTGTGGATGTGCACAGGACGAGCCGATGTTTCGCATTAACAAAACAATCAGTGAATGGCTGCTGGAGTTTTGGCAGTGACACTAAACTGACCTGAGGAAGCAGCTGGATAACCTGCATGAACTTGGCCAGCTGTTTCTGGAAGCTTACAGCCTGTAATTGTTTTCCATCTTAACTAGTTGCTATATACTGTAGTGTAGTTCTCAGGATGCACTGTGAACCCAGACAGTCAATACATTTATAAAGGCCATTCCCAATGGCAGTGTAATTCACTTCAAGGCCAAGTGTAAGGTATCTGTAGAAAACCAGCCTGCATTGCGGTTTTGATGGACTATGTTTTCGCGAATGGCCTGCAGCAGAATGAAGACCTGCTGCAGTAGAAACTAGCTTCTAATATCAAACTATGGATTTTTGGCAACAGGTTTACTCTGGAGGTTTCCCTGTACCTGTAAACTTGTTGATGTAACTTAGTGATCATATGTATATACACAGACTGGTCACTTCATTAGGCACATCTTCTTGTATCTACACTCCCTGTCCATTTCATCAGCTCTGCAGTGCCGAGAGTGATCCACCATCCACATAATACCTGTCCTGCAAGGGTCTATTCCAGAACAGGGTAAAGGGGGCCTAACAAAGTAAGGATTAAAATAGATGCACTACGGTCTGCAATAGTAGAGCTACCAAAGTGCTCCTATATGGTAAGTGGAGCTCATAAAATGGACAATGAGTGTAGATACAAGGAGGTGCACTGAATAAGGTGACCAGTCGGTGTATCAGTTGACATTTTGCAGACCTCTACACATTCATCACATCAGGTAATTACCAGGTGCTTCATGAGTTCAGTAGAGTTCAGTTCTTTGATCATGCAGGAAACCTGCACTACTCCACTCCCAGCGGATCTTGGTTGTAAAATTGTCTTGTTCTTCACATCTTGTTCTTAACTAAGCCCAAAACATCATAGTCTGTGACCTTGTCTCATGACAGCATCAGTGAACTACCCGAAGGTGTCAGGCCTTGATCAGCTAAATCCTTTGAATTATGTGAATATGCAAAGTAGAAGTAATCAAAAGCGGATGCCTGATTGTCAACATTCAAAAGATGTTGAGCAGTTTCTTAAAAGCGTGGTAGTGTTGTATCATAGCTTTTAGTTTAAATAATTAATGGGCCCGTGTTATACATACTCTAGTGACTGGGATCACCTGTCAGGTGTCTTGAGTTTTTTACTGAGCTAGGAAATATGCTTTTAGCTATAGTGTGCCAGTAAACTGAAATTCATTACAGGATTATTTAAAACTCAGCTGCTATTGGATTTTTAGTTTCTAGCCACTTTCATACAGCCTGTAACTGTTTTGGCTGAGTTTGTCTTTTCAATTTTCTTTATTTTATCTTTATTTTTAGTTTATTTATATAGCACCTTTGGCAACAAATGTTGTCACAAAAAGGCTTTACAGGGAATTTCATTGGGGTCCAAGCCCCCTTGAGCAAGTCAAGGGCAACACTGGCAAGGAACAACTCCCTCAGAGCAAGAGGAGGAAACCTTGAGAGGAACCCAGACTCAAAAAGGGGAACCCAGCCTTCTCTGGTCCACATCACATAAGAAAGAATTTACCATCATATGCAGTATTGAATAGAGAATAACCCATAACGGTTAGTCCTGTGAGTCTCATTAGAGTAGCGGTGAGAAACAGGCTTGGAATGAATAAACTCTGTCGCTGTTATCAGTGAAACCTTTGACCACTGTAAGGAGATTTTCACTGTGAAAACCTGCTCCTAGAAGGCTGTAGTGATGATCTATTAGGGAGAATAACATTCAGTGTTTTGTGAAGCAGTAGTTCCTTATATTATTTTTATGTTATTTTATTTTACTTTAAGTCTATTGACTTTTTTATTTAAAAATTTAGTTTACCTATTTGTCTTTTTATCTTGAAATCTTATTAATATAATTAATAATATATAAGTTTGCCCTGAATTGTTTCTTAATTATTTGTTCACTTTATCTTGTTTGATTTTATTGTTAAATGTTAAAAATATTTTTGTGTAACCAGACTAAATGTCATTGTCTTTTTTATTCCAATAAAACTGTGAATGCTCAGGTGCATTAAAAATTAGGCTTTCTCTCAAATGTATTTCCCAGTGCAAATAAAGGTTGGTTGATTGATTGATTGACTGATTGATTGATTGTTTGGTTGATTGATTGCTGTAATTGATTAATTTATTGCTTGATTAATTGATGGCCACCCCTGCTTCTATTCCAAACCACCGTGCAAATATTTCATTTCACAACTTTCCCTCGAATGAACCACTTCATATCAAACCTCTCTGAATTTATAGCACTGATTTCCACAAAAATAAATTAAAATGTGTGTAGATGGAATAGATTTAAACACTTTGCTTGTTTTGGGTTGTACAGGTAATTTTGAGCTGGTCAGCCTGCTTTTGGAGAGAGGAGCGGACCCTTTAATTGGCACCACCTACCGGAACGGCATTACCTCTGCTCCGTTAGGGGATATGAACTCATACAGCCTCGCTGCAGCACACGGACACAGGTACAACACACGCACACCCTGCGCTTTTAGATTAGCTTAGTTTTACTAGTATTCAAGTGGTTTAGGAATAACAAGAATCAGTATTGTATCTCATGTCATTTTTTTGTTTGTGAATCCACCTTGACATTTGATCTCTGCTGTGCAAATAAGTTATCTTGCATGTCAACTTGATTACAGTATAAGGTCATTCTTTAAATCAGCACAACATTCAGGAGATGTTTCATGGATCTTACTGAGACCTGAGATGACAGAATGCTTTGAGAGAACGTTCTCCTACCTTTAAAAGGAACATTCTAAGAACCAAAAGAAAACTCCCCACTGAAAACATTAATGGAACATTGCACTGTGTATTCTCAGAACGTTTTTAGAACAAATCATTTCTAGATGGGTAAATATAATTAAGAAATAATTAACGAGGGAGCAGGAACCAATCACAATGCCAGGCAAAGAGTGGGTGCATACAGTGGGTATCTAGGCACAAAGACTAACAAGCAACCCCTAGGAGAGGGAGGGGCCACAAGCTAGGAACAGGTAATGGGCATGAAAACAGGGAGGAGCTACAAAACAGAATAACAGAAGAGCATGGAGGAAGAAGGAACATGAGGGCAGGATAAAATACGGTGGCTGAGAAGGGCAAAACATATTAACATTTCAGAAAACAAAAATTACAATCAAACTGTTTTACGATGGTAGAGTGCGTAGAGTTTGGGATGGTGACAACGCTTTCCATTACCTTTTCTTCTATTTGCTACTTTCACAGGAAAAACAAAAGCATGGCAGCTGGCTAAAATGCGTGCCACAAAATGCACATCCTGTGTGTTAGACTTAGCCTTTCCATCAGAATGGGCAGTTTGTAGAATTGTTTCAGTAATGGTAAAAGTGTTTCGTGTCTTGTAAATTAAAAAAAAAGAAAAATTTACTTTGGTCATTTTGTTTTCTTAAATGTAATTCTTTTTTATTTGTAAATTTGTAATTGTTTTCTGAAATGGTCATTTGCTTTGCATCTCTCAGCCACTGTAATGATGAGAGAAAGACGCATGGAGAGAAACAGGGCAGTGAGACCTCATCTCAGATGTCCAGTGTTCCAGTGCATATATGCTTTTGACAGTAACCACTTCACAGTTAAGCTTTGTTTTACCATTGAGTGGTCTATCCTCTCACAATGAAATCATAGACAGAAACAACCATGGATTGTTTCAGCTCTGTAGCAAGAGTGGAGCTAGATATGACCTCAAAGGTGAAATAAAATTAATGGAAAGGTGGTGTGGTAGTGGTATAGTACTGTATATGCTACAACATGGCTTTTATCCCAGTTAAAACACTGATGCCAGACTTTAAGCAACAGTGTATACACGTACACATGCAAACATGTATGCTACCAGCTGCAAAGTGCATCTGAAGTAGTTACTGCTGGAACGTGTGCTTTACCTCACTCATCAGAGTGTTTAGTCTCTGGTGTTTAGCATATCTGTAAACATCCCATCCATCAGCTCCAAACCTTTCACCTGATATTGTTGCCAATCATATATAAAGACCAGTGGCTAAGACCTCATGCGAGTGCACTGGAGCAATAGATTTCCCATTTAGAGGAAACTGTAAACCACCAGCTCCAGTGCCCACTCGTTCACTCACACCCATAGCCAGCACTGCATAATGAACGCTTATTGATATTCACTGTGTACGCGTTCTGACTGAGAATCCACTGCATTAGACGGCCAGCTCCCCTCAATGCAATGATATTAAGGCAATCCGTTATGGAGGCCGGCCCGGATTCGCAGAAGTATTGCAGCCTGAGCCGGAGCTTGAGAGAGCTGCTTTCGTCGTGCCTCGAGCCCCTGAGACATCTGCAATGTTGCGTCTTGTGGTGATTTGTGGCTTGCACTGATCTAACCAGTCATTCTCCGAGCATACTTCCGCTGAGTTATAATGACTTTACACTAACTCTCCCCCATACTCGCCCAAGAGCGGGCGGCAGTAATGTGGGAAAAAATTATTTTCCTGCCATGATAAATGAGAGTCATAAACAACGAAGGACTTTGGGGGTCTTTTAAAAATGGACCCTATGTGTTAAACAGTTTCAAGCTCTGACTTATCTTTCCATCGGTAGGAATGCAGCACATGCCGTGTGTTAATCTTCTTTGCTTTGATAGCTAGACAAAATGCAGTTATGAAGCATTATGAATACATGAATAATGGCACATGGCTGCCACTGTCCTACCATTAAGCAAATGGCTCTTAGATGTTAATGTGAGTATATTTATAATTTCCCTTATTCCTGTAATTGCATTTTAACATATAGAGGTGCTGAAACACTGGAAGGCTCTTCGATATTGTCCATATATATGACATATGCAGTGATGTCATGCTAAACTCTTTGGTGGATGTTTTTAATAATTAATGAAGCTGAGGCTGCTGAGTTCATTTTCAAGTTCAAGTCTGTGGTGTATGAAGTATGAAACTAAAACATAAATTAGCATATAAGTATGGAAGCCCATGGTGCACCTGATTTGCACTGGACATGGCACCATTGCTGTGCATGTATACTCTGCATAAGGTTTTACGATGTCGTATTTAGGGTGGGGGTGTCATGGGGCCATGAGAGTGAGCAGTATGGGGTTGAAGAGGGTCAGTATTTTTTTCTTAGTTCATTAAGGTTCTTGTGTACTACTACTACTTTTGGTGTCAACTGAAGAGAGGAGACTACTTTGAATATGATCTCTGTTTATTGAGCTCTGGTTCCAGAATGCAGTTCACAGATACAAACTTCACAGGGGCCTATTATACCACAGGGCCTGTTGTAAATACCTCAGTGTCATATTCTGTTCAGAGGGAGGAAACTCCTTCCATGGGGTAAATACCTCAATGTCAACTCCTCCCAAGGGAAGTAAATCCCTTCATGTTTCTGTTCTAGGGAGAGAACTCCTGCCAGAGGTTAACAGGTCAAAGGAAGCTAAGCTTTGCACTCGCTAGGTAGACTTTTTATTACCAGGGTCATGTCACAAGATGATTCATGTACTTAGACGTGTTTCTGTAAGTAGTTTGTTTTGACAACTACTAGGGGTCAGTAGCCGGAGCTTGTTTTCAGCATGTATAGCATTGTGTGTATTGAAAGTTTGTTTGTATCTACACTGCTAGATCATTATTTTGGGACATTGTAATTTCTGTGACGTATTGTTAGGCATCTATTTACTTACAGTGGTCTATTGAGGTAATAGGCCACTGTAACATGCAAACTGCTGCTAGTCATTGGAAGATCAAAGAAGGATAAATAGATGCTAATGATTAAATATTATACTATAAAACAATAAGGATAAAATCCAGAAAAAACACGCAAGCATAGCATTGATCATACCCCCATCTTTCCTTGCAACGTCAATAAACCTGTGGACAAGAAACAATAAATGATGATCAATTTAAACTGGTATGGGTAATATTTATTGAGCTACATATACAACGTAGTGTCTTTCACTGTGGTGTTGGGCTGACATGGAGTTGTAGAGGTTCCTAATGGTGTCCTGTGATAATCCATCCCATGCCGCTTGAATATTCCCACACAGTTCCTGCAGATTTTGTGGTAGGGGTGACACCAGGCCTTCTGGACACGTGACACATGACAACATACCATTCATCTTGGTGCTAACCACGGTGCCTCCACACACGGATTTGTTAATTATCTAGAAAAAACTCTGAAGGTGATTTACTGCCATTTTGAGTCATTTCATGACAGTCTGACATTACACCATTCTTCTTTGGTGATGTAGTATAGTATAGAGTATAGAGGGGCAGCCATCATAACAGTCTGTGTGCATGTAGTCCTGCGTCGAGCAGACACCTGCACATTTTGCTGCCAATGACAGGATGGCTCATGGAGGGCATCACTGCTAAGTGAATGTCTGTAAACATGGCTGCTAGGTTAGTCAGGTACAGTGATGAGCGTTCTTGATTCCATCACATGTGTGGTGTGAAATTTCAATCATTTGCACGTCTCACAATATCAAACCTACCCACCAAGTTTCATTCCTGACGGTTGGTTCCTTCCAGGTGCAAACATTTGTGCAACAGTTTTTTGATGATGAGAGTATATCCATAAAATAAAATCCTCATTTTTAATCTTAACACATGTTATTCCAAGTTATTTGAGTCTTTAAGGAGGTGTTTTGCCTTCAGATGAGCAAAGACTGAAAATACTAGCAATTAATGATACTAGCTCTGATCATTTGTTGATATCTCTCCACTGAACTGGTCAGCCCACTTTAATGATGGCAGACATCAGTCATTGTAGAGGGTATAGAATATAGACCAGCTTGTAAAAAAGACTGTTATAAGGGTCCAGAAGTCAGATTCTTCTCCTGGTTGCAGATGATATTCTGCTGCAGTGTGCAGCCATTAACACTCTCCTTTCCCGTATGATTTGATGGTCTTGTTAGAGATCATATTTAGTCTGTTGACCAAGTCTGTCACATACCTGGTCATTTCCCTCTAGTTCTCTCTAGCTGGGGGTATTTTCCCTGTGTTGGGTTTTCTCTTCTCTCTGACACATTAGTGCAATATGTTACATTCACACACGACAAGAGTGAGCTGACTTCCATAGTCTTTGCTCATTGGTTTACAGTTGCTATGGATACAAGCCCCACCCCCACTGATTGGGCAGTGACTGACTATCCAGCTTGCTCTCCACCACTTACATTGAAGTAAACTGCTGTTGCCTACCCAAGTGTTTTTATCCACATTTTAATTGTTTTTAAACTTTATGAATGTTCAGGTTAATCAGTAGGTCATTATGAAGTGAGAAATATAAATGCATGAGAAATGTCAAGTGTGGCATGAGAGCGTGAGATTAAACCTAAATGCGTGAGCCTCACGGCCAATGCGTGACAGTTGGCAGGCCTGAGAGCACAGAGAGATGTGAAGGATGTGGCCAAAACCCTGCTCAGTGTTACTATCGTTTTGGTTTATCATGATCACGTTTCCATACAAATCTGGACTTGCTCCCTGTATAGTGGACAGGATATAAAATCAGGGGTCTTACACCAAAACAGTGCACAAAATGCTCATAAATATGTGGGACGGCATACCAAACAAGCTGGAAAACAGGAAGATGCATATCGTCACTCTCCAAAGCAAAACATGTATCTCCGTTTTTGTTGATTTTTACTTTTATGCCGCCTTTGATCACATGAGCTGCTATTTACACTGTGTGGGAATTTCATGACGAATGGACCAACAGAAATGGCCCAAAACAGCTTGGAAAGATGTCTGGTTCCATTGGCCTCCATTCAAATTAAATGAGGTTTTTGGCCTCTCCTGTGAAGTTGCCATTTTTGAGACACCTTTTTTTGTATGGAAAGCAACAGTTTTCAATTGGTTTAGAAGGATATTAAAACTACAGTTCTGCCAGAAAGACACAAGAGTAAAAATGACATTTAATCTTTTATAAAGTGTACAATTTAAAGGATTGAAAGTCTTGTCTTGAAGCATTCGGACCCTCGCAGATCCTGCCAGATATGGACGGCAGGGGCAGAGCCTACTTCCTGGACAAGAGGACCAAACTGGTGGTATTGGGGAAGAGGGAGGAGAGTGTGAAGCGTTGGCACCTGAAAGCGACAAAAATCATTACTGCCACAAAGTGCATACACCTAGTACAGATCGGGTAGTGCCGAAAGTAGTATGCTCTACACAATGCAAATTGGACAGAGGATCAAGTGACCACAGCTAAAAATGAAAACCCTTTCTGGCAGCAGTTTGTCAATTGAGTCTTTAATAGGAACCAATAAGTACAAACAGAAATCAAAAACGCTAGAAAAAATAGAAACAAAACGCCACAGAAACAGAACAATCGACAGCAAGACAAAACACCAAGCAATCACAAAGAGACCAACAGAGAGTCTAAATGCACAAGGACTACAACACAGCTCAAAGACAAGCAACACAAGAGAAGGGCCTAAGCCACAAACTAGGGACAGGTGAGGGCCATGACAAGAGGGCGGAAACAGGAGGAGCTATAAACCACAACAATCAGAAGCACATGGCGCAGGACAATAAAAGGCACCTGTACGTATCCAGAGAAACAGAGTAAACCGTAGACAAACTGGACAAGACAGGATGTGACATTAGTATAACACTACTACTTGTTTCATTGTTAAGTTCTGAAAAGAAGTAAATATATGGAGTCACTCTGCAGAAATGGGTCCAATCAGGAATTGTATTTGTCTGTGGTATCTAGACAGATAAAGACTTACAAAGACCAACAGCTGAAAAGAAGCCTAATATGGTAGATAAAACATTAGCATGATTAAAGGGTGAGAGAAATCAACCAATCTCATTTTGATTTCCAGTAGGTGGGACCAGTCTCATGAGAAAACATTACTATAGCCTTTGTGGAAGGCCTGGATACACCACCGGCTATAAATATAAGTGGCAGCCTGGTTTGTTAAAACAGAAATTCATGCCGGTTCACTTTACTGAAGGAGTCACTGTGAAACTGTCACAAGGGTAAATATAGAATAGTATGTCTGTCACAAGCTTCAGGTACAACGTAGAATATCCTTTAGAGACATCAAATTGCCAACCAACCAACCATTAGAATCCTGTATGGATGCCACAGAGTAAGTAATACAACAAAAAAAAGATTTCTGGCTGGAAACCAAAAACAAAAAAGTCAAAATAAAACTTATTACATTATAACAACTTAGGGGCAGGTATATATTCACGTCAAGGTTAAGGGAAAACAGGTGAAGTTAATTAGAACTCTGGGGAAGCAGAGCAGGGAAGCAGTTCCTGATTGGAAGTGGTAGATCTTGAGGTGTTGCCATCATGGAGCGGAGGATCTTGGGAAGTGTGGCCCAGATTCAGCGGAGGCAGGGGAAGAGCCCCAATCTAAAATCAAAATCCCGAGATAATGTTTAAGATTCTTAACAATGGACATCTCAAAACACCTTACCTGGATGGAATAAACTTCTGTAAATAGCCAAATATTAAATTCACATTTCTGAAATTCATGCTTTTATTTTATGATCATTTAGAAATACTTAATTTAATAATAATACTTAATCTTATTTGTAAAGATGTTTTGAAGACATCGTGGACACAGTGATAAAAATTTAACATTGTTTGACACTGCAATTAAGCAACTTAAGACAGTTGTAATGAATAAGAGAAATTTAAAAACAGTGGGCTTATTTTCAGGGCATTCCAATATAACTACTTTTAAACATATTGGTGAATAATTGCATCACCTTGTGGAGAGATATCAACAAATGAACGGTTCTGAACTTCTTACTAGCTTTCACTCTTCGCTCATCTAAAGGCAAAACACCTCCTCATTATTTATTAGTAGTGAAACTGAAATAGGGGGACCACAGCACTCCCAGTTCCTGTTCTGGCATGTCAATACTGTTGTCGTTTGTTGTTTTCCTGCAGGAACGTGTTCCGGAAGCTTCTGTCCCAGGTGGAGAAGGATAAGGGTGATGTCCTGTCTCTGGAGGAGATCCTGGCAGAGGGTTCTGAGGCTGGCGGGGAGAAGAGAACGTCCCACTCGGAGGGCACTCTGAGGACAGGCAAGGCCAAACTGAGGGCCCTCCGAGAGGCCATGTACCACAGCGCCGAACACGGCCATGTGGACATTACCATAGACATCCGCAGCCTGGGTTAGTAATCACACTGCACGCCTGCCGCCCACATCTGCAGCCTGTTAGCACTGACTTCTTAGGTTACCACAGACATCCACTGCCTGGTTTACTGTAGACACTCACTGCATGGGTTAGTACTGACAAAGCATAGTTCTAGAGGCTCTAGAGGTTGCCATTGATCTTAAAGGGGCCATATTAAACATGGTTCATTAAATTTATTTATTATTTTTTTCCCAGGCAGTCGACTTAAAACGTTGTGGATGTGGTTTAAGTAACAAAAACAGTCATAATTCATTTGTACTTGACCCCTCTTTATTCCTTAGGATTTAACACACAGTTGCTGCCCAAAATGAAAAATGGAACCATCATTATGTCATTATGTCTGTTGTAAACATACTTACTCATATCCGCAGTTCCAAAGAGATTTTCCAGTTTGAAGGCCAGGAGACCCACCCACTTCTGATGCTGAATCTTGAAGCGGGAGGAACTACAATGGCTTCAGTTGCATATTTTAAGGCAGCATGTTTTAAACTGAAGTCAGTATCATCAAGATATTCTGTTCAATCCAACTTTATCAATAAACTATTACAGGGTTGTACAACATAACAAAACACTGTCAGGCTCCTTCTCCAGTGGAGGAATATAAAAATATATATCAGTCGTAAGTAACAGTGCGCAGACAAAAAGGCGGAGACACAATACGGTATGGACATAAACAGTAAGATATTTGCAAAATATACAAGAGCAGTAACTGTGCATCTGTACGTTAGAGTACTGCCCCAGTGCAAACAGCAGTCAGTATATCCAGTAGAGCGATATACTGCTTGGTGTTAGGGGTTCATATTGGACAGTACAGTATGTTGAGGTGTCCAGGTGTGCAGTTAAGTATGTAGTCATAAACAGTAGATGTATATTGTCGCTGTCCAAAGAAAAACAAGTATCTCCAAAATGGCAGCTTTACAGAAGAAGCCAAATACCTCTTTTCATTTTAATTAAGTCAATGGAACTTGGCTTTTTACCAAGCAGTTAGAAGAAGATGCTGATGTGTTCAAATGATGCATAAAAGTGAAAATAAACAAAAATTTAGATGCATGTTTTTTAGTGGACAGCAATGATATGTGATAGTTTACAGTGCATGGTGTGAAAGTAGCTGCTCAATTTTCTGATAATACAGCAAAAACAGGCATACAGCTTACAGTAAAGATGTCAGCACAGATCCGGTGTTCAAATAAAGAGGTCTAGTTAACCTGCATACAGTCCTCTGGACAAGTGGAACAGCTAGGTGATCAGGACAGCCCTGTCAACGGCACCCGGGGAGTTGTTGGGAGTTAGGTTCCTTGCTCAAGGGCACCTCAGTCGTTACTGTCAGTTAAGGCTTAGGGTTACAAGGCTGCTTCCCTAACCTCCTGCCCATGACCGCTATATAGTGTTGTGGTCATCTTCTGGTAGGTGCTGTTAGATTATCAAGTTATGGGCACTCTGGCTAGCTTTTTTAATAAATGGTCAGGTTGCATTAGGGTGATGCAGAGTCACATGCTGTAAGATCAGTATTTTCCAGTCAACACAAAACAGCAAGTTAACATCATCAAGATCGCGCGTTAACAAAAACCCAACAAGCTATGCAGCATTTCATAAAGCAGAACATTTATCTCAGTGAAGACGACGTAAACAGCTGAAATGTACAAAAACAGAAGGAGGCAGCTTTTGCAAATGGTTGCTAAGCAGTGACTGGAGGAGACAATGACATGGATGTTTAGGAAAGACATGAGGAGCGTAAGTGTTGTGATCGGGCGTGGCACAACAACAAATTAAGTTTTTTTTCACTGTGCTGTTAGTGAAGCTCACACAGCGATCCAAAACAGCTGTTTAGATTTTCTTATAATTGCTCACAAGGGCCCCCTGGTGGATCGGGCCCCAGAGCTGGTGCCAATAAAACCCATGGGATAGTCCGGGCCTGTATATAGCTATCATTGCTGCTAGGGCGCTAAAAAAAACTATTTTGGCTGTATAAATGTTTAACTGTGTGACTGTCTTCTGATCATTACAGTTGAGTGAATGGATTACTCAAACGACAGAAATGAGAGAAATAAGATCAGTATGCTAAAATCTGAGGTTAGCAAGATGGCTAGTTATCCATATACCTTACATCAGTTTGACTTCCTTCTTTGGCTGAAAGGGGGAGCCCTTGTCTCTGGTGTGTGTAAAGACAGTATCACTGTTCTCTTCCGCAGTCTGTTTGACTGAACTAGGGGTTACACTAATACTGGCTTGCTTGTATTTGTTAGCCTGTATGAGTGGTCAGGCCAGCAGGCAGGGTTGGTTGATGCCACAGGAACTCCCGGTCGGTATGTGATGTATTTTTTAAATGCATACAGAACATTGTAGTCAGAGGTGCTGCTGGCCACCAGGCAAAGCAGGCAACTTCCTGGGGGCCCACAGCCAGTGGACGGCCCCCCAAGGGTATCTATATTTCGAATTACATAGAATTATTTTTTTTATGTTGTTTACATTTTGCAGTTAATTTTTTAACATAATGAGGATCAATGCTTTTGAAGGGGCCCTCTGTGAATCTTTGTGTAGGGCAGTGTTTCTAGTCCTAGAGGCACACCTCCCTTCACATCTTAGTGCTTTCCCTTGTCCCAACACACCTGATTCAACATATCAGCTCATCAACAAGCCCTTTCAGAATTTCAGGGGGTGTGTTAAAACAGGGAGTCCACCAACATGTGCTGGGCAGGGTGCCTCCAGGACCAGGGTTGAGAAACATTGAGTCAGACTCTAAAATATTAACTCATTGTAGTGAGATATGAAAATGATAGAATATCATGCATCCTGTCAAAGGAAAACATAACAAATAACATTTTAAACTGTAGTTTTAAGCCAGAGTGATATTCATAAGCAACACTCATGCCTAAAATCAATCTAGGCCGAGGAGAGAAATAAACTCTTAGATTGGCTCTGAAATCCTCAGGGACTCTGGAAAACAAAAACAATAAACCTCTCTTTCTTTGTATGAATCTCTGGATGTTTTGGAAACCTGTGCAGCGGCATGATTTTCCTCTACTCTTCTGCTCCAATAACTGTGCTTCAGACTGGTACGATAACAGCACTAGGTTCAGCATGTAATGGGCATGCTAAACTGCTGCAGGTCAAATAGACCATCCCATGTAATTGGGTTTGTGCTCATGGCACCACAGTCATGGTTATTAAAAAC
Organism: Prochilodus magdalenae; assembly: GCA_024036415.1. NCBI lineage: Eukaryota > Metazoa > Chordata > Actinopteri > Characiformes > Prochilodontidae > Prochilodus > Prochilodus magdalenae. Next base: position 322,854 of record JAMWET010003863.1, read on the forward strand.
AGTCTGTTTTTGGAGCTCTCTTGGCAACAGAGTGTTACTTAACATTTAATGTATTACGTAATACGCTAAACTCCAGTTTTCCATGATATGGCCCCTTTAATCCGGGTGCATGGATAGAGACGCAATAAAGATTGACTGACCGATGAACTGGTTGTTTGTGTAGGTGTGCCGTGGACTCTGCACACATGGCTGGAGTCTCTGCGGACATGCTTTGTGCAGCAGCGGCGGCCGCTGATCCAGGGGCTGCTGAAGGACTTCAGCTGCATTCAGGAGGAGGAGTACACCGAGGAGCTCATCACACATGGCCTACCGCTCATGTTCCAGATCCTCCGAGCCAGCAAGGTCCTTAACTCTGACCCTGCTCACACCTATACAATCATATAGGGGTGGACAATGTAGCTGGAGTATAAAACCATGATAGAAATCAGAAATCTTCCCAATACACTATACAAGATAAGTCTGGACTTAAGAGCTACTACAGATGGAATGCTGCCACGTTTAAAGATACTTTAAAAGCTACAAGAATGATCATTTCTCTCAATTCATTTCAACATAGATCCTATAGAGCTGTGCCACTTGGGAGCTGCATCTAGAGTTGGTCTAGCGTTTATAAAAGGACAGTTTCACCATATTTCCAAGATTTCTGCCTAATTCTGTCATTGACATGTCATACAAGGGGCTTACTGGTACAGACTTCTGTACAGTGGTGGTGATAGGAATAGGGACTCACAATGTCTGCATCACTAGTTGGTCCATTTTAGTTCATATTCAAACTGCCAGTGAACCTTGATGGCATTGCTGTTGCAGATTGCTGTGTCTTTTGCCTGGTGTAAATGAAATAATCTGGTTGTAGCAGTCATATGCATAAGCACCTGTTGATGAGTGCAGTAAACCATTTGCCATTTATGCTGCGCTAGACAGAAAGTCTGTGGCAGCAGCTGAGCTGTTCCCCTGCAGGCTTAGGCTTTGCTGCATTGTTTCACATTGCCACTATACCAGTTTACTAACATCGCCAGTATACCACCACCTGCCACATCATCCTAGCCTTAAGATCTCACCTCAATCTGCTTTGTGACCGACTGCGACATTGGTGCCCACCTGAGCCACTGCTGGGAAGACATGGTCAACCATTCTACGTCGCCCTGATCCTCTGCTGACAGGTTTTCCTTCCAGGGCCAGGCACAGCTGAATCTCAGTGATGGCTGCCGTCCATCTGTGATGCTGGGTGGCCACATGCAGCTGTGCAGAGTATGACTTCCAGCACTCCCACCAATGTAGCATGGGAGGTGGATGCACACTGGTTACTTCCAGCCAGGGTCCAGCTGGGTTCCGCCACCAGACCTCACCATGCTGCTGCTTCTGCTGTCACCACTGCTGGTCCTTACTGCTCTGGTTGTTTCACCATCCCCACCACAGGACCTCACTGCTTCTTTCACCTGTTAAGAGCTTCTTCACTGTCGGCCTCTACATTGGTTAGAGTGGCGCTTTCTTTTTACCACTTGCTAATGCAATCCCACTTCTGACACCAATTGTACCCTCCCATGGGCGAAATGCTGTATTCCTCTGGTTCATCTTTTGCCTAGACACTATAGTACCTTTCTGGGAGGGAGGCCTCAGATGTCCGTTTCCTTTACCTGTAGCTATAAACAATTGTGACAACGGCAAAGCTTCTGTAGAACATTATGTTCCATGTCAGATCATTTTTAATCATTTTAATGACTGAATTATGCAGAAATTTTGAACAATCAACGCAATACCCCTTTAGGTGCTTCTGGTATTCATAATAACATCAAAAGCTTGATTATACATTCATTTTTAAACCATGTTGCATGCATCTTTGCAACAAATGCATAATGAATGAATGAATTAACGAACAGAGCTTTTGTCAGACTTAGTATTGTTTAGTGATGATGGTAAATTAAGTTTGTTGTCATACCTGTGTGAAGACAGGGACATGTTCCTGTGTAAAACTTTGGGTCCATGTGTGCATTGTGTGTGTGGGTGTGTGTGTGCGTTCGTGTGTGTATGTGTGTGTTTGTTTTTGTGTATAATCTGCAGAACGAAGTAATCAGCCAGCAGCTATCTGTAATCTTCACCCAATGCTATGGGCCCTTTCCAATCCCCAAGCTGACAGAGATCAAAAAGAAACAGACGTCCCGACTGGGTGAGTACCAGCTCAGCTGCCCCAGTTAAAATCCCCCTTAAAAACAGACTCAGAACAGCTTCGCCTGCACTATTACTAACAACCTCCATTCAGGGAGCAGTATTAGCCTGAGGTGCTCATGAATCTCTAAATTTCACACAGCACAACGTTAGTGTGTGCTTTTGTCTTGCGGACTGTGACAGTGAAAAATAAATACATGTGTGTTTTTCACTTTGAAATGAAAGGTGCCCCAAAACACAACAGTTTCATCATCAGGGAAGAGAGGGGGAGAGAGAAAGAGTCATGGAATGCAATAAATGGAATTTTCTGCTCACATCAATTGAATTAAGGTTGAATTGACTTTGGAGGGACACTGCTGCCATCTAGGTATAGCACCAAAACCTGCAACATTGGGGCACAAAAAATACATGGTTGATGATGAGTGTTCAGGTTAGCATAAATATGTTATACATATGTTAACATATACATATGTTTTTTATTTAATGTAAAAGGTACAGTTTGCTATGACTTACTGACTAAACCATGACATAATATTTAATAATAATTACTTTCCATCATAATAATTAGATTTTCTCAAAATTCTGACATAGTAGCTTAAACCTAAGATGCTAATCATGATTATGATATTCCATAACTGAGAGAATGTTCTGATTATTATGATACTAAGCTATTATTTGGTTAAAATTATATTATAATTAGAAAAGCTTCCTCATTATTCTCATTATTAAACGTTGAAATATGATGCCAAGTCATAATAATGATTTATAATAATTACTATATATGGCTGTCATATTTATGACTTAGTATCTTAAGTTCGACTTACTATGTCATACTTATAAGATATTAAGTCATATAGTAATTGTCATAATTATTAGAGTAAATCTCATTATGAGATACTAAGTCATAGTTCTGGTAAGCTCTACAGAGAAGTGAAGTCATAAGCATAAGATGCTGTCAGCATTAAAATAAGGAAAGTTATACTAACTGTAATAAGTAATTACAATAAGATGTCACATCATTTTTATGAGACACCAAGTCATAATTTTGAGATTATGGCTGTGTATATATATGTGTGTATATATATATATATATATATATATATATATATATATATATATATATATATATATATATATATATATATATATATATATATATATATATACATATATGTGTGTGTGTGAATTATCTATAGTTGCAGAAACGGGCTTTCATACCGTGCTTACTGTCTCTAAATACTAAAGTGTCATTTGAAACTTTGTTTCCCATGTGCTTCTGTAGATCCACACTTTCTGAACAATAAAGAGATGTCTGATGTGACGTTCCTGGTGGAAGGAAAACCTTTCTATGCCCACAAAGTGCTGCTCTTCACAGCCTCAGCCAGGTAAGAAGGCTGAATGAGTGTAAGGCGCCTGCGTGCTGTGATAATGGAATGAAACTTGTATTTATTGCAGCGTTTCTGAGAACTGGCTCTATAATATGACTGCAGCAATAAAGAAGTGAAAATACTCTCTCTCTCTTTTCTCTTTCTTAACCTCTTTAGGTTTAAGTCTCTGCTCTCCAACAGACCTGCTGCAGAGAACACTTGCATTGAAATCAGTCACGTCAAGTACAACATTTTCCAGGTTGGAATGTTTTTGTGTTTTGTTTGACTGACACACTTGCCACCTTGTTTGGAATTCAGTTAATTTAATTTAGTTTTTATAATTATTATAATGTTAATCATTAATTAAAATAAAAAATGTAATAACTTATGTGTTTGCCTTAACTGAAGACATATGCTATGCTGGACAAGATTTGCAGATTTTGCATAAAATCCATCCCAAATTATTTACAAAGAAAGTTGGAACACTGTTTAAAATGTAAATATATGTAAACAAATAAACCAACAGTCTGTAAATGTCTGGGAATGAGGAGACCAATTGGCACATCATGCAATGAAAAATCCAGCAAAAGGACACAGGACCCAGGTAGCAGCTGGAATCCTGTACTGCAGCACTCCAGTAATTGGTCTCCTCACTTCCCAGACGTTTACAGGCTGTTATTAAGGAGGGGATGCTACACAATGGTAGATATGGCCCTGTCCCAAATGAGATGCTTTGCTGCCATCAAGTTCTAAATGAGTTAATGATTCCCACTAAATGGTGAAATATCTCACTGTCAACATCTGATATGTGTTCTATGTTCTATTGCGAATAAGATATGGCTCTATAAGATTTGCAAATCATTGCATTCTGGTTTTATTCACAGTTATTTACGTTTTGCACAGCGGCCCACCTTTTCTGGAATTGGGGTTGTAAATGTAACCGCTATTGTGCTTATTTAGAGTTGTTACCAAACCATTGAGCGTCTCATTTTAAAAAGCTATGCCGTGTTGTTTTATATGGCATATAAACCATTAATCAGACCTGTCATTATTGCAAGGTTAGCTTTAGCTTGCTCAGTCCTCAGACTCTGAAACTGTTCTGTGCGGGTGGGGCAAGAGGCATCAGCTTTGAAATTGGTCAGAAATGCAGACTTTAAATTACTGTCATGTTGTCAAGCAAGGAAATATTGTATCTGCTTGGAATCATGGTTTTGGTAGCAAAAAAAATTATTACTGTGCATTGGTATAAACTTTCACCTCCCACTGTAAAAGAATGGAAAGAGATAGGTGAAGGTTTATATTATGGAGAAAATAACAGCAAAGTTAAACCTAACCACTGATTTATTTAAGAAAAGGTGGAAACCACTGATAACCTGATAACCTGGAACTGACATTATGGCCTATTAAATTGCGTATTTGTGCATATGTATACATGTGTTTCAGTGTTTAAGCAGGGGCAGACAGGTGGATACGTGTACATGTGTATGTGTGCATAGATGAATGTATACATGTAACTCTATAAATTATGTGTCTCTCTTTTTTTTTTCCTCTTTTCTTCTTCTTTAATCTCTCCAAGCTGTAAAGAATTTATTTTCTAAGATCTCCGCCTGCCAGGATGTTCTTGTTGTTTATGTTCAATTGTTCATTCTATTGTACCGAAATGCTATTTATGACTTTACTGTCATGGAATTATACAGTCCACCTTAAAAACTTCAAAAATGGAACTTTATAGGAGAATAAAACAGCTCTCTTGGTCTGTCCATCATGAATATTTACATAACTAAAAAGGGAACTAGAGCTTTTAAATTAGGCAAAAAAAAGATAAAAGTTGTACAACTAAATGTATATTAGAGGTGGCAATATGACGGAAATGTAAAGCTGTGATCAAGAGTATATATGGGATATCAGGATATGTTTTGTTTCAGTCGTCTGATCAGCTGGAACTGTTACGTGTAAATCTGTAGAGTCTTTCAAATAACCAAACACGTCCATGTCTAAACTTTTGACTGGTGCTGTATATACTGTGCACTTTGTCATTTATTAGATATTATTAGATATTATTAGATTATTGTTCTAAAGGTGATGTTTAAACCACATTGAGACCCAAAGAATATCAATATATGCTTTTACAGTTTAGATTTAGGTTTTTATATCAGATGTATCAAATCTAATTCTTACCTAATAATGGATAACACCTTCCCTTTGTAGCTAGCACACCATGCTTTCATGAGTGCTTGGCTAAGACCCCTAATGCTACATTCGCCTATCCTTCATAAACAGCTCTGGCAGCAATGTAATACCGTATATGAATGTTAAAGTTTGGTACTGATATTTCACTTGTACCGTGTTCTGTGTGTTGCAGTTGGTGATGCAGTATCTGTACTGTGGAGGCACTGAGTCACTCCACATCAGAAACACAGAAGTGATGGAGGTATTACACAGTGTTCCTCTAACTGTTCATCATCCCTTCCTTTTCTGTCTCCTTTATTTGAGAGCTATTGGGATGTCTCCTACGATATGATATAAAAGTGCCTGGATACGAAGCTGTCTTTGGTAGCCAAGGCCAGTCTGAGTCTGCCAATTGTTCCCACCCCTACTGCATGTGTCATAACTTGATTCACTTTAACTGGAGAGAGAAATGATGGTGCTTTCAGGGATTAGCAAAATTTAACCTTAGCTATAATGAGAAGGCGAAAGGTTCTGTTCATTTTAAAGGCATGTGTTCACCTCCTGCTTGCCGTTCAGTGAAGCCACTTGGTGAGGAACCTTCTGTTTAGTCTCACTGGTTTTAACAAGGTGTAATCTTTAGTGAGGCGATACTGACAAGATTAAACATTTAATAAGATTTACCAAATACACTCCTAAACTAAAACCATAGCACCCAGAAGGAATCAGCTGCCCGGAATGAAACTTGTTGGATAGGTTTGACACTCCGGGAACATGCAAACGTAAGCAAGGATGCACCTTATCACTGTACTTGACTAACGCAGGACTACATGCACGCCACCCATTATGATGACTGCCTTTTACACCACGTCAGCATCACCAAAGACTGCAGTGGTATGGTGCCAGGCTGTCATGGAGTAACTCAGAATGGCAGCAGGTCATCTTCAGTGACAAGTCTGCCTTTGGTCTTGGTGGAGAAGACCATGTGGGCCGTGGTCAGCATCAAGATGAATGGTTTGCTGTCACATGTCACACAGGTCCAGAAGATTTAAGGTCATATAACCCCTACCGCAGAATCTACAGGATCTGTGAGAATATATAAGCTACGTGGGATGGATTACCACAGGACACCATTAGGAACCTCTACAACTCCATGTTGAGACGTCTGGCATGTTAGCAAGTGGCTAGATGCCAAACTGAGAGACACTACTTCTGTACGTGTAGCTTAATAAATATTATCCATATTAGTCCAACTTTATCATCATTTACTGTTACTGGCAACCTTTATCTTCCTTCCTAATGGCACTGCAATCCCACACTTCCTTCTGGGTGCAACTATTGATGATGAATTTGTATCATACGGTGAGATGATGTTTAAGCTGAAGGAATGTCCCTCTAACCTGCCATAGCTTGTTTTGATTGGACTGTTTTGTACTGTCCTGCTGTTTCTTTACAGCACATGACACTAAACAGAACATTACAGTAGGACAAAAGGACAAAATGAGATTTGAAAGGAAGCCTTGATTTGCATCAACAGTAGGTAAAATGCTTGTTGGTGATTTGTGAATCAAGTTTCACCACCTGTTGAAATGAAAAATAGTATAACATTAGTTAGATGTTATAATAGGATAATTAAATTAAATTAAATGTTAAAAAATGGTCTATACCATACACTTCCAAATTCATTGTCTCTAAAATGCTCCCAAAAAGGTGGAAAAGAGCATGTTTATTAATATGTCTTATTAATATATCTTCTTTACTTTTAATAACACTAATAAGGAGGACTTCACAGATGTTTCTAAATGTCAGCTAGATTAAACTTGGGAAATGTTTCATTATAGAGGTGTTTGTAGGATCAGAATAGTTTGTAGCAGTGGTGATAGGAACCAGGTGTCTGAGTTTGATGCCTCAAATAGCTCTGCCATGGAAAGAGTACATGGTACAGTTATGTAAATATAAAACGAATTAAATTTTACTTTGAAAATACAAAAAAAAAAAACAGTTGAAATTGTTAGAATAGACATAAACCTTTATATATTATGTGCTTCACATTTAATTACAGATAATTACTGTTATTCTAAATGAATTTACATAGTAATTAAATTACTGTGTAGATAATATTGTAATTTTACTGTAAGAAAGATTATAAAGATTATAAGAAATGCATATAATATGCCATTACTGAGATAGTACTTAAAATAAGTAAGGGTTATTATTTTTATAGATAAGTTCCATAATTTTAAAGAGTTATTTTTATACAATTTAGAAAAAAACAGAAAACATAACAAACTTTTAGCCTTATTTAGCATTGGTTTTCAGTGTACTTAATATACTCTCAAAATATGTGTTAATTGGTTTATTAATTCATTCACAGTGGAGAATGGAGGGACACAGGAAGGGTGTTCTAAAGCAAAATGGTCCCCAAAGAAAACTTTTTTTTCCATATTTATGAATTTATTTATTTTTCCATCACCGGCATTTGATATCAAAACTACAGTGTGGGCTTACTGGTTGTTAACGTCTCAAATACTGACATACCCAGAAATTGTCTTAATGGAATTTTTAGCTGAATTAAGCCAACAAGATTTTAAACACAGAATTGGTGGGATGGTAGGATCTTTTCCGTGTTCTCTTTGGCACACATTTTAAATTAAAGGCTTGTACTGCAGGCAGGCCAGGCTGTCACCTACTCTGGCAGAATGTGGCCTAGTGTCATTATATGGACATCGCTGTGCAAGTTACTTATGCCTAGGGCAATAGTACATCCACATACCCTGGCTTTTGAACTTCATGCTGGTACCAGTGGTACATCCATTATACTTTATGCCACCAACATACATTAATTCCATTTACTAATAAAGCGGTTGACTCATCAGACCAGAATAGTTTCCACTGTTCATCAGTATGTTTTACATGGGCTTAATCCCAGAGAAGTCGGCGGTATGGTAATTCGGTCCTCCGTCTCGCCCACAGCTCCTGTCTGCAGCCAAGTTCTTCCAGCTTGAGGCCCTCCAACGACACTGTGAGATCATTTGCTCCAAGAACATCACCATAGACACATGTGTGGACATCTACAAACATGCCAGAGTAAGAACTGCATTGCTTTGTGTACAAATATGCTGTTGCCCACTAGTATGGCTCCTACTGCAGTGTATATCTAATAGGCCCTTGGTTGTCTTTCTCCTGTTTGTACTCCACCAGTTGCTCACTGCATTAAATACTGATTACAGAATAAATTAATAATGGCTTTAACCAGTGCTGTAGAAAAAAATATGGACACCAAGGAAAGTAATTAGTAAGTAGATAAATTAAAATAAATGTATCTAATTCTTATTAAATCAGACTTATTGTAAATATTTATGTGCTTCTTCTAAACTAGCACATTTTGAATAATGATATGTTCATTTTTATTAAATTAGACTTATTATAAATATAGGCTTATTGAATTAATTTCATAAATAAGTACATTCATATTATTCATTAAGCTTATTACACATAAGCAAATGATTCTTCAGTTAGCAGCACTATTTGACTGAAATATGTTGAAATATGACAGAAAAATTGTTTCCTATTTTTTATTTCTAATATATGCTATAGAGAGAGCTCTGGAGACCAGATCATAGCTTTAAGTTCTGATTATTTATTTCAAGTGTATTTTCCATCATCTGATGGTAATAACACATGACTGTAATTACTAATTTATTATTTAAATTGTTGATATACTGTGTTAATACTTATTCTGATAAAAAAAATGAAATATTAATATATTTTATAATGATGCTTAATAATTAATACTTAATAACACATATTCTAAAATTCCTTTTATATTTAATTTAATACTGTTTACTCTTTACTTACTAATTTACAAAGCTGAACATGTTGGGAACAAATACTAATAAAACATAACCTGTGCAAAAGTTAGAACACATTTATATTTCATTTTTATATATTTCATTTTTTCCCCTCAATATTTTAATCTCAATATAAATAGAAATTTGAGAAACAGATGAGCTATCATCTCTGACTTTACATTACTACTAATACTACAAGGTGGACCAGCTGGGTAGGAGTGTCTAATATAGTGGACAGTGAGTGGACATAGTGTTTAAACACTCCAGTAGCACTGCTGTGTCTGATCCACTCACACCAGCACCACACACACTAACACACCACCATGTCAGTGTCACTGCAGTGCTGAGAATGATCCACCTCCCACATAATACCTGCTCTGTGGTGGCCCTATGGGGGTTCTGACTAATAAAGAACAGGGTAAAAGATGAATAACAAAGTATACAGAGAAACAGAAGGACTACAGTCTGTAGAGCTACAAATGCTTCTATATAGTAAGTAGAGCTGATAAAACGGACAGTGAGTGTGGATACAAGGAGGCAATTTTAAGTTATGGCTGATGGGTGTATACTACAGTACTGCTCACTATGAATGAAAATGGATGTTTAGGTAATTCATTTAATACGGTCATATATGAAACTCATTCTCAGTTCCTGGGAGCCACCGAGCTTTCGGCTTTCATCGAGGGCTTCTTCCTGAAGAACATGGTGCTCCTGATCGAGCTGGAGAACTTTAAGCAGCTGCTGTACGAGGTGCCTGCAGAGAGTCCTGGCCCGGGCCCCTCCTACGACGTCCTCCACGATCTAGAGGGGACCCTGGCCACTCGCATCCAGTCCATCCATCTCTCCTCTTCCAAGGGCTCCGTTGTCTGATGTCTTTTTTTTTTTTTTGTATTATTCAGTCAAGATTTTACCCACTTTGACCTGCTGTGTGATACCGTAGATTCAAAGTGGGCTCGTTGTTGTGTCTTTGGCTGATAGCTCACAGGTATGTTTGGGTCAGGTTGACACCTGCCAACCTGTCTGCCCGGTGGGATGCGTGTGGGACCACCTGTTTTCTTGGGGAGTTTTTTGGTTTTTGTTTTTCTTCACAGGCTAACATCTTCATAATGTTACTGCAAGGCCAGCCTGCTGTTACCCTGTGCTACGTCAAGGGCTACATTATATGTCATCCTCCAAACATCTTAGCAGCATCCTGAACAGTGCGAATGCTGGGGTTTGGTCCCTCGATGATGTTCACTCATGCTTTTGAGCAGGTCTTATTGATGATTTAGATTGTCCGTGACAGACGAACCCATGCTGCTTGTTCTTTGAACTAGGTTGAAGTAGCTCCATTTCCACTGCATTACGATAATCTATCTTTCCATTGCAGCTTATGTAATGTATGCATTAGCCTGGCCGGCTTATTTCTGACCAGCCTCATATGTTTGTGGAACAAGGAACTGATGAAGTTACTTAAATACCGACTCACTTCTAGGGTTCCTCCTACCGTTTACCTTTAAAGGAACCTTCTCAACACAAATGCTCCTGGACTTGATGAATGATTGATGCATACCAGTTTGCCATGTCCGGTTATAAGTCCTCTTTTAAGTACCTTTGTGGTTTTCACCAATGCTATTGAAGCTATTTCTCTGAACGACTTGGATTTGGCTTTACATTGCTTGTGGAGAATATGGATGAGTTAACCTACAGACTACGTAAAAGCAATGTTCATAGCAGTTTAGAGGGAGTGTTTTGGAACACCAAACAAAGTCTCATTTGGCAACTGAGCTCATTTAACGGTAGAGCCATAGGAATAAGCACGCATACTGCCCTTGCTAGCTGTGTTCTCCTAGGTAACCCATTCTCTGTATTGTAGGAGGTTCTGTGCTCAGTGTCCAGCCCACAAGTTTTAATGACCCAAGAAACTACCACTGTGCTTAGTACACTGAAAACTGAGCAGTTCATCCTTGCCTTGAGGTTGCGTTCAATCAACATTCAATGTCAATAATCTGCATGGGCCCTTTGCAGCCTAGTTTTGACTTTTGTAATAAAAGAAAAAGCAAAGAAAGAAAGAAAAAGAAAAAGAAACCGTGCTTTTCAACTCCATAATTACCTGGTATAAAGGACAGAATGCTGTTCTCGCATTCCGAACTGTGGACATGCCAGTGCGGAACTCACAGAAATGGGATCTACTGTGCAAGACACGTTGAATTTTTTGTTGACTGGAAATCTGTCTAATAGCGTTTACAGGAAGATGCCAACGCCCTGGTCGCACCCCACTACGACCACATGTACATATTGCGAATCCTCACCTGCAACTCCGCTTTTGCTGTATGTGATGCCAGCGCAAGTATTGCCGTTTTAACCGTGCAATTCTGTTACTGCCAAGATGCATGTTTTGTGTGTGTGTTTTTGTTTGTTTGTTTGTTTTTCATTTCTCTATGTGTGTCTGTAAGCTTTAGGTATGTATGTAAGTCAGTGTAAAAGTGTCCTGGGAGTGTAATACCAGCATGGGCGTGTGTGTGTCCAGGGCTAAACCCAAAGTAAGTGATGTTAAAGAAAATTAAGGCATTTTCACCCAAAGAACATGCGTAGTTACTGTTAGCATCCGGAAAAAAATCTCAGACTATGTCCATTTTAAAGTCATTTTATTGAACGGCAGCCCGCAACATGCTTTTTGCCTCCATCATACATTTTCTACATGATCTACATTAAAACACATAGTGAGGATGGTTAGTAGTGAGCTGGAATGGTCCATTTGTTTGTAGAACTTGGAATGTTTTATGGTTGACGTTTTATACATGGAGCAAGGAGAGAATGGCGGACTGTTTCTTTGGGTGAAGTTGGCGAATTGTCCCATTTCTAAAGCGTAATAAGAGAATTTAAGAGAGTTTATTCATATGTAGCTAACAAATGGAATGATATCACGATGCAAATAATTTTAAACTGTGAAGAGAATTTTATTTGAGATCATAGTACAGTAGCTTTATTTTCTTACTCTGTGTTTATGTTGTTTAAACTCCACTCTAGTTAGGACAAAGATATAGCGTATATTTTTTCGCTCAAAATGTCCTCACCTGTCAGTCAAATGTTGAGTCAGCAAGTCCTTCTTCATGTTCGTGTGCCAAAATGAAGTGCAACAAACTATATACGCTCATGTAGTCTTAGCAGACAGATTTTGCTTAAGGAGCCCACAAGTAACTCTTTTGTAAGATCCATTTATGGCTATCTTTCATTGAACCCATAAAGCCCACTGCACTCTTAAAAATAAAGGTTCCTTATTGGTACTTGGCTTAGATGTATGGATCTAGGAAAACATTTAACTGTACATGGTTGGTGTAGCTCAGCAGATAACACCACTACCTACCAGGGAGCTACCACCACATGTGGGAGACTGGGGTTCGAATCCCGGTTTGGGTGACTACGCTGTGCTACACCAATAAGAGTTCTTGGGCAAGACTCCTAACACTAAATGCCCTACCTGTAATATGATTAACCTTGTAAGTCGCTCTGGATAAGAGCGTCAGCTAAATGCAGTAAATGTAAATGGTATGGAGCTTGATGTTATGTGAAAGTTGATGATTGCAAGTTTCATCCCTGGTGATGCCACAGCCATCTGTCAGTCGAGAGTCCAAGATACTATAATTGGCCTTACTCTCTGCAGGCTCTGTCAGCTGACCTAACAGAATTAGCAGTTCAGAGGTTGTCCATTCCACTGATCAGATTTTTTGTAAAAAAAAAAAAGGCTGGGTAGGATAATTCACCCTGTTCCCATCACTTCTGATACTAGCCAATCCAGGCAATCCAGAATTAGCAGTTCAGTCATTTCTAAACTTTTCAGGGCCCTCAGAAATGCTCTATGGGGGTTTAACACTGTATACTACTCCAGTGATATTCATTTAAATACAGTAATACAGTATTAAGCATTACCTGGAAAATATTTAGTAAATATTAAACCATAAAATCTAAACTAAAACCGTAGTACTTAGTAGGTGTTATAATACATTAAAACATTAAAACTCTTGGTCATCCTTCACCCAGTTAGTGAGAACCTCGTAAGTCATAAAGGCTGCAATAACTGCGGAGGTATAGCAAAATGAATGAGGTTGTGGTGAGACATGATCTATGTTGGTGAAAGTGAAAGTATTGCCTGATGGCGTATGCAGTGTCACTTAGTATCCAACATTTTTGCACTTCTTGGACTAAAGAAGTTTAAAAATCTGCTCCTGTAATCAGCATTCCTATATTGATATGTGTAATATAAATATAAAAATGTAGATAATAAACTACATCAATGAATAAATACAAATAAAAATGATGACAAATTTTTTAGAAGCTGCGGCATCAGTGGCATCAACGTCTTATAAATAATCCGCTGCCAATATCATGATAAATATAAACAATAACCACAATTAATTACCACTTATACTGATTACAGCAATAAAAAGCCCTGATTAGTGTTCTCCTCCAAGCGTGTTGAGCTGTCCAATGATGTTTCATTAGCAGCCGTTCCAAAACGTGTTTTGTTGGCCATCTTTACATGTCAGGCTTTATACATGCCATTCTTCACCCTTGTAGTTCTGTGGGGAAATAATCTTCTACCAAATGCCATGCAACCAAGGTACGTCCCCTTAGACCCATCCCAAACACCTGGAGTACAGTCAATCACACAAACCAAAAGCGATAGAGGGGTTCAAAATGCTTTTGTTACCTTAGGGAACTTTTTGGTGGAGGTGTCCACACATGTGCCACACCTCCATATGCTTCATTGAAAGTTTTTGGGATGCTGTTCATAAGCTGACTTGTGGTACATCCATGAGTTAATAATAAGCTTGTTGAAGAGCTCACCAGCACATGCAGTCTTAACTCTGTTAGTCCAACATTTCTCATGGTTGTCCCTGGATGTTCTCTTTATGGGATTACATGGCATCCTGTCATATGGGAGACCTGAATAGCAGAAGTGGAATTGGCTAAACTGGAAAAACCTATTGCGGAAAAAGTTTTGCGCAAGTCATTTACACCAGTGCTTCTTCAAAGAGTCTTTTATTGAAGGGTAATTGTTTTCAGTTCACTTAACACCTTTATTTTTACGAGTGTAGAATCCAATATTTCAGAGCAATATAACCTATTTAGACAATTCCTTCATAGACACAGTCTTTGTACTTCATTAATAAGGACTGAGAGAGTTTGGTTTGTTAATTAGTGAAATAGTTCAGTACACTGATTAGGTATTCACCACGCACCAATGAAAGCTAGAGGCCATTTGTACTGTAGTGGATCCTTTAAGCCAAATTCTTCAGATGACTCGCTCAGTGTGTCTTGGCTTTGACTTTATCTGCTTTGGCTGCTAATAAGACATGCTTACAGACGGGCCGTGATTTTTCTTTTCTGTCTATACTGGACAAAAACCTTGCATGCTTTCGACTGAACCTGAGTTTGAGGGAATATTGTTTGCTATCCTTATTTCACTTGATTGCAACATTGTACATTGTACAAAGAAACATATATAGAAATCTATATATATATTAAACATAGTGTAAATATAAGGGATGTGATTTGACTTTACCAATGGAAAAAAAAACAAGAATGTCACACTTGTGCTACAGTGCAGTTGTTCAATGACATGCATTTGTGTACAGCCAATAAAACAATCATGATTTAATCTGTCTTCCTTCATTGTTGGAATTATTTTTGTCAGTTTGAGTTTTTCTACAGCGATGTGCCATAAAAGCATTAATACTTTGGATTTATAGCAGACAAAAAACAAGACACCAAAAATGGTGATGTTCAGATGGCTTTGCATGAGGATGATGGAGCAATAAATACATGCAGGGTGTGTGTGACGGGATTCATAGATTGAGGAGAGGTGGTACAGAACATCTCGTTCCATGTGTGCTAAATGACTCCAAAGTGGATGTTAACGATTGGCTAAGAGGAGTGACTGCATTTGGGCGAGCCAAAGACTACAGTGTAAAGAAAGTTGCTGAATTTACAGGTGTATGGAAGCGTATGGTCATACAGGTCTACCAGCAGTGGTTACATTCTCAGTCTAAAGGAAATTCACCTCAGAATTGTGCCAGAGAAGGCAGCCACTCTAAAGCTGAACATTAATGTCTTCTACATCGAGAAACTTGTCCAGTCCATGCCAAATTGAATCAAAGCTGTTATTCGCTCTTATGGAGGTTACATTCTATTCTGTATGTTTCACTCACAGGTTACTTATCAGTTAAAAATCCCAATTATATTGCGTTAATGCAACATATTGTACTGATATGGAAATAATGTATACATCTGAAGTCAAAGTGAATTTTCCCCTTCCACTGGGGCACAGTGATGTTATCAGAACTCAGAAAGTGCTATAATGTATTGCATTTGAAAGTTCAAATTCATACTCAAAACAAAAGGGACAAAATATCACCAGAAAATACACAGTACAATGCAAAGTACAAAGTTTTCAGTTACCATCTTAACAGTAGGAGACAAAAAAGGCAAATGATGACCTCACCATGTACAAAAAAAAAAGCAGTAGTCCATCACATGGAAGCCAGTTCCAGATCACAGTATTAACCCTGTTGATGATGTGCCAGATTCTGCTTAGAGTTTAGAGCTGAGTCGGCTGTTTAGATGTCTGCCTTAAATCTTACTTCTCACTGACAGCACTCATCAGTCTGCAGACCCATTATGTTTTCATGGGGAGCAAAGTTGGAAAAGCAGAACTTCTGCATTTACAAGAGTTTGCATAGTTTAAATGGCTGAGATAGCATCTAGGCATGGACTTCATCACCTTGACAACTAGAAAATCACCTTGACAACTACAAAAGAAACATCGTACATGTTGAACAGCATCTTAGAATGGAAAAAGCAGTCCTCGCCCTGCAAGCCTAGACAGAATATTTTACCTGGCTGATGCCTCCAGGGTAAGGATCCAGAGATGTGGTGATACATTTTGCATTCCATCCTTTTGTGAGTAAAAAAAAGGTAGAAAAAATGGCCAAGCTGTTAGCCTCCTAGTGCTGTGGAATGTCTTTACCAGTATAACAGCAAACAAAGGCTTGAGCAGGAACAATAGGTTGCTTCAGGGTTACAGATAAATCCATCGCGAGAGCTGGCCAAGCCCTTTAAATGGTTTTGGGCTTTTTGTGTGTCCTTTTGCTTCTGCATGCTAAAAAGTAAAAGCCTTGAACTCAGCTACCATACCAAGCAGTACTCAGACAGTAGCATACTGCATACAACGTCTACCTCTGCAAAACAGAGTGTTATATCTATCAGCAAATCCCTGCCGGAACACAATCTGTGCAAAGAAAACAATAATCAATGATTTTGGCATTTAAAGGGGTAAAAAGTTCCACAAATTCAGTCAAATGGTTTGAGCCAAGTGTGTGTGTGTGTGTGTGTGTGTGTGTGTGTGTGTGTGTGTGTGTGTGTGTGTGTGTGTGTGTGTGTGTGTGTGTGTGTGTGTGTGTTTGTATATATATATATATATATATATATAGGTGGAGTGACACCAGGCCTTTCTGGACATGTGATGCCTGACAACAACCGTTCATCTTGGCACTG
The DNA here is from genome assembly GCA_024036415.1 of Prochilodus magdalenae. Classification (NCBI taxonomy): domain Eukaryota; kingdom Metazoa; phylum Chordata; class Actinopteri; order Characiformes; family Prochilodontidae; genus Prochilodus; species Prochilodus magdalenae. The sequence continues at coordinate 339,937 of JAMWET010003863.1, forward strand.
ATCACGGTTCGAGTATTCGTTTGTTGTTTCCACCAGGACACAAGTGAGACTCGTCACTGAAGATGACCTGCTGCCATTCTGAGTCACTCCATGACAGCCTGGCACAACACCGTTGCAGCCTCTGGCCATGCTAATGTGGTGTTAAGGGTGTAGGGTCATTGTAATGGTCTGTGTGCATGTAGTCCTATGTTGTACAGCGGTTAGTCCATGGTGCTGGCACTAACAGTGTGACTGATGGAGGCTATCACTGCGCACTGAATGTCCACAATCGTGGCTGTTGGGTCAGTCAGGTACAGTAATAAGGCCCTGTTGTGGCAAAATTAACACATTACACAAATAGTTTACCTCATATTTATCATGAATAAAGTAATCACAAGAACCAGGGTTTGTAGTAAAAAAGTAAGACTTCTTTTATTAAAGATTAAGGCATAACAAGCATTTATCCTGCCCGCAGCAATAACTGCCGAACAAAGAAAACGCGTCAGTTTATATTCACCTGGGCGCGAGGTGGGTCTTAATCTCATCCCATCAAAACTCGTCTTTTCTAAAACACATGAATTTTTAATTTAATTGGCAACCAACATGAACCACCTACTAAGAGATGATTCCCATTTGGAGGTTTTCCAGTATTTTCTCACCGATTTTCTCCTAGCAAGAGTTACTCCTCCTATTTTCTCACCGATAAGCTATTCAGCTAACACAAATGCTTCTTTATTTCTTCAGCTTCTTATAAAACACCTGTAATTCTGCTCTTTTACAAAGCATAGTACTTGTTATAGGTTTTACCAGCTGCTAATACAATGAATCATGCTAGCTATGGTTCTCACTATTATGGGGTTCTGATGATGACTTACACATAAGAATAACCACACTACCTATAGACCTGGAACACAGCCTTATGGACCACATATTGTTCAAACTATATTCTGTATTTTATACCATAAGCACATACTTCACAGTGTGATTCAGATACCTGTTTACATCAATCCACATATTGTATTTTTTGCACTTCTGTCTCATGATATCAGACCAACCCACCAAGTTTCATTTCTGTCAGTAGATTCCTTCTGGGAGCTACTATTTGTGCAACTATTCTTTTGATGATAAGTGTATGTGGTTGTTAAACTGGTCCACAGTGCTCCAAAATGGTCCATGTTTTTGCTCTGCTGCTAGTCATTGTAAATTAGAATTGAACAAAATTTGACTGTCAGGATCATTTTAGTAACCACTGTGTTCATGTTACATTAAAACATTACTCTGATTCTTTCCTATCTGACCATGAATCCAACAAGTAATCATTGGACAACATTACAAAGCTGTCTAATGACAGTGTTGTAATTTAGTTTGTAGTTAGGGTGGAGCTCTGGTGACAGAAGCATATGTGCATCCTATGTTAGCTCACTACACAAAGGGCAGGTATCTAAGAGACTTATCTAAGGTGGCGAGGTTCCTCTGCTCCACAAAGCTGGGCATGTGATACACACCGGACTGACTGTCTCCGAAGCAGGCTGTGGGCAGCGGTTGGCAGTACATGGTCCACAGGCCTGGGGTAAAGCGGCGGGTCAGCCTGTCTGCCAGCCTGAGCCGCAGATTGCAGCTGGAGCACACAATGTGGTTGGGGCAGCACGACTGGATGGCCATCTGTCCACGAGTACGGACAGGGGTGAGGTCAGTGGAGGTGGCCGCAGGCCTGGCCAGAGAAGGATGTGATGAAGGTCCATGACCTCTGAGGCGGTCCAAAGCCTGTCTGAGCTCCAGCTGAGCCCCACGGACTCTAGCCAGCTCTCTCTGGTGCTGCAGGCCCAGAAAATGCAACCTCCGGCACAACTGAATGCTCTCCAGCCGGACGGCATTGGCCACCCAGCGGTCTGAAGAACAGGTACATTCATGATTACAGCACTGGTGTGTTAAATCATCAAGCATAATCATCTTTGCTTTTATAACACTGGTGTTGTACACTGCGTTACAGAGTACATGCAACTTAACTACATGAGAGATACATGACACTTCATTTCTCTTGCAGTGTATGATATAAAGCCTCCATCTGCATTGTATAATGTGAAAGTGCATAATCCATAATGAAGAAAATAATATCCACTTGAGATTTACTTTATACTCAGCACCAATGGTTGCAAACCTTTCTACCTTGTAAAACAACAGATTTCTCTAGCAAATATGATCAAAAGCATAGATATTATGTTTAATGCAGCTCTCAACCTATAATAATAACCTATATAATATACTTGCCGTATATTCTAATGAAATCTGAACAGCATGACTTCTTAAAGGGAAAGTCCACCAACATTTCTGCCTGATTCAGTCATTCATAGTGGTTTGCTGTACTTCCTTGTACATATACTTACAGGCCTGTAAATCTTTGCAGTGGTGGTGATGGGAACCAGTGGTCACAATTTTTTACAAATATAGTTATTGTAGTTGCGATATAAAGTAACCAGATAACCTGTGTTTTTGTGTAAGTTATTTGTCCAAGGAAACATAGGGATTAAAAACATGGGGATATTAATCTGACTACAAAGTACATTAAAAAAAATGATGATTTAATGTAAAGACTTTAAAATGTCACATAAACACAAACATCTGGTTCCTATCACCACCACTGTGAACCACCTGACTGAGTGTTTCATACCAAACCACTCTAAATGACTTTATTTACATCTTAAGATTGTAATATAGCAAAATATTTCTCTAAAAGGAGACCCCCCCTTTCCTACATATGTAGTGTCGAACATATCTGTGATGTTTTATGCTCTGTAACAGCTGTACTACTTCTAATGACTGTATAGATACCAGAATTGTCCTTGCTTCTATGGACATAAAAAACTTTAATGTGGATTGTAAACATGGATAAACTTTCAAAATGTAATCTGTTTTGAATTTCTTGTTTCTGTGATGTCATGAAAAACATCTGCTGCAGTTTAGCTCCTTTCTGATTAGCAGCCAATCACAACAGAGTTCATTCACATATATCTGTCACGATGCTGGGCAGCCAATCAGAACAGGGCTCACGTACATATATCAGTCACAATGCAGGGCAGCCAATCAGAACAGAGCTCATGTACATATATCAGTCACAATGCAGGGCAGCCAATCACAACAAAGCTCATTTACATATAGGAGCCTTAAAGGCACAGTAGCAAGAACAGCCAGTGTAACTCTAAGGAATAAAATTGGTAATATTCATGTAAAAATGAATCATGATTGTTGTTGGTATGTAAAACCACATGCACAATAAAACTGACCTCGGGGAAAAGGAAAAAGGAATGAAATAGAAGAGAATGTAGCACATTTCATACTTATTAGCACATCCTGGTAGGATAAATATCATTTTAAGATCTGCAACAGTACCTTTCTCATTAGGTCTCCTGCTCCCTTTAGCCAATGCTGCAATACCAGACATGCTCAGCCAGGAGGCTCCACTATAAAAGTCTGCAGAATCAAGTTTATGTATGGTCAAAACTGTGAACTCTACCATCCAAAGCCCAGACAGAATACCACTTAACATTGTTCACGAAGAGCCCCATACCTAATGGCATAACATGAGATACTACTGTACATGAACACAGCTGTAGATTAATCTTCTCATAGGAAAAACACATAGACATGGCGAGAAGAAAGACGACTGCGTATTTCTCTTGGGTTTTTTTTATGTGTAATACATACAATAAATACAGGAACGTCTTTCCTGGCATCCTACAGCCTGTTCTGACTTACCTGCAAATGAAACACTTATCCTGTATGTCCATGAAGCCGAACGTGTTCATATGAGGCTCCCCTTTAGTCCTCTTGTATGCGTGCTGGCTTGTCGTTTTACTAAGCCCTGCCTGGGTTCTCCCACTTTCTCTTTACAATAGAGCTGAGGAGCCTTCCAGGATTTGTCACAAAGGGGTATGAGAGTCTAGTGCCGTAAATCTCTGCAGGAGAGTAACACAAGTACCATGGCCTAAAGGAGGGGGCTGGGTGGACAGAGTAACCCACATTTACCCTGAAAACATATCTTAGCATTGCTTCTGATTACACGCATTGATGATATGATTCACAATTTGGAAACATTGTAAGTGTCATGTAATTATTTCATAACAAGCGAAGCACAATAGTTGCATTACATTCACTTCCATTACAAGCTAAGCATGTTGTTTTTCCCTGAGCCTGTGATGTTTGGAAATCTGAAGTTTTGTTCCCACAGTGATTAAATGCTTTTGCCGTTCAGTGCCTTGTAGGTCATTGTAGGCTGCCGTGTACAGTGTCCTGCATATGGTAGAACAGAGCCAGTATAGTACTATAACGTTATTATGTTTTTAATTATTTCTGTTTTGAAATATAGATCAGTTTGTTGAAGAATATGTCAGTTTGAATAAGAGTAGAGGCTTTTGCACAAACCTGCAAGTGCAGAGTCTATAAAATGAGCAAGAGCTGGCTTCTGGTCAAAATGGGATAACTATTATATTTGGCAGTCACAACAAACTGGAGAAAGCCTCTGACAATATACCTGCAGTCTGCTTATCCTTGTTGTTCTGAATTCTTCTCTGTTGTTTATTCACTAATTGCTAATTTGTGCTTTCTCTGGTCCCTTTCCTTCTTACCCAGGCTACCTGTGTTGAATCCGTTGATGAGTAACATTTCTTAATCATCTCTAAGACTCGGTTTCCTAGTGGTGTACTGAAGTGCGATGCCACAGGTGTTTCACAATTACAAATTCTGTCTATTCCAGCTTTATGCTTTATCTGGGTCTGGGAAACAAGCCATATGTGAATCCTGGTTAAAACCAAGATTCACTGTTATATCACATATTGCCTAAAGCTGTGTGTAAGCACTGACAGCAGCTTTAAACCTGATGGATAACACTGACATAACCATGTCATGAACATCCTGTGTTCATTCTTTGTTCAGTAATATAACAATGTCATTAATGTGTGAAGTACCTCCAGGGGTCCTATTTTGGCTGGCTACTCCAGCTTTGGCTGGCTGCTAACCCGCTCACCATGTTAGCTTTAGTCTGGTGACTCCACGCACAACTGAGATCTTCTTCATCCTCAGTTTGGAAAATGTGTTTTGATTTGTTAACATTGGCTTCACAACCATAGAATAATTTTATTTTTAATTAGGGCTCCCGGACCTCAAAGGGCCTATATGCCATAATGCTTGATGTCAGATACAGTTCACCAAAGTGCACTTGGTAGTATATCGTCGCTGTCCAAAGAAAAACAGTGGCTCTCCAAAGTGGCAACCTTACAGGAAAGGGCAATACCGTTTTCAATACGAGTCAAGTGGGCCATTCCTGTGGGTTCACTAATTATGAAAAGTTCACACGGTGTAAACAGCAGCTGCTTTGTTCAAATGATGCATACAAGTAAAAAACTGATACATGTTTTTCATTGGACAGCAGTGATGCTGTATATTGTAGCATATCACTGCTGTCGTAACAAACCTTGTATCTCCATAATGGCAACTTCAAGAGAAGGAAGACATACCTTTACTTTAGCTTTTTTTAAAAAATTTCCCAAGTATCATTGGGTAATTTCTTTTGATCTATTCATTTTTACACACAATGAAAAGGCCAACAAGCACTCAAATTAGGTCAGGAGCTAAAAATGTCAAAAATGTAGATATTTGTTCTTAATATAGATCTTCTAAAGGTAAAAACCCAAATTATACAGTTATATTATACAGCTGTGGTAGTCACCAATCAGACCTGCGGAAATGAAGCGTTTTACTTAAACACCTTTACCTCATGTGCTAACAGTCTACATGTTAAGAAGAACTGGTTATTAAATCATTCAGAGTGACGTAATATGAAATGTGTGGAAAATATTGTTCTTGTTCTACACGTGACATTACTATATTCCCTTAGGGAGAAAGTCACGGAGATCATCTTACAGGCCCTTCCATCCCTTTATCAGCTGAAGTATGTTTGATGATTCCTCAGAAGGGTGATGGACCGAGAAAACACAAATATGTAGACTTCAGGGGCAGAACCGAATGCATTTCCATCTTCATACCCAAAGTACAGTAAAGAAATCTCTTTATGAACCGCACGAATCCGTGCTCACTAATGCAGAGCTAAGACATTACAGGCACTGTGTCCAGGAAATCAGAGCATATGTTGGTTTGCATACAGTAGAGCTGAATCTGAATCTCACATCGATGTCATCTCCTTGTCCTTCACTAATACTACATGCTGCAGCAAAGAGCAAAGCGAGCTGTAGAAATGTTGGGTACCCCGTCTGTAATAGATACTCTGCTCCCCTCTGCTGGTAGTGACAGGAACTACTGTGGTATCCCCACTTAACCTGAAAAAAGAGCAGAACTGGAAACCCCCCAAAAATATGGAAGATAGGATTTCCAAACATTCAGTAGTTTAAAATGAACTGTGTGTGTGTAGTTAGTTTCTAAAAGATTTGGTTTGGCAGCAAATAAAGTAAGTGATAGATATATATATAGAAAGATTGAATAACAAAGTTGAATGTGCTGACAACAAAATCACACAAAAATTATAAATGGAAATCAAATTTATTAACCAATGGAGGCCTGGATTTGGAGTCACACACAAAATTAAAGTGGTAAAACACACTACAGGCTGATCCGACTTTGATGTAATGGCCTTAAAACAAGTCAAAATGAGGCTCAGTATTGTGTGTGGCCTCCACGTGCCTGTATGACCTCCCTACAACGCCTGGGCATGCTCCTGATGAGGTGAGGGATGGTCTCCTGAGGGATCTCCTCCCAGACCTGGACTAAAGCATCCGTAACGTTGGTGGATGGAGCGAGACATGATGTCCCAGATGTGCTCAATCGGATTCAGGTCTGGGGAAGGGGCAGCCAGTCCATAGCTTCAATGCCTTCATCTTGCAGGAACTGCTGACACACTCCAGCCACATGAGGTCTAGCATTGTCCTGCATTAGGAGGAACCCAGGGCCAACCGCACCAGCATATGGTCTCACAAGAGGTCTGAGGATCTGATCTCGGTACCCAATGGCAGTCAGGCTATATATAGATTTTCTGGGGATATGTTGCCCCGTTGTGTGTAGTTTGAATAACCCCCCCTGCCCCATCACCACCACCATTAGTCAACACATTTTGTTACATTTTACATTGTGATGCCTAATAACAGCTTGAAGTGGCTGATGTGCATTTTTATATTTTCCATTAATACCGTCTGTGCAGATTTATGAGAAATCTTTTCATATTACCACTTTTACGACCTCTCAGTGTTTTGTTACTCTGCCTTTTAGGCTGAAGTATATAAACTGTCCTGAACTTCAGGCTGAGCTGAAACATTGGCAACATGTCATTAGATGCTTTTCTGAACATATTGTGGATACCATCAGTATTTACCAAGAGCATGCTTGATTACAAAGGATCAGTTTCATTTGATTGAGTGCAGCAAAATGTAAAATGTTGACTACAAAAGACTGAATTCGAAGTTTTAAAGGGCGGACTACCTTAATTTCTAACGCTATAATTTTAGATGCCAGCCAAAAAGGGGGGTGTCTATTATGCTTTTCCATCTTTTCCTTCTTTCTTTACTGCGTTGTATCTTTCAGTGCATGTAAACTGTCCGCAAAGTACCAAAAATACACGGCAGAGGGAGAAACCCTCTCCCACAGAAACACCATGTTACACTTCCAGTCAAAGCGTCTTCTTGCAACACAGTCCTTTTTGGCCAGCCACATGTGGGGCCAGAATGCACAGTAGACTGCCATCAACACTTTCAGTCAATATGGTGTTTGGCCAGTCAAAACTCAGATCTCCTGTGTCCCTAAGACCCACCTTTAAACTCTCCCTCTAACAGAACGCTTCAGACAGAGGGTGAATTCGCATGTGCAGCATGAGGCAAAATATTGTGCTTTGGGAAAACCGAAGCATCTAAATTCTTTCTAGTAGATCCCAAAAATAAAACGAGACACTGGAAAATGATCACCAAAGATCCCCGTTAACAAACGTGTACTACATCAAACTTATTTCAAAAGCAAATGACAAGTCACTTTCCCCAGAATATGGGCTCTAATGATTTTAAAAACTAAACCAACATTTAGAAATAACTGAAAATCAAATGACAGTTTTCATGCACTTCTTTAATATATCAGTTTTCCATATTCACAACAAATACATTAAGCTCTTTCTTCTTTTATATTATACAGTTCTTAAATATTTTTACACAGAAATATTTTTTTTTCAGAATTTCATCTATCAAAATGTCTTTTCTTAACCTTTATTTCTTCATTGGAAACATTTTTAACCCCATGCCTCCTAGCAAACGGACAGTATTTTCTTTGTACAGCTATTTACAGGTGAAAAGAGTCTCCCAAAAGCTTTTATGATAGTTCTCAGTTGAATTAACTTATACTAGGGGGTTAAGGTGCAGGCAAGGCAAAGGAACAAGGAAGAGAGAGGAGGTCCATGAAGGGGACACAAAACAACAAAACTAAAACATCTGAAAAGGAGTGAAGAGGAAAAAGGGCTTTTAGCAGGGCAAAAAAAAAAACGGAAAAACCAAAAAATGAAAATAAAAACGAAAAAACGACAAAGAAAAAAAAGGGGGGGGGGCGCATCCCCAAGTGTTCCACAGTCAAGAGAGCAATCCTTCGAAAGATAAACCTCTTTAGTAACATTCCCATATAAAATAAGAAAGTCTTGAAAATAAATTACAGCACTCTTAAAATCTCGCCTTTTTCCTTGCGTCCTGTTTCATGTATGCCAACTGCAAGGAGGGCTGAAAGAGTCCACAGCATGGGAGCAAGAACTGGTCCGTTCAAACATCTTGAAAGCTTGAGGGCACAGAACGCTGTCACATCCAACAGGGTTCCTTCGATAGAGTCATGCACTTCCTTGTGCAGGCTTTAGGGTTAATGATGAATTCACAGAGCATCACTGATTTTCCTGGGAGGAAAAATGAAAACAATTCCATCCTTCAAACAAGAAGCAAGCGGGTACAAGTTCTTGCCTATGTAACGGAGTGCAAGTGACAAATTCTTTGAGAAGCCTATAATCAATTAGTCTGATGAGCAATTTGTGGATGTGAACGCTTGAAGAAACAGAGAGGTGAGCAAACCGGTAATGAGCAGAGAGATCAGCAATCGGTTCAAACGTGTCTGAAACGTCCGATAAGCGCCAACACAGTGTCAGAAATCGCATTAGTTTATTAAAAAATAATAATAATGGCGTGGTCCATTTCCTACTCACTCCCCAACGCTCTGGCTGTTATCTCCTAACGTGTAATGGCATTTTCATCCCACTGTGATACTGAGAATATTACTGAGGCATGCTAAGAAACACTGACAAAATGTTTTTGTCCACTGAAAGGCAAATTGCTTGTTTTGCATCTATGTTTTGCAAAAGTGCAAAGGACACAGCTCAACGTCCATTTAAGCAAATCACAGAAAACAAGTAGCTTAAAAAAAACAGAATAAAATTAAAGCTACATAAATAAATCTATTCTGCAGGCCTGCCTGTCCATGGAAAAAAAAAAAAAAAAGACACAAAAATGTAAAAATAACCCAACAAATACACTGGAATGGATGCCCAAGGGGGGGCAACGGTATGAAACCTAAAATATTTGGTCCTTAAGGAGGAGGTCTCTATTCGGTCTGAAGTCAAACCCGGGACAACGAATGACCACTTCACAGCGAGCGTGGCAGCAGCGTTAATCTGCTAAAAGATACTCTGCAAATATAATGAAGATAAACATTAATGTGGAATCGAATATTTGGGCACACAGGTATCTCTGCTAGGTTCCTGAATGGAACATCTCATCTCTGAACAGCTCCCTGGGTCTGTAGAAAGCCATATTCTATATGACAAAGCATGAACTTATCCTAGACCACTTTTAGCCTTGTAAATTCGCAGTAAATCTTCAAACGGCTAAATTTACTACCAAATCTTACTTGTGTTTCTGGGGCCAAAGCAAACAAAGCCCATGTGTTTCTTAATAAAGATCACACCGTATTTCTAAACACAACAAAAGATTTCTCGGGTTGAGATGTAGTTATACTTAATGTCACAGTCAGTGTCAAATGGGCCTATCAGTGGAACATTTAAATGGGACGTTCCTTTGTAAACAAAGCCAAAAATATTTTTTTTTCTTACTGATACTTGCTTTACCCGTCTCCACAAAAGGAATGTACTTGATCTACCAACTCATAGGTGAAAAGCTAAGAAAAATGCTGGGATAAAGCAAACGAGAAAATCAAATAAACAAAAAACTAACAAAAAATAAAAATAAAAATATAAAGGGACAAAAACTTTATCAGCAGCTCTGGCCTTAGGCAACATCAAAACGCAACAAACTCAGTACAATAAATGTTTCTAAACATCGTTCAAGTCATCTCCCAACGTCCTCTCAGAGATTCCCTCATGATATCCGATGAGAAACTGCCAGGGAGGACACAGCCTTGCTCGCTCTACTCTCTACTACAGAACCATGCCGTCGGTTAACGTGTAAATCCTGTGCTCCGTTTGGCCAGCACGGCATGCGGACTCCAGCAGGAAAACAGAAAGGCAAGACAATCCTAAGCACCTTTCATCAGTCCTTTCCCTCTGTACGGCTCCAAAAGCCAGCAGTCCTTTCATTCTCCCTCTTCAAGACAAGACTTCTGACCTCCATCCTTATATGTCCTGCATTTGTCCTCCTCTTTCGTCCGATGGCCAACTTCGACCAAGTGTCAATTGTATTTTATGCGCATCGTTTTCTTGTTTCATTCAAGTTTCCTTGTTTTCAGGTGGTGATATTTTTCTGTAAATCAGCGATGGGTCCAGCTGAGCTTTTTTCTTTTTTTAAATGTTTTATTTTTTTGTTGTTTTTATTTTTTCAGCGATTCCATCAACACCGTTGCTCTTCAGGTAAAGAGGAAGAAAAACAGCACATTCTTTGAAACTAGGTGTTTTTTCTGTTTTATGGATGAACCCACTGTAGGAACACAAGACATCTTAAAAAGTGACGAGAGATGGGCTTCTGTGGTGGCGGCACTACTTAAATGCTGAAAATTCTCCTACAAGAGAATAAGGGTGGGAGAGAGACAGGGGCAGAGGGGAAAAAAAAAAAGTTATTAGCATTTTCATGTTAGGGAAGGTATCGACGTCAACGCATTTTAGAACAAGCAGGTATGTATTACCATAGCCTCCAGCCTGAATGGGTGTTTTTGGAGAGGCACAGGCATACAGACTGAAATCTTCTGTCTGGAAGCCGGCACGGTTGAGGGACGGTTCAGAGGCGCTGCGGTGGATCTTGGGTAGAGAACGCGCCAACAGCTCAATAGAGGCCAGGATCTGAGAAAAAGATCTACAAGTTAGCCCATGTACCCATTTTTAGAGACAGAGCAATACCTCTTTTTTTCCCCCCAAGATCAATTCAATGTTATGAAAGCCTAAGATGAGGAAAGCATGGGATATGCAACAGCTTAGCTTATCTGGGAACTTTAGCTTGCAACAAGGCCCCGCCCCTTTTGGGGGTAAAACAAATGACACTTACCATAAAGTACAATGTAAAATAGCAGTACAAAACCAAAAACAATAAAGAACCAACAGGACAGAATTAGCGTATTTGGGTAATTTGTAAACTACGTCTGGTGAATGTGTTCCCACTCAATGTGTTTCCTGCTAGAGAATGTTAATGATGCATCTCAAGTTGTGATGCATCTTGAGTTTTCCAGCATCTCCCAGCAATCCCACTAAATGGCCAAAGGTGTTTTATCTTAGAGTCTCCAGGTCAGCAAATAACCCATCAAATATTTTTCTTTTAAAAACAAAATTTATAATATTATGAAATATTCTGTCTAATTTTGCCTTTCAGTCCTGCCCTCACAAGTAGTATGCTAGCTAGGGTTAGCTCTGTGTTCTGACCTTTGCTCTAGCTACATTAGTCCGTTTGTCCAGGTTGAGCTCCAACCAATAATTTTCAATTATTGTCAATATGTGTGAATGAGCACATACTGCCTTACTCTCTCTATTCTGCCTTGCAATATGTCTTGTGGCCCATCTGTCGACCATTTGAGGACTATTCGTCCATAGCCCAAAAAACACATTCATCGGTAAAAGGTGGCCAAGTAAGTCATTTAGCAGACAACAACTTGGTTAATGTGAATTCTTGATGAACTTTCACAACATGAAATGCAACTACTTACATAGACCACCACGGTACAGCAATAAGATAAACCCTGGTGCCATCTTGTGGCGATATCTCTAAACAGTCATACTGGATGTGAATAAATTAGTGCTGTTGGTTCTTATAGTACTGCTCCATTTAATATTTGCCTGTTCCAGCTTGGTTTAGCACAGCACAAGCTATTATTTAATGCATTATTTTCATTTACACAATCTTTCTAGTTAGTTTAGGAATTGGCCTGTTGGAGTACATTAAAATTTTTTTATTACAATAGCATAGCATTCTCTCTGCCTACCTGAGGGAATAGGGGTCGCTCCTCTCTTTTCTTCTTTAAGCAGTCAGCCATGAGCCTCTTCATGGCCTTGGGGCAGTTGCTCCGCACCTTGCTCAGATCAGGGGAAAGGTAACCCCGGCCCACCATGAAGATGATCTACAGTGGGAAGAGGACAGCGGGATTGCAACAGTTTTTCCTCAGTGGTCAGTTCAAACCCAGTTACACTGTGAGCACTACTAAGATTTACAGTTGGATGCTAAAGTAAAAAGTCATCTCAAACAGGCTCTTATGTGGGCTCTGACACTGTCTGATATACTGCTATCCATAGGAAATGAGCTCTAGAGACTAACTGCCAGCACCAGAGCTTCTTCCCCAGGCCATAATTCTCCTAGGCATGCCTTCTCACATCGCTTTTCTTTCAACAGCTGCACATTCTTACACGCAAAGCAACGCACTTAACCACAGTATATCCCATACCATAAACCTTCTGAATAACAATCTCTCTCACTTTCCTCGATCGCAGTCAGTGGCGATTTAACTTAACAAAATATACATATACATATGCTTTTATTAGCTCCTTAATTTTTAAAGCTCTACATACTGTATGCATTTCTTCGGTACTTGATTGTAACTAGACGTCTCCCACTGCAGCATTTTATTAGTCTTAGCCTGTTGATGCACTATTATGTCTATTGTGTAAATACTAAATATTTTTTTCTTAATTTTTATTTTATTTTATTGTTATTTTTATCCTGTCTCCTGCAGCAAGAAAAAAAAAAAACCTGAGACTAGGCAAATTAATATTATGACTAAAATTCACCACATATCTGCAAACAGCTACAGAAACCAACCTAAAGCCTATTTCTTGTACCTTACTGTCAATTTTTACAAATAATTTGCGTGTCAAACACCAACATAAGCAGGTCTATTACTTAACAACCCAGTTTGAGGTAAGCATGTAGTGACTGTGGTTTTAATCTTCCATTACTTGTTAGCTACATTAACCTTGTAGCCCCAATGCTAAACAAAAGAAATGAACTTTATACATATGCATTTGGTCAACTTGGTGTAAATTTTATACTGAATTTGCCAAAACCATCTGCTCAAAATAACTTTGAGGATATTAAGTTGCATTTCCAGCTTAAACACAAGTGAAATGTTCAAAATGTGGCTCCCACAAAGCTGCATCTTATCCAGATAACACCACATACTACATGGCCAGGCATGTACGGTGTATCAAAAGATTGTACAGGGGAACCACATAAAGCATGCAACCTGCTGACCTCACCAAGATACCTTTGATGTTAGCAGACACACACTGATATGAGCACTTAAAATGAAAAGACGGCAAACAACTTAAAAAGTGAAAAATCAAAAGTAACTAAGATAATTGCAATAATCTCAAAAAAACATTCTTATGTAGTAGAAGTATTGAACCGGTCTATTACTCGGCTAGCTTTATAGTTGTCAAGAACACATCAAGGCTCCACACCAAAGTTCACAGCCAGTCAAAGAAATTAACCTAGCTTAATGCAAAAACAAACAAACAAACAAACAAACAAACAAACAAACAAACAAACATTCACTCCTCATTGTCCCTTCTTCCTTTTACTAGCAGTAACAAAGTCGAGTTGAAGTGGGCCTGTTTAAAGCAGTACTGAAACTGGGCTCGATGCTACGGAGGAATGATCTTTCACAGGACTCTCACCTGGTCTCTGTTGTTGATGTTAGAGTAAGGCAATGCCCCCGACATGAGCTCATACAGTACAATACCAAAGGCGTAGACGTCTGACTGAAAGCTGTATGGGTTCTTGTCCTGCAGTCGGATCACCTCAGGAGCCTGTACAAAGGCACATGCACTGTAATTTTACAAGGTCATACTTATTTCCCATGTTCATTTGCTGCACCCTTACTGGGTACCTATAGGGTACTTTCCTACTTATTTTAGGAAAATGTTAATAAAAAGCTAGGGAATAGAAAACCAGCTTCAGCCTCATAGTTTTAAAGATGATATTGTGTTTTGATAGAGCAACTGTCTGACCACCCATACTTTTAATGCTAGTAGCATTTTCTGGTCAACTTCCTTTTCAGCAGCTTCTCATTCAAATTTTACCATTCCACCTTAAATGCTGCCCATGTACCGTAGCAGCCTGAGGCACCTGAACCTAACTGCTGCAGTATAAGAAAATTCAAATGTAGAACTGCTAAAGAAGTAGTTGACTTCAGTTTCGTGTGACTTAGGCTATGAAAAATATCCCAAATACAGTTTTGGAAGTTTGGAGTTTTACCTGTAAATATGCGCTACTGTGGACATTTCAACAAGGTAGGACAATTCATCAAAACAGGATTAGGGGAGAGTGACAGAGGTCGAGGTAGGACTGGTAGGACTGGGTTTGATTTTTCAGACATGGCTACAACTCCATGATCTGGAGGGACCCAGAAGTCATGTTGAATTGGCTTTATTACGGCGTGCCAGGTAAGTTATAGTGGTCATTTCCCTGCTAAGTACCAAAAATAGCCAGCCAGATTCTAACTGTTGTGGAATTTAAATGTTACCCTTGTAGCGTAATGCAAAGTTACTCATGTTATCTGGCTAATTTGATTGAACTGAAGCACAACCACTGTTACCAGGTATTCTTCCGCACATTTTGTCAATTACGGAATAAATGGAAGGTCTTGCTTCATAAGTCACGACTGGGCCAACTGTGATTTTTCATTTTAGTCTACAGCACTCTGTAACATTTAGAGGAGACATGCAGAGGTACACTTACCATCCACAGGATTGAGCCAGAGAGCTGCTCAAACTGGTGTGATCCACTCCAGCGTGACTTCACTGTGGCGAGACCAAAATCACCAATCTTTACCGTAAGGTCCTCATGCAAGAAGATATCTGGAGAGAGGTGCTGTCAAGGTTTATTCAACCAAAAAAAAACAAAAAAAACACAACTACACTAACAGCGTCATTATGGTTGGTCCTACTCATACAAATATTCAAACCTTGCATGTGTTATGACGAGCATTTTTGTCATGCACACCATGCTTATAAGTCACCATGCATACAAGTCATTTCTCCTTGTGATCCACTTCATTAAGTGCAGACAAGTTATGCAACAACCAGTTAAGTATGCAGAAAGGATACTGTTGCTCTTCAGGTCTCTGTGAATGATAGACTTGGCATGAAGATAGCTGCATTAAAAAATATAGAAAAACGGTAAATGAGATTGTTATTGAATTTTAAATGAATCAGTGTACAGGGTTCATTATTAACAATTTTCAGAATACGTGGCCAAGTAAAACCTGGGACAGCAACATAGAAAATAACCTGCATAACAGGCAAGATGACGTTCAGCCATAGGATATCTTTGACAGTAAATAGAGAACAGGACATAGCCGTTATTTCAAGACGATGTTCCATTTGTGCTTTTAGTGTAAGGTGTGATGCAATAAATGGGTGAAGCAGGAATACAAATGAATACCTTTTAACTCTGTTTTACACAGTTTGTAGGGCTTACCTTAACGCAGACAAAACTGTACTATTATTTTCTGACACTGCAATGTGCAGGAAGAGGTCACTAAAGCCTATTTTATAGCCTGTTTTTGCAGCTATTTATCTTAAAGAAATTTGTGCGCCTTTATGTGTTTGCTTCTTTATAGACGAAAACATTTGTAAAAGCAAAAACAAAATTGTACAGAACTGTATAAGCTCTTTCTGGGACAGTAAACAGACAAAGCAATTTGAGGAAAAAGTCAACACTGAACCCTGAAACACATATTAGCTTTGCCATCCAAATAAGTAAAAAAAACAAAAAACAACAACAACAACAACAACAACAACAACAACAACAACTACTACTAACTAACTAACCAGCTAACTCCCTCCCTCCCTGGGCCCCAAAAACTCACTCCATGCCCTGCGCCGTCTGGCGGGCGATGTCAATTAGTTTGATCATCTCAAACTTGGTCTCAATAATGTGCAGATGGTGGTAGAGGCTGGAGCCTTCACACCACTGTGTGACGATAGCCAGCTGGGGTTTGGTGGTGTAACCCATGAAGAGCAGAATATTAACATGCCGGGTTTTCCTGAGAAAGAGAGAATGAAAAACACAGAATAATGAATTCTGATAAACAGGGAGCAACTGTGCAGATACAAGAGTACAGATAAATCCACAGCTGCAGGCAACAGAGCTGTTAGGCAGACCTGCTCATGGCATTTGGGCCTATTATGTGTCTACAAGGCTTGGCTGAAAAAGCGCTTCAAGTATTGGTCATAAAGTTAAGTCAGTAAGTTCACTCCATTTCACGAATGAAGCTCTCATTCTCACTGCAGAACAGTCTGACATATCAGATTTGAGAGTGTTCATTCTGTTCAACAGATTACAAATTGCCAGGAGGTCTTAAAGTAAGAGTAAGAGTAAGAGCCTTACCTGAGGACCCCAACTTCATTCTTGAAGGCTTGTAGTTGTTGAGGAGTGGGTGCAGTGACATTCAACATCTTTACTGCCACATCACCTGTGAAAACAAAGTGCTCCAGCTGACCACAAGTTTGAATATCTACAGCTTCAGGGGCTTTATCTGAGGGATTTGCATCAATGTGTGCCACACACACACCCCGCTCATACCAGCAATGATTATGATATAGAAAGTCGACCTAATAAAGTAACTGGATATACTACTCCAATGCAGCTGACCTAGGCATCCCTTTTAAAGAAAGGACAGTATTTATTTAAAAATAAGTGTCAGTGTCTTAAATGCTCAATACTCAAACAATATTAATGTGTATATTCCCTCAGAGATGAGTTCAAACCTGCGTTTAAAATGCTGTCCCTCCTGTTACCCAACACCAACAGATCTAAACCAGCTAATCAGGAACCTCTGAAGAATAATTAGCTGGAGCAGGTGTAGCAGATTGTGGTTGAAACTAGACACTGCAGCAAAAAGTAGCTTCATCTATTGTAAAGATATCAGATACGACTCTCACATGCAGCATATGTATTACTCTACTGCAAGGATGTGTCCAACATTGTCTTAAACACATCATGCTACACAGTCATGCTAGAAAAGGGGTAACAATCAAGCTGCAGATTTAACAAACTGATTTCCACAGGCTTCCATCAGTGCTTGTGAATATTTTTGGACATAAAATATATATATATGCAAAATGGCAACTTTACAGGAGGAGGGGAAAAATCTTAACTCTAAATCTTAACTAAGTTTAGCACATCTTTATTCCTAGCAATTCTGGGCTGTATGTACTGGCCCTGTCATCACCACAGAATGTGAAAGGGAAATAGTACTTTTTTTAAATTGATGTTAGAAAATTAGGAGCAACAAAAAAAAGATGATACTAGGTTCTTAGATATTGACCATACATCGGTCCGCTGGTCTAATCAGGCTGGCACCCTGCTGAATGTTTGCCACTGCTGTTCCCCCCTCAAACCACCCAGATTACAAGATCTAACTAGACTCCTCAAACAGATTTTAAATGTGTACAGCTTTTAATTAAAAAAAAAAAATAACCAAGACAAATATTACAAATAGCTAAGAAATAAAATGAATGTCTGATACATATTGCTGACCATGAAAACTATTTACTGAACTAATGTATAAAGAATAACTAGGATTAAAAAAAGAAAGAAAGAAAGAAAGAAAGAAAATAAATTCAACTGGACTGGAGTGGAACAGGGCTTTCCTAATACTCTACTTAACTGCCACTGAACCATACAAAAAACACTGAGCAAAATAATACCAGTAGTTAGGGAGCCAGTAGTGGTCCACTATTCTGTTACTATCAGGGGTGTGTTTCAGGAACAACAATATACACATGTCTAGAATCCAGACTAAATTTCAGAAAACATACCATGCCATTTCCCCTTGTAGACAGTTCCAAAAGAGCCAGATCCTATCCGCTGGCCCAAAGTGATCTGACCCTCAGGAATCTCCCAGTCATCACTCGAGTCCCGTCGGCCCAGTGTTTTCTACAGAAGAACAAGAGCAATTCATGTGATTCTATAGGACAGATTATACTTAATGACATTTAATGTTGATGTATACTATTTCATAAAACTGCTAAAGAATTATGCTCCATAATCAGTGTCTACACTAATACCAAATTTAGAGAATTTATTGTTGTCCATCTATTGTATGCACAAGCTAACTTGAAGTATTCAGGCAAGCTCAAACTGATCCTGCTACAGACTTAACCTCCTAAGACCCAGACTTGCTTGGTGTGCAATTTTAATTTCTCCTAGCTATTTGTGATTAGTAGGACCTAACAAGTATAAAAAACTAAACATTGTCTTTGTACAGGAAGTTGTTTTGGCAAAAAAGTTTTAAAAAGAAGTGTCATGGTGCAGAGAAGCAGAAATGTAATGTCCTCATATGAGGACGCAGGGGTCTCAGGAGGTTAAGCAGGACGAAGTATGCGGTCATGGCAAAAGCCTCTCACCATCTTATTGCGGTCCTCAGATGAGGACGACGATTTGCGCTCACGCTGTTGGCATGGCGACTTCTGCGGAACCTTCACATTGGTCAGGGAACCTGGCAGGGAGGCAGGGGGTGTGGCCGACAGTCCAGTGGTGGAGCCTAAAAGTTTTGTTTTGTTTTGTATTGTTTTGGGAGAGGTTAGAGGAGGAAAAAGAATAAAAGGTAATGTTAAGGGGAAACAACAAAAAAAAAGGAGAAAGAAAAAGCGAGAACAAGAGAAAAAGAGAAAGAGGAAGAGCAGATGCAAATTAAACTTTGAGTAAAGTGTGCAGGAAGAGTTACATCACCAAGCCCATCCTGGACAGTGAGCAGTAGATTAATTATACTTTCAGAAATGCAAGATGAGCCATATAGATGGGGTTGGTCTTTGATTGGGAATTAGTGGCATCTTACTGTGGTATATCAGCGCCCCCATGTAGGCATGTTTTCATGTCAGTGAGAGTTATTAACTCCAAAGGTGTCAAGACTTTAGATCATATGTTGGCTCAGAGATTAGGGGATGTTTTGAATGTGTTCTCAGCCTTTAAAAAAAATAGACAGTGCAGGTGACGTGATAGTGACAGAAAGAAGCCAAACAAGTGAAAAACCAGTGACCGAGGTGGGGCGCACATCTGCAGACAAACGGACAGACAGACAGGTATACACATAAGGTGCATAAAGCACAGCAATGCAGAAGGGCCCAACTACCTCGGAATACAGGCTCAGGCTCAAAATCAAACACAATGTCATTGGGGTAGGAGTATGGGAGGGGAGCAGAGGTCCGTGTTCTGTGCTTCCTCAAGCAGCGGGCTTGGAGGGGCAGGGGGGCTGCAGGGGGGAAGAGACACACACATATGATCACTGGCCCAAAAGCCCAGGTACGCTCTCTCATACCCTCCTCATGTCTACCCCCAGTGGGTAGAAAGAACAATTAGAGACGGGGCAGGCTTTATCACTGGTTACAATTATAACAATGATGGCAGGGGCAGGTTGTTGATGGCTTATTTAGAGCTACAGCAAAGTCACAGAGCAAAGAGAGCAGAAGGCCCGGCTTTTTAATCAGCTTTACTGCAGAAGGAAAATGTATAGCCTAGCCTGACCTTTCTAAGGCCAGTGACACAGAGATAGCACAGAGATGGGATGAGAGAAGGCTTCACAGTTTTTGCTACTGTCTGTGTTTGTGTTTATACAGTTGATGAACTCTTACCTCCATCAGACCTCTGTAAACCTTGGTCACGAATCAAGTCCTGAAAGTGGAAGAGAGTGACACTCAAAAAGCAGTTATGACACTCAATCACTGAGAAACAGATGTTTAATCCAGTAGTTAACACCAGTTCTCAGAGACCCCTAGACAGTCCACATCTTTGCTCTTTCTCTATGTATTGTGAGCTGGTTTGGAACAAAAATCTGAATCAGCTGGGGTTCTTTAAGGACCTGTCTAAAAACCACTAGGTTAATCACTCACATCAATGTTGACTGGCTCGATTGTGTTGATATGGACGTTGGGGGCTGAGGAAGAGCGGTCTCTCTGACCAAACTGGTTGCGATGGTCCTCCTCTCCTGGCCGGAAACTCTGTGGGATGGGGATGGATTTGGACGGGGATACACTCGGGTGGCACAGCGACCTGGAATAATAAATATTTTTGTTCTAGTCATATAATCATTTCCTTATAGATTTCATAAAACAGGATTAAACATAGCATTATCAAAAAAAAATAATAATAACATAACAGCACCACCCTCTCCCTACATTTGAAACCCAGGTCTGGTGATCCTCCCATCCTTTTTCTGTACTTCATACAGAGCTGTCAAGTAACTGAAAACTAATAACTAATGAAAGTAGCTACAAAGAACACAAAAATGTCCATCATACCATTTGCTTCAACCTTTCAGCAAATAAGGTTACTTCACTTAACCAACACCCTTCAGTCTTTGTTTGTCTATATATTAACCAATATGCAGGACCATATTAGAAAATAATTAGTGGAGAGTTTGAGCAGACTATAAAACTCTCAAACAGTGAGTGTGCATCGATTACATTACAAGACTCCATTGAAAGCAACACGTGCAACATTCTGACTATGCATTCAAGGTCAAAAATTATTTTCTCCAATTTGTGTGGCTAAGTTCAATCTGAAAATCTTAAGTGTCATATTTTCCACCAAGTTCTGTTGACAAATGGTTCGGTCAGACGTTAAGCCTAGCTCTAGACAGGAATCTGTTCCAGAATTTGCACCATAATAACTCTATGCTACTTTATAAAAATTCAATAATAAAACAATCAAACAAAATATTAAATTTACTGTGCTGTGGTCTTACCCTGTGGAGTCAGATGGCGGTATGGACGGACACACCTCTGACACAGGGGTGGTGCCCTCCGATGACACCTCCTCCTGGGTAATGGGGTGGTGCACCAAAAACTTGGACGCCAGTAATAAACTGCACAGAGAGAAAAATAAAACATGTCAGAGTCAGACCCAGTTTATCTGGGGTATTTATGTGTGCTCAGTACCATGATCCTCCGTTTTTACATGTTTCCTTGAATCCAAAAACAGTAGGGCTGCCCCATGAAGGACAATGAGTCGAATCATTAATTGCAGATTTCCACAAGTAAAAGTAAAGGATACAGATCTAAGGATGAAATGGACAAAATGTCTTTCAGTTTAAATATTTTGTGGTGGCCGTTTGAGATCCGGCAACAGTGTGAATACTGCTCACACACACAACGCTAGTATGACCACAAATAATTTCTTGGTGGAAAACTAGTTTAATTTCTAAAAGGACCATTTATACAGATATTAAGCTTAATATACATTTATAAATGTTTACTGGACATTAATCAACTGTTTTTTCCAGAATAAACAGAATACTACTCTGCTGTTAATCGATACAAATCTCTGACTCGGGATCTGTGTGCTCAACATCTGCTTCTTACACTGAATAAACTAATTGGTCTCATGATACGATATTATGACAATATTTAAGTTTTGATATTCTATTATTACTGCGACCTACAGAGCACTCAGTAACTTTTTTCCTGCTGCATATTTTGTCCTCCAAGGACATCACCTGTTATCTAATGAGATCAAGTTCTGTTCATTTCACTTTCTTAATTTCTACTGCAGGACTTATTATGACATAGGCTCTGTCTCTTGCCTTTATTTCCCATAAGCACTTACTCCAGCTGGTCGTAGTTGACACACATGAGCGGGACCTCAGTGCTGCAGCGCTGGTGGAACTTGTAGCCGCACGTCTGGCAGCGGAACCCCTGGAACAGCAGCTTCCGGCAGAAATCACAGAAAGCCAATGTGAAGAACGTCTTCCTCACCTGGTAAAAGAAGTCAAGACAACAGACTACATTAAGCATCCTTGTCAAAACAGCGAGTTTCACAAGAATGTCCCTGGAACGGAAAGAAAAAATAATCTTAGAGAAATGCAGTAGTAATTCTGATTACAGCAAATCAATACACAGCTGCCATATTCAGCATACATCCGTTCTGTACCAATAGGTACAATGGGTAAAAGGTTAAGAGGGAAAAGATTCATCATCTCAAAAGACCAGAAGGTCAGATAGTCTGGTTACATCCCAAACAAATCTCAAAGACAGTTACACCTCCTGTTCATAAAAAACCCTTTGGGGTGAGTATATGGAACTAGAGTATTGCTTCATGTAGAAAAACACAAAACAAGCACTGATATTGTCATGGTGACCTGAATATCTGACCCACAGCCTAAAAATAAAAGTTGCTGTTTTCCCAGTAGAACATCCCCAATATGGACAGGCCAGAGGTTAGTAGGACACTCGAATATAACGCGTGTATCAGTGACTTTCTTAAACAAGCAATAAAAACTCTACACTGCATCGCTTTTTTTTTTTTATAAAAAAACAGATCATGTATTTAACGCAACATCAAACTACACTGACATAAATGGTATCGTCTCACGCTATATCTCATCTGAAATATAAAACTCGATGTACCCCTCAACCCTACCTGTGCCTGATTTATAAAAAAAAAAATAACATTTTAAAAAACTTAATTATAAGTGCACTAAAGACATGCATGGAGTTTGCACTGTTTAATGGTGTGTATTCAGTACAACGAGCTGAATCAAGTAATGTTGACTTTTTTTTTTAGGTGACGTCCCACAAGGAGGTTCAGGTGTCCAGAGTCAAATGTATGGAGAGTTGTAGGATAGCTCTGAGCCCAGAAACAGCATAATATCGTTTTATTCATTTATTGTGTTACTGAACAGCTTTCAACCTGCACTGAGGTACTGAAATTTTGCACAGTTCATCCAACAGAAGAGAGAGTGAGCAGGGTGCTCATCAGCAGGCAGTTCCAGTAAACAAACAAATATTTTGAATGATTATCTTTCTTCCCCATCCTTTAGTTTGCTCACAATATTTCACCATAATATTCTAAAAGCTCCATGTCATACTCACAAAATTGTGGGTTGTCAGGGGCACATTCTCTAAAACCTCCACATGGAGCTCTTCTCCTGTCAACCAGGAAATGTCTGTATCCCAGCCAATGGGCTTCTTCTCCCTGATGAGCGAAGGGAGTAAAGGCGAATGGTTAAGGAGCAGAAGGAACTCAGTAATGTATGATATCAGTAATGTGTAATATCTGTGCATAATTCAACTTTTTAGATGTAAACAAAGTACAACCGAACGGTTTGACATAATATTCTTTTTTACTACAGAAAATGACCAGGTCAATATATTCTGCAGCGATGGTGATGGGAACCAGATGTCTGAAGAATTCAAAGTTGTCCAAATGTTCCCCCACATAAGGTTATTACATGAAATAGTTGAAATGAATATGCTACCTGATGCCTGACTCATTTTTAGCTCTGAGAGGAAAAATTGGCTTAAAACATACTTCTGAAAAACTGGTGTAGATGTACACACAAGGCATAATAATATAAACTAGTAGAAATATATGAAGAGCAATATAAAGAAATCTGAATTTTTATATAAAAATCATAATGTGAAATTGTTAATGTTTACTTTTCTCTAAGAGTTTTCAAATCACAAGAGTGGCAGTTTTAATTCAAAACCAAAATTCTTTAAAATTCTCTTTATTTTATTTGGAGAACTTTAAACTATTAAGGGATATGCTCCAACACCCCTTGAGACTCAGAAAGATAAGCGGCTCAGCAGGTGAATTAATAAAAAGTAGAGCTTGTAAAATAGCAGCATGGCACATTGTATTCGGTGACACCAAAAAGCTTAAAAAAATTTAAAAAAAAACGCTTTTTGGAAGAAAAAAGGCTGATCATAATTAAAATCATAACACCTGTCTGGATTTGATCCCCAGCCACTACCCATATAAAGAAATATGAGTCAGTAAGATTCCATACATAAAGAACCTCTTTACATCAAACCACTCTGAAAGACTTTTACATCTCAGCGACTGACTTATGCAGATTAAAAATGGCTTCTATAAAATGCAGTGGTCGAAAAAGTATTAGAATGAACTTATTTGGTAAACTCTTTTAAAGTCAGCAGATATAAATAGCAGTTGCAAGCCTGTGTAGGTCAAATACCAACTACTAGCTTTTCTGTTCAGTTTACTTAATGATGTGCAATGATGAGAGAAACTCCAGATATGTACTTAATATCCCCAAACCACTTCACCCCCAGAATGCTTAACTGAATGTTTATGTTTCTTGAGGGCACTCTGGAGGGTTCATAGGAATCTATGCCTTCAAGTACCTTGAATTACTGACCCAAGGCACTAACAGTGTGTTATATGCATTGGCGATAGCAGGAGATGTGACGTGGCACTATGTGCTATTACCCATCCTGAATCCTGTAGACAGCACAGCATTCTGGGATCAGACCCCGCATCATCAGAGCCTTCTTTAAGGAGTCCCTAACGGTCATCCCACAACGCGCCGGGACCTGAGACGCATGCAAAACAAATGTGAGGTCACCATCATTGTGCTTTGCTCACCACAGGTACTCTTCAAGCCTTTATGTGCTCCAAGTCTTGCGTTTTCAGCAGGCTTGTTCTAAAACAACACAGTCAGGCTCAGAAGCTCATCAACGCAAAAGAGGTCACCTACATTTGCTCCTCTAATGTGAACTCAAACCGCACTACAACTGCTATTTCAAAAGAATCCACAAAATCCTTGACCTGTTTTAATCTTATCTCTCAATCAAAACAGTAAAAGTATCATGATTTAGAATGGGGCCTTGAGCAGAAGCCTTTTCTCCTGTCTCAGAAACCAAAGAAAATCCAATGCCATTACTTTTACAATTCAACCAGTCCCCTAAATATACAGTCATTTAAAGGAAATGTACCCAATCTCCAGAGCACCTCTGTGGTGTTGCACCAGCACTTACGCACGTTATTCAAATAAGCAACTAATTAACAAGTATTTCCTGAAATGAAGCGTGTGCATTACAGCACTTGGAAATGACCTGTTATTTTATTTCATTTTATTTATTTATTTTTAATACAAAAAAACATCCTAACACAGGGCACCATATGAACACATTCTTCTATGATGAATTCTTTACCGCAAACAAAAAAATAAGCGGATAATAGTACAGTAATTTAAATATCTACTGTTGCTAATCTACATTTATTTTCAAAAACGCTGGACGGAAATCAACTGATGCTAATAGGGTACAATAACCAGCCCCAACTTTCCAACATTAGCCACAGAAAAGATCCCAAGTCTCATCGTTTATCCTCCGGGGAGAAACAATTGTTTGATCTGAACTTGAATTTTTAATAATAATTACCAAAAAGAAAGCTTAGCCGAGCAGCAGTTAGCTGCAACTCACCACTGTCCTCTGTTTGTTGGGCAGAAAGACTCTGACGATGGGTTTCTGTGGCGAGCGGGGATTGCCACGTGCGGCGTCTGTGGGGGTCTGCAGTACGGCCAGGGTGTTCGGGGCAGTAGGGATGCCCTGGGTTACTCCTAGCTTCATCTCCAGGGGGCTGGGTGTGGGCGAGGAGCAGAATTCTGTGCCATTCCCGATTGCCTCCAGCAGCTGCTGCTCCCTCTGCTGCAAAGCATCAAGCTTACTGGTGTATTCTTCATAAGCCTGGAAGGAGTAACGAACAGTGCAGAACTCTGAATCAGTCAACACAACTTCAAGAATTACATGCATCTCCAAATCAGTAACTTACATATGAAATAAAAATGTCTTCTTTAGTATCTATTGCATCTAATACTGATTGGTTCTACTGGTCCATTTAACATTAGGTAACATGAAGATCAACAGTCATGGATTGTCTTATAACAGCTACAATACGTTATAATCTACCCAATTCCATTTGAACCTTGGATGCAAGTCTAAAGAGGTTCTACACTTCAAAAGTGTACAAAGGTTAAGCAATCTTACAGTAGAAACACAAGACATCAAAATGCAGCTACATGCTCCATGTGTGTGGCTACTCAGCATATGCTGCTCATATTTAAGTCCCCCTGTATTTATAAGGATTCAAAAAGTTCTAAATTATAGGTTTCAATGAACACTGGTCAAACAAATTGCCCCGGGCAGTAATGAGTATCTACTGGCCTTTCATGTTGCCCCTTACTGCATACATAAGCTCCCGCTTTACCACATTTATGAGGAGTGGCACTTTTTTGCACATGTAGCCAACTTACCTCCAGGTATATGGATGGTGGGTTGTGTTCACCACCAAATTTGTCCAGAAGTGCCTCTATGTGCTCTTGAGTCAGCTTAATCATCTGTTTAATGTTCCATATCTGCAAAACCAAGAAACACAACAGCACTATAAATAATGAACGGTCTCTCATTCACACATTGCTTTCATTATTTGTTTCAGTTTCTGTCAGACTTTGGATATACTGCAAGCTTTACACTAACAAAAAGCCACTGTGGACTCTCTTCGCAAAGGTGTAAAAGCTGGCACAACCTGCTAAATCTCCCTACTCAGAGCAGACAAAGCAGCAGGTTTTATTTTGGTGCCGTTAGAACTTTCAGACTCTTTAGCAAAGTTTGAGCTGAGCCCTGAAACTTGTGCTGCAAGACCACGACAGCGGCTGTCCAGAAGAGATTGTACAAGACAGGAGATTGATGTAATTGACAAGCTGAGGGCAAAAATATACATCATTCTGCAAACATAAACTACAAATAAATACCTACACCACCACTGAATTCCCATCAGCTTCAAAGACTGATGCTCCATGCCTGGTTTTGTCCCAGTAAAGCATTCATAAGGTTTCTAAAACAGTGTCAAGTTGCTCCATGAAAGCATATGTTCTGTTTTAAAACACCCACAGAGAATTTCATTCTCCATTAACACCGTTAAATATCACAGTATGAACAAATGCTCTTTGGGATTTCCCATTACAATCCCAACTACTGCTCTCAAATGTCATTCTGCACGCTCAACTGGTCATATGCTCCTTCAAGCATTCGGTGTCATGTGAGACAAGGGTCAGAAGAGGAAAATACTGCTGAAAGTATCAACAAAATAATAACTAGAGTAAATACGTGGAACATACCTCAGTGACTCACAAGTTCAGGTCTAAAAAGCTGGTAAAAGCGCTCGGTCCAGTTCTGCGTGCGGCTACTTTTTCCAGTTTTAACTCGCATTCTGACAGTTGTACAGTTGAAGCTGCCACTTGATCATAATCTACTGTGCAGATGAACTAGCTGTCAAACTAAGAGGAAAAACATCCCCCGCTTCTTTTAAGTGACTCCTAAAGGGTAACCACTTCAGCTTCACTCTGTAGTTTTGCCAGTATAAACAAACGGCCGACAAAGGTGACCCAACATTAGTTATAAGAAAAATAAGCTCCGTTTGTTACGAGTATGTTCTTTGCAAAATGCCCTGTGTGCCAATAGGCCACATGAGCCTAATATGGTCAGAAAGCAGCAGCAGAACTATTGCAAAAGTAGTTGTGACCAAATCCATCTGCGATGTCTACAGAATGCACGAGTAGGCCACGCACCAAGCTAATCACAAGCACGTAGAAGCAACAGTAAAAGGTTTAAACCAAAATTTTAATTTTATTAGACTTAAACCAGCATTTTTTTTGCAATTTGTCAAGTTATATAAAGATCTGTATTGCCTCCCTCTGGGTCATCAGTTGGACAAAGATCACATTTTTGCATTGGTCTTTTGTCCATCGCCATTCACACACTACAATACCCAGCATGCATTACACAAGTACATCATACAACCTGCAGGGAACCCCATCATGATTATTAGTATAGCTGATGTAAAAGCTAAGTGTAGTACAGACATGATGTCCAGTTTTCTAGCTATTTGCCTTACTTCTGCCCAATCTCCAGTAACAGACCCAAAGCCCTGATAGTTTCTGAAAAGTTCCCTCCACCTTCAGGATGCATCATAGACTATATAGGCTTCAGACGATATGTCACACTAGAGACTGCTGCAGCACCACCACTGTAAGAAGCAAGTAGGCATGTTAGTTTGGCCAGAGATCCCCTTTAAAGTCCATCTGAGGCCGTGGCATTAGGTGAGCTCAGCATACAGTTTATCATTCCATAAGAGTCAATGGGAGAGGATGCCACAGCTCCTTGCACGTACAAATAAAAGACCTTTCAGAGAGCCAAACCTGACATACTGCTTATAATGCTGTTCAGCTAGCAAGGTGTAATGCAACAAACTAGCCCTGCCTCATATGTTAACCATGAACTGCCTTGATATCTCACACTCCTTCCTTTTCTAGCAATAAAGGGCTTTCTGCAGGAGTACTGTGGAGCAGAGACGCATCAGAAGCCCAAAGCCAGAACTGACACATGGGATCATGTAGCTGAATGCACAAGAATATGTAACGCAGGCCCCTTACTCCATCCAACACTGGCATATCAGGCAAGACAGCTGGCTGGGAAGCACAAGCCAACATGATGCCTGCGAGAGCTGGCACAAGCTTCCATTAAAACTTCGCTAGCTAAATAAGTCCACGTTATTCCAAAAACATGCCACCGAGTCAGTATAACTCAAATGGCAAGGCAACGTTAAATCATCTTAGTACAGCTACGCTTGTCAGGCTACACGAAGCAAGATGATGACAACACTTCAGATTTGACCAAAAGGACGTCTAGGCTAACGTTATAGATGGAAGTGCAGGATCTGGACTGACTGCAGTTAAAAAACAGAAGGAAGAGAAGGGATGCAGGCGAGGAACTGGGACATAGTTTTGCTGGGAAGTCACAAAACGTAACGTTATTTCAGCGCAGAGAGAGCTAGCTGGGCTAACGCGGATGCTAACAAGCTAGCTAGCCGAGCTGTTGGCTCCAGCTGCAGTGGGCTCAGGAAAAATAAAGCGAAAAAGCGAATGAAATATGGCCAGGCCCTGCTATAAACACAGGCTCGGGGGAAACTGCGGGGGGGAATATGGAAGAAGCTAAATAACTGCCTTCACTCGACAGTGCACCTTGCAAGCCTTAGCTAAATGCTGGCGTATTTGTCCGCGCACGACATAAAAATTTCGGTTTTTGTGCATCATCTTGCCGCCTCCCCCCTCCCCTGCAATGCATCCCCACGATCCATATTAGAGCCGGTGTTTCCTGAAGATGTCCATCCAGCCAGCTCCTGCTCAGCACCCGACTCCCCCAGCCTCTCCTCTAAGTCCCGTAGCTACCTCCTCGGGAATGTCCTGCTGAGCCTCGGGGATCCCCCCGGAGCAGGTGGAGGCCAGCCCCGCGCCCAGCTCCTCCAGCCCGGGCTCCCGCTCCGCATCGCGGTCCATGGGGTCTCCGTTGAAGACGGGCGGTGGGGACTCGGCGCTGCTCAACGCCGCCATTTTAACACTGCGAGAAACTGAGTGGAAAATAATAGAGGAAAGACACAGAGGAACGAGACAGGAGGGGGAGACAGATACAAGAAATCTAAAAAAATCGTGCTGGAGTAAACGGGGAGAGTGGAAATCAGGACGATTCATCCCCCGTTCGTGTGGACCAGATAGTGTTTAATTACACTTTTAAAAGATAAAAAAAAAACGTTTAATAAAAGCAGAATGTATTTTCCGTCACTGTTTTTTTGTATTACTTCCTCCTTTTATGTGTTTACCACTGTTGACAGTTTATTAAAACATTTTTTTAAACGTTTAATTATTAATAATGTACAGTCTTTTTGTATCACATATTTAATTTTATTTATAGGTTAAATCATAGGTTTTTTGTTTATTTGTTTATTTTTGTAAAAGTTTACTTAGTTTTTAGTTACATATATTATGTTATTTGTTGTAAACTTTTAATTGTATTCTCTTTTATGGACCCATATCATATATTTTTGTGTCGGAGTTCTACTGTTGACTGTACATCTTTATACTTCTATTTTCATTCATGTATTTCCCAATTAAACAAGCTCTTTGTAAGCTAGTTTGAGACATAATATAAGTTAAGCAAAGTTATTAACAGCATGTGAAAAAGATATCAGTGGCGTGTGGTATTGCTGACATATCTACTAATGTTAGCATTACTTTGTAAGAGGTGATGGAGTAACATCGAGACTGCCATCAGTCCAACGTGAGAGGATAAAGAAGTAGCCCTACTGTGGCTGTATTTGAAGTGGCACACTACTATACTGCACACTGCATACTACAGTAGTACGTACTGCACACTGTATACGCCCCCTGTGTGTAGCATGCAGTAGAGTAACAAGTTCTGACCTACAGTGTAGTATACTAATACAGTCACATGACCAGTTACCTCACATTTACCTCAGAGCTGTTATTCCTGTATCCACTGTTTAGAGCTAGTTGCTGCTAATAACTGCTCAGTACGCTTAAAATAGATTTAGCCTAGCTGTTAGCTACTCCAGCTATTTCACTCTAAAACTGAACCTCTAAATCGAGTTGTTCTTTTATTAATTGTCAGACTGGCATATTTTAACTTTCTGAGGCTCATTTTGATGAAAACATATCCCACTACAATCAATGCACCCACATTTATACTCTGTGTTTTGCTCCCCAGTGTTATCCACAAACATCTTCTTTGGCTGAAGCAGACTAAGAGCTGATGAAGCCATGGTGCATGTTGGGATGCAGTACACCATGAAGATACATCTCCCTGTATACTAGAACATCAGACTGAAGTAGTACACCATCTGTGAACTAGTACACCAACCATTTGGTCACATGTGTTGTTATAAATACTGTGTACTCTTACAGTATTCTGAGGTAAGAAGGCACCCAGTCATATCTGAATCTAATGATTGCATAAAATGCTCTCTGCTAAAATTTCTCCATAAGGCGGTTCTACAAAGACAGTGTAGATACATCTTACTGATGTAAATATCCCATAGAATTCTGTGTCAGTACTGATGCAGTTAGAAAATAACAACATAAAGCAAAAGCACTGACGTATAGGACATCTAGATTTACTAGACAGCACAGGAAGCTTCCGTCCATTTTGGACACAGTCACAATCATGCTGAGGGTTCTAATCCAGGTTATTATTTAGGCACATGTAGCCAATAAAAGGAAGAGTAATGATGATTGAAGCTCTTGGCAAGAATCCACTTTCAGAAGCAAAAAAAAAAAGTGACATAAATAGAAGTAAAACAGGAGTTAACATTGGTTCCAATGCTGGAAACACTCTTGTAAAGTAAAGGTCTGATGCTGCACTTGCAAAGCTTCTTCTAGACTGGTAAAAGGGAGGAGGAGGGGCATACATCAGTGGGGCTAACCTTTAGCAAGCAGAATAGTGGGATACTGTAGCATCAAGACATGGATAGTAATGCACAACTCCAGGTTTTCTGCCCTCTACTCTACCGGCAGGAATCATTGGAACCGACTCCTTAACTCCAATTGATTTTAACCAAGAGAGCGCCAGACCCGTTGATAAAGGGATGCAACAGTTAAACCATCCTAGACTAAATGGATGAACTTTAAGTAGCTGGATTATTATTATGTTACACAATGTGAGGCGAGAAGAAAAGTACACTGAGAAAGTCATGACTGTAGTCAGAGTTCTTTGAAAAGGGAAGAGAATTTTTTTAAAGTTTCTAAGAGGCTACAGTTTCATATCAGCCAGATTAGTTTTTGACTTTTTCAGTCTGTCTTAAGTGATGCAGCAGCCAGAGGGTGTACTGGAGCTAGAATGTAAGAGCAGAGCCAATTAGGGTGGAATGGAAATCTGAATATGAAATAATGGAAAAATTAAGCAATTCACAATTATGCTCTTTTACACAATACTTAGTAAAAAAAACAAAAACAAAAAACAAAAAACAACCCCCAAAAAAACCCATTGTTTTTGCTTTCTAATAATTGTTTATTAAATCCCCCAAAAAACATAAAGATAATGAAGCGTTTCTCCTCTTTTACATTCTCCTCCATCAGAAAGTCGCCTCAGCTGATTGTAGTGAAGAAGAGTTAAAGTCTCAACTACCAGCATTTTGACTCTTAGAAGACGTCCTGAAGTCAAAAAATCAATCTTTTGGAATCGACCCTATTGGTCAAAAAAGAGAAGGCATTTCTGTTATGAATATTACTCAGTTTTACTCAGTTAAATGTGCTCATATGTCATTTTAAATAAGAAGGTTGACATACAAGATCCAGACTAACATTGGACATGCTGGCAAATACTTTTACATTAAACAGACAGCAAGGGAAACCGTCCAGTTGGCTGGGATAGAAGGCAGGTCCTTTTTTAGCCATACATCTTTATTCTATATTCCACTCAGACACTAATTAATCCACAGCCCTACACAATAAAACACATGCAACCCATACATCATCCAGGCGGCCTCACAGCCAGTTGCCGTCAAGGCATCTTCACCACTGGCTGCCATCCAGGCCTCACTGTTTCCGCCTCTTTCACTATTCTCCAATGGAGCTTTGCTGTCAAGCCTTGCTTGAGTTTGTAGAAGCGCCATTCCTCTCCAGGCTGCTATCCCACTTCCGACACCGAATGTAGCATCTTGGTGAAGAAGAAAATCAGCAGTGGCCAGTTTCTGAACATGCTGGAAGTCATTTACAGACATGGCATTTGGCAGATGTTCAGACCCAGAATGACTTACAGTTTAATCGTGACACAGTGGAGGGGGAATGTAGTGTTAGGAGCCTTACACATGAACTCTTACTGGGACAGTGTGGCGTGCTTGCCTTGGAACTGAACCTCCTCCTGCTGCTTGAAGGGCGTTAACGTTACCCACTATACTAGTGTTACAGTTAGGATCACCTGATGTAAGTCTAAATCCAGACTGAGACCTGGACACAAATAGTCTGCTGAGAATCCCCATCTAAAGTCAACTGAATCTAAACCCATCCAACATTCATCCAGCATTGTAATAGTAGGATTTAAATATGGCTTTGGATGATTTGATCATTACTAGAAGACCACCAGCCACAATCTGCAGAATGGTTTGCTTCTCTTTTGTACTTGTAGGTCCTGTTTATGTGCTGCTGTCTTGCGATTATTACCAGTTAGGCCTGCTCTTGTTGTAGCATGAAAAGTGCTAATTAGGCCCAGTCTGAGTTAGACAGTGATTACAGCCTACATAATCTGTAGGTTCAGGAGATTGGTAACTGCCTAGAGATGGACCGACAGAAACTGATGGGGCTTTTATACACTAGACTCAACTTTCTCCTCACCTGAAGACCGGTGTCTGTCTAGTTTCTTTCTCAATGACCTTCATGCTAAATTACTTAATTACTTAGCAACTACTTAGAAACAGTTCCTAATTCATTTTATGTTTGTCTTTTTTATTATGCTGGTGAGAGCATCTGCACTGCTGTGTGACTTCTCAGATCATTTTGCTTTAGACATCAGTCATTCTGCAGATAGACGCCAGATGTGCTAAGACGTTCCACTGCAGTTCTAGTTACTCTGTACATGTCTTTCTCTAACCTAGGACTCAAGTTCAAGGATAATTTTATTTCTTCTATAATAATTGTTTTTCAAAGAAAGCATTGTTTTGTATGGCCTCACTCAGTACTGTAAATCCTCTGTGGGGTTTATTGCTCGCTTATATGGTGCGACTATATGGTGCAAATTAAAAAATGGCTGGCTGGTAAAAGATGTTCTTAATACTACCAGCACCACCATGACATGTCTCCTTTGTCTACTACAGTCTGTAAACACAGCCTTCTGCATTTATACTAAGTTATGTGAAACGCTTCAGTCTAGACTGCATTTTGAAATTTTTGGAAATGTATGGCAGACAGTGAGTACAGAGCTCATCTACATGTAACAGACCTAAAAGCAGTTTGTTTAATGCAAAGAGAAGTTAAGGCTTGTTTTCAGTCCATACAATTTTACAAGAAAACCTCAGAGGGAAAAATAAAAGGGCAATTGCAGATACATCTGATTAGGACTGTGTCAATAACTGCTGTACTGCAACACTGTGGTAACGACATGTACTGTGTTGAGCTCATTACCATCATCACTGTGAGACTCTTGTGCCGTTTTCGAAAAGTAAGAATTAACCAGCAAGTGTAACGTAGTGTCTGTATACTTCCATGAGAGTTAGATTCTGCTGGGTAGCCAGAATTCACAGCCAACAGTGTCTGTTCTTTTGTTAAACAGTGGCATGACAGTGGATGGTGGGGGGACTAATGTTAAACCGGCAAACAGCAGGGATACATTAATTTATTACAGCAGTAAGAAAAATTCATGCCATCCTGCCCTACATCTGATATTCATCCTTAAAAAAGGCTTTAAAAGGAGCCATTTCCAATTGAAGCACTACACTTAATATGAGCATCGAAATGTAGGGATCTGGCCTTGTTTCCGTCTGATATCAGGTCCAGCATTTTACTGGGATTAAAACAACCCCAAGATCACTTACATACAGAACATACAAGTGAAGCTTTTCTTCCCACAGATAAACAGCAAATGAACTTCCACAGACTTACACAGAAATTAACATTTAATTCAACGTTAAATTTCTTTTAACACCCACAACGAGGATAACGTTCTCCTTGAGTTCTACACATTTCCTCAACAGCTCTGCGACAGTCACTGCTTTCAAAACGGACATATCGTGATCCACATTCATATCCAGGAGTTCATCTTTAAGGGTCCTGAAGCATATTTCCACAAACAGGTCCTGGTGTAGAGCGAGTTTTGTCTACTTCTTCTTAGTGGCTCTTTTTCCTTCTCCTTTCTTGGGCTTTCCTTTTCCACGCAGCTTCCTGAGGCGGCGCATTTCCTCCTTGAAGTCCTGGTGCTCATCTCTACACCAACAAGAACAAATCGGTAAGACATCACTCACTCACACAGTTCTGCCAAACCTGGCCTTCGAGGCACCCAGCTGTGCACACCGTAGTGCATAGCGCACCTGATTAACCCCTATTAAAGGGGAATTACACAAATTTTTCAAAACGTAAACATTATTAAGCTAATACGTAAGCAATATCAGTCAGAGTGGCTCAGTGTGAAATGCTTCATCTGGGTTTTTCATAAGGAACCAGACATCAAAGAGCCTCTAAAACAGGGCTGTGCACGGCTCCATCATTAGGGCCAGGGCCTAGCACTGTTTAGTGATTTCACAGCACTAACACACCTAATTTACCTGCTCTGTTAATTACCAGGTTTACCGTGTGTGTTTGAGTAGGGGAATTACCAAACCATGCTGGGCCCTTCAGGAAAGTTATGCATCCCTGCTGTAAAAGCTTTGCCACAGAAAGTATTACATGAAATAGTTATGAATATGGACGCATGGTTTTGTAGTTATGTTCTTTCAAACCCATTCATGACAGGGAGGTATATGCAGGGTACTGTAAGGCAAAATAGCTCCCAAAGAAAACTTGCTTTTTCAGATTTGAAGGATTTAATCATTGTATTATATTAGAACTTGATAAACGTTTGGGTTCATGATTGGTATTCTAGACACATTTGTGTCACAGACATCAAAAGAAATCTGCGTCTGTAAGTTTCTCTCCAAATGAAGCACGAAATATCAAAACACTCTGAAAGATGTTGTTTACATTTTAACAACTAAATTATACATATATTTAACAAAAACCTTTTATATAAAACAGATAAAGTACTAAAATGCTGAATGGGAAAACTGATTTTTTAATTTGTATGTCTGTATAATTCACTGTCTTATGTAAAACGTTCACCTCCAAAAGAAAGTAAATATATCAGATTTCTTTATAGCAGTGGTGATGGGAATCAGAGGTCCTGATATCTACAGTGTACAGCCAGTTTATTAAATACAAAGCAATCAGTAAACCGGCATATGTCTTCTGTGTTTCTAAATGTAATGTGATTAAAGTTCAACAGTGACAAATATGAACAAAAGAAGTTTTACTTTGTGACTTTTTGCATTAGAACATTCTTCTTGTATTCCTCCACCATGACTAAATAAATGTTTAAAGTATCCTTTAGACCAAAACTGACTAACTCAAACTGTTCAAGCAATACACCAAAGTGAGGGGGCCACCACCACCACCGTGAACAGTTGACTTTAGAAAAAAAGATTTCACACCAAACCACTTCGATGATTTGATTGCCCGTGAGCCTCCAGAACCAACCCACACAAAGTAACGCAGCTCTGGGTCACACAGTTTACCTGAAGAGTCCCATGTACCGGAGCCTCTGGGTTAAGGAATAGTAGATTTTGTGCTCGGGGTACCATTCGTACACCTCTTTCTTCTGGGCCAAAGGAGGCTCCTTAAACAACTGCACCACCTTCATGGACTTGGAATCCGTGGGGCGCACCACATCTCCAAAGATGCGCGCGCTAAGGCGCGCCATGCGCACCG
The DNA here is from genome assembly GCA_024036415.1 of Prochilodus magdalenae. Lineage (NCBI taxonomy): Eukaryota > Metazoa > Chordata > Actinopteri > Characiformes > Prochilodontidae > Prochilodus > Prochilodus magdalenae. The sequence goes on from JAMWET010003863.1 coordinate 376,468, forward strand.
CGTAACTGGACAAATTGGACATGACTGGAAAAGGACAAGACGTTTGGGTTAGTTTACGCGATTACAGTCCACTTCTCAATACACAAGCGAGCCTACTCTGACCACAGGAGATCATACTCTTGAGTTGTTTTGCTGCAAGCATTTACGACATTAATTCAGCCCGGACAACCCTTACTGTGGTCACTGCGGTCATTCACGGAGTCAGCCAGTCGGCTTTCCGAAAAGACAAAATGGCTTACCGTTCACTGAAACTCCCGAAGGAATCTCTCCGAGATAAGAAAGAACAGTCTTTTATTGACCAGACAGTTTTATAGCGAATCCATCATATCGTGTTATTACATACCCTATATACAAACACAAGACTTATAACCTGCTGAAGCTGCTTTTAGGCTAAAGGAAGACTAAACTGTCACACATGTGAAACAAGAGAAACGGCGCATGCGCCAGAGGGTGCTTTTGATAGGTCAATTTTTGACGGCGCCGCTTCCGGGTCTTATTACTTAATGCCATTTCCCCACTTCTAAAAATCCAGGCAACGGGCAACTGCTTTTATTTTTACTGTAATATTTAACTAAATTATGTTTCATATAATAATACCATGGTATATATAGCACCTGGGATAAGAAAATAGTTAGGCAAATCTATTTATTATTGTGAGCTGTAAGGACCTGGCCATAGATCGCGCGCTGGAACAAGACAAGCTACTGTGTTCCGTAAAAGTCTTGTCAAAATATTAGCGTGTTTGGACTGTAATTGAATGTTTTAATCCTTAGAAATATTTAGTGTAGGTTTGTATACTAGTCATATAAGCGATCCCTTCACTTATTGCTGTTTATTATCAGCACAAGTCTTTGTTATGAAGTTGTTGCTTAATACTCACCTCTAGCTTTAAAAAAAATCTTTTCGAAAAATTGTACGTCGTTATATTGATTCCGTGTGTTTAAAAGTCTCTGAAGGTGGTACCGCTTTGGACAAAAATTCCAACAGAAGAAAGCAGGTGTTTGATGAGGGTTTTCTATTGCTTCATAGTCAGATGTTCCTGTACTGTCGATGATGTCGAGTTGGCAGTATCATTTCTTAATAAGTCTAATTATTTTCATAGTGTCCACAGGAATCTGTAGCATATTCCGTTATGCAAACATTTAAGGATTTTTCATGGAGTATTTTCCATGTTTTCCATGTTTTCTCCGAAATTAATAAAATTATTTTCATGAGTGTCCTGGATTGTTGCTGTACTTGTTTAAACTGTTTAAATATACATATGCGACAATTGTAATATGTAACATAATTATAAACAACAAACAACAACAACAACAAACAAAAACATACTATTTCTTTTCTAGGCAATAATGCAATTTTAAAAATGAGGAAAAAGAAAAAAAATTATTGTCTAAATATGGGCTGCTTTTACTGGCCTCTATATAGAGAGCATTGAGTATAGAGTGTAACATCTTAAGAATAGAGCATCCACACACTATTGCGGTCCCAAACTGAGATCTCTCTATCTATCTATACCCTTCTTCTGGTCTTACAATCCATACCGTCCTTCTGTTTGTCAGTCAGTCAGTCTGTCTGTCTGTGTATCTATCTATCTGTCTGTCCATATGTCTGTCTTGCAGTCCATGTATCGGATATTTGTTTGTCTATCTGTCTGTCATTTGCTTATTTCTTTATCCATCTTTCTGTCGCAGTCTTTTTGTCTATCTGTCTTTTTTTGTCTGTCTAACATTGTCTGTCTGTCTCTGTCTGTCTGTCTGTCTGTCTGTCTTCTGTCGGTGTCTGTCTGTCTCTGTCTTGTCTGTCTGACAGTCAGTCTAAACATCAGACTATCTATCATCCTGGTTCACTGTCTGTTTCTACCCCCCCCCGTCGGTACTGGGTTACTTGGTACATACACAGGACAGACAGACGGAGAAACAGACAGTAATAGTGAACCAGGATGATAGATAGTCTGATGTGTTAGACTGACTGTCAGACAGACAGACAGAGACAGACAGACAGACAGAGACAGACAGACAGACAGAAACAGACAGAGACAGACAGACAATGTTAGACAGACAAAAAAAAAGACAGATAGACAAAAAAGACTGCAAGACAGAAAGATGGATTAAGAAATAAGCAAATGACAGACAGATAGACAAACAAATATAGATACATGGACTGCAAGACAGACATATGGACAGGGACAGATAGATAGATACACGACAGACAGACTGACTGACTGACAAACGGGAAGGACGTATGGATTGTAAGACAGAGAAGGGTAGATAGATAGAGGAGATTCTCAGTTCCGCAATAGTGTGATGCTCTATTCTTAAGATGTTTACACTCTATACTCAATGCTCTCTATATAGAGGCCAGTAAAAGCAGCCCATTATTTCACAATAATTTTTTTTTCTTTTTCCTCATTTTTAAAATTGCAATTATTTAGAAAAGAAATAGAATGTTTTTGTTTGTTGTTGTTGTTGTTGTTGTTACATATTACAATGTCGCATATGTATATTTAACAGTTTAAACAAGTACGCAAAACAAAAATCCCAGGACACTCATGAAATAATTTATTGAATTTTTCGGAGAAAACCAGGAAAACATGGAAATACTCCATGAAATCCTTAAATGTTTGCATAACGGGAATATGCTACAGATTCCTGTGGACAACTATGAAATAATTAGACTTATTAAGAAATGATAACTGCCAACTCGACATCATCGACAGTACAGGAACATCTGACTATGAACCCTCATCATAGAAAACCCTCATCTACAAACACCTGCTTTCTTCTGTTGGAATTTTTGTCCAAAGGCCGGTACCACCTCAGAGACTTTTAAACACACGGAATCAAATATAACGACGTACAATTTTTCGAAAAGAATTTTTTAAAGCTAGAGGTGAGTATTAAGCAACTTCATAACAAAGACTTGTGCTGATAATAAACAGCACAATAAGTGAAGGGATCGCTTATATGACTAGTATACAAAACCTACACTAAATATTTCTAAGGATTAAAACATTCAATTAGCAGTCCAAACACGCTAATATTTTGACAAGTACTTTTACGGAAACACAGTAGCTTGTCTTGTTCCAGCGCGCGATCTATGGCCAGGTCCTTACAGCTCACAATAATACAATAGATTTGCCTAACTATTTTCTTATCCCAGGTGCTTATATATACCATGGTATTATTATATGAAACATAAATTTAGTTAAATATTACAGTAAAAATAAAAGCAGTTGCCCGTTTGCCCTGATTTTTAGAAGTGGGGGAAATGGCATTAAGTAATAAAGACCCGGAAGCGGGCAGCCCGTCAAAAATTGACCTATCAAAAGCACCCTCTGTTGGCGCATGCGCCGTTTCTCTTGTTTCACATGTGTGACAGTTTAGTCTTCCTTTTAGCCTAAAAGCAGCTTCAGCATTGGGTTATAAGTCTTGTGTTTGTATATAGGGTATGTAATAAACACGATATGATGGATTCGCTATAAAACTGTCTGGTCAATAAAAGACTGTTCTTTCTTATCTCGGAGAGATTCCTTCGGGAGTTTCAGTGAACGGTAAGCCATTTGTCTTTCGGAAAGCCGACTGGCTGACTCCGTGAATGACCGCAGTGACCACAGTAAGGTTTGTCGGGCTGAATTAATGGTTCGTAAATGCTATGCAAGCAAAAAAACAACTCAAGAGTATGATCTCCTAGTGGTCAGAGATAGGCTCGCTTGTGTATTGAGAAGTGATACTGTAATCGCGTAAACTAACCCAAACGTCTTGTCCTTTTCCAAGTCATGTCCAATTTGTCCAGTTACGCGGTGCGCATGGCGCGCCTTAGCGCGCGCATCTTTGGAGATGTGGTGCGCCCCCACGGATTCCAAGTCCATGAAGGTGGGTTGCAGTTGTTTAAGGATCCCCTCCTTTGGCCCAGAAAGAAAGAGTGTACGAATGGTACCCCGAGCACAAAATCTACATATTCCTTAACCCAGAGGCTCCGGTACATGGGACTCTTCAGGTAAACTGTGTGACCCCAGAGCTGCGTTACTTTGTGTGGGTTGGTTCTGGAGGCTCACGGGCAATCAAATCATCGAAGTGTTTTGGTGTGAAATCTTTTTTCTAAAGTCAACTGTTCACGGTGGTGGTGGTGGCCCCCTCACTTTGGTGTATTGCTTGAACAGTTTGAGTTAGTCAGGTTTTGGTCTAAAGGATACTTTAAAAATTTATTTAGTCATGTTGGAGGAATACAAGAAGAATGTTTCTAAATGCAAAAAGTCACAAAGTAAAACTTCTTTTGTTCATATTTGTCACTATTGAACTTTAATCACATTACATTTTAGAAACACAGAAGACATATGCCGGTTACTGATTGCTTTGTATTTAATAAACTGGCTTGTACACTTGTAGATATCAGGACCTATTGATTCCCATCACCACTGCTATAAAGAAATCTGATGATATTTTACTTTCTTTTGGATGTGAACGTTTTTACATGAGACAGTGAATTATACAGACATACAAATAAAAAAAAATCAGTTTTCCCATCAGCCATTTTAGTACGTTTATCTGTTTTATATAGGAGGTTTTTTGTTAAAATATATGTATAATTGTAGTTGTTTAAAATGTAAACAACATCTTTCAGAGTGTTTTGATATTTCGTGGCTTCATTTGGAGAGAAACTTACAGATGCAGATTTCTTTTGATGTCTGTGACACAAATGTATCTAGAATACCAATCATTAGCCCAAACGTTATCAAGTTTCTTAATATCAATACAATGATTAAATCCTTCAAAATTTTCCCTGACACAAGCAAGTTTTCTTTGGGAGCTATTTTTGCCTTACAGTACCCTGCATATACCTCCCTCGTTAGAATGGGTTTGAAAGAAACATAATTTGGACCAAAAACTACTATAAAACCATGCGTCCATATTGATAACTATTTAATGTAATACTTTCTGTGGCAAAGCTTTTACAGCAGGGTGCATAACTTTACTGAAGGGCCCCCAGCATGGTTTGGTAATTCCCCTACTCAAACACACACGGTAAACCGTGTAATTAAACAGAGCAGAGGTAAATTAGGTGTGTTAGTGCTGTGAAATCACTAAACAGTGCTAGGCCCTGGCCCTAATGATGGAGCCGTATGCACAGCCCTGTTTTAGAGGCTCTTTGATGTCTGGTTCCTTATGGAAAAATCCCGATGAAGCATTTCACACTGAGCCACTCTGACTGATATTGCTTACGTATTAGCTTAATAATTGTTTACGTTTTGAAAAATTTGTGTAATTCCCCTTTAATAGGGTTAATCAGGTGCGCTATGCACTACGGTGTGCACAGCTGGGTGCCTCGAAGGCCAGGTTTGGCAGAACTGTGTGAGTGAGTGATGTCTTACTGATTTGTTCTTGTTGGTGTAGCGATGAGCACCAGGATTTCAAGGAGGAAATGCGCCGCCTCAGGAAGCTGCGTGGAAAAAGGAAAGCTCCAAGAAAGGAGAAGGAAAAAGAGCCACTAAGAAGAAGTAGACAAAACGGCGCTCTACACCAGGACCTGTTTGTGGAAATATGCTTCAGGACCCTTAAAGATGAACTCCTGGATATGAATGTGGATCACGATATGTCCGTTTGAAAGCAGTGGACTGTCGCAGAGCTGTTGAGGAAATGTGCAGAACTCAAGGAGAACGTTATCCTCGGTTGTGGGTTAACGTTGAATTAAATGTTAATTTCTGTGTAAGTCTGGTGGGAGTTAATTTGCTGTTTATCTGTGGGAAGAAAATCTTCACTTGCATGTTTCTGTATGTAAACGGTCTTGGGGTTGTTTTTAATCCCAGTAAAATGCTGGACCTGATATCAGACGGAAAACAAGGCCAGATCCCCTACATTTCGATGCTCATATTAAGTGTAGTGCTTCAATGGAAATGGCTCTTTTTAAAGCCTTTTTTTAGGGTGAATATCAGATGTAGGGCAGGATGGTATGAATTTTTCTTTACTGCTGTGTGATAATGTATCCCTGCTGTTTGCCAGTTTAACATTAGTCCCCCCACCATCCACTGTCATTCCTGTTTTTTTTTTTTTTTTTTTTTTTGTTTAACAAAAGAACAAGACACTGTTGGCTGTGAATTCTGGCTACCCAGCAGAATCTAAACTCTCATGGAAGTAATACAGACACTACGTTACACTTGCTGGTTAAATTCTTACTTTTTCGAAAACGGCACAAGAGTCTCACAGTGATGATGGTAATGAGCTCAACACAGTACATGTCGTTACCACAGTGTTGCAGTACAGCAGTTATTGACACAGTCCTAATCCAGATGTATCTGCAATTGCCCTTTTATTTTTCCCTCTGAGGTTTTCTTGTAAAATTGTATGGACTGAAAACAAGCCTTAACTTCTCTTTTGCATTTTAAACAAACTGCTTTTAGGTCTGTTACATGTAGATGAGCTCTGTACTCACTGTCTGCATACATTTCCAAAAATTTCAAAATGCAGATCTAGACTAGAAGCGTTTCACATAACTTAGTATAAATGCAGAAGGCTGTGTTTACAGACTGTAGTAGACAAAGGAGACATGTCATGGTGGTGCTGGTAGTATTAAGAACATCTTTTACCAGCCAGCCATTTTTTAATTTGCACCATATAGTCGCACCATATAAGCGAGCAATAAACCCCACAGAGGATTTACAGTACTGAGTGAGGCCATACAAAACAATGCTTTTCTTTGAAAAACAATTATTATAGAAGAAATAAAAATTATCCTTGAACTTGAGTCCTAGGTTAGAGAAAGACATGTACAGAGTAACTAGAACTGCAGTGGAACGTCTTAGCACATTCTGCGTCTATCTGCAGAATGGACTGATGTCTAAAGCAAAATGGATCTGGAGAAGTCACACAGCAGTGTCAGATGCTCTCACCAGCATAATAAAAAAGACAAACTAAATGAATTAGGAACTGTTTCTAAGTAGTTGCTCAGAAACAGTCCTTATTTAGCATGAAGGTCATGAGAAAGAAACTAGACAAGAGACACCGGTCTTCAGGTGAGGAGAAAGTTGAGTACTAGGTATATAAAAGCCCCATCAGTTTCTGTCGGTCCATCTCTAGGCAGTTACCAATCTCCCTGACCTACAGATTATGTAGGCTGTAATCCCTGTCCTAACTCAGACTGGACCTAATTAGCAACTTTTCATGCTACAACAAGAGCAGGCCTAACTGGTAATAATCGCAAGACAGCAGCACCATGAACAGGACCATACAAGTACAAAAAGAGAAGCAAAAACCATTCTGCAGATTTTGGCTGGTGGTCTTCTAGTAATGATCAAATGTCCCCCAAAGCCATATTTAAATCCTACTACTATTACAACGCTGGATGAATTGTTTGGATGGTTTAAGATTCAGTTGGACTTTAGATGGGGGATCTCAGCAGACTATTTGTGTCCAGGTCTCAGTCTGGTATTTAGACTTACCATCAGGTGATCCTAACTGTAACACTAGTATAGTGGGTAACGTTATAACGCCCTTCAAGCAGCAAGGAGGAGGTTCAGTTCCAAGGCAAGCCACGCCACACGTGTGTCCCAGTAAGAGTTCATGTGTAAGGTGCTCCTAACACTACAATTCCCCCTCCACTGTTGTCACGATTAACTGTAAGTCATTCTGGGTCTGTATGCTACATCGCCAAATGCCAGTCTGTAAATGACTTTCCAGCATGTTCAGAAACTGGCCACTGCTGATTTTCTTCATGTCACCCAAGAATGCTGTTTTAAAACATTCGGTGTCGGAAGTGGGTGATAGCAGCCTGGAGAGGAATGGCGCTTGCTCCAAACTCAAGGTAAACAAGGCTTGACAAGCAAAGCTCCATTGGAGAATAGTGAAAGAGGCATGGAAACAGTGAGGCCTGGATGGCAGCCAGTGGTGAAGATGCCTTGACGGCAACTGGCTGTGAGGCCGCCTGAGGATGATGTAGGGGTTGCATGTGTTTTATTGTGTAGGGCTGTAGGGATTAATTAGTGTCTGAGTGGAATATAGAATAAAGATGTATGGCTAAAAAAGGACCTGCCTTTCTATCCCAGCCAACCTGGACGGTTTTCCCTTGCTGTCTGTTTAATGTAAAAGTATTTGCAGCATGTCCAATGTTAGTCTAGATCTTGTATGTCAACTTCTTATTCAGAAATGACATTTTATGAGCACATTTAACTGAGTAAAGCTAACTAATATTCATAACAGAAATGCCTTCTCTTTTTATGACCAATAGGGTCGATTCCCCAAAAGATTGATCATTTTGACTGCAGGACGTCTTATCCTAAGAGTCAAAAATGCTGGTTAGTTGAGGACTTTAACTCTTCTTCCACTACAATCAGCTGAGTGCGACTTTATGATGGATGAGAGGGAGACTGTAAAAGAGGAGAAAACGCTTTGCATTATCTTTATGTTATTGTGGGGATTAAATAAACACAATTATTAGCAAAGCAAAAACATGGGGGTTTTTTTTTTTGGGGGTTGTTTTTTTGTTTTTTGTTTTTTGTTTTTTTTACTAAGTATGGTGTAAAAGAGCAATAATTGTGAATGCTTAATTTTTCCATTATTTCATATTCAGATTTCCATTCCACCCTAATTGGCTCTGCTCTTAAATTCATAGTCCAGTACACCCTCTGGTCTGCTGCATCACTTAAGACCAGACTGAAAAAGTCAAAACTAATCTGGCTGATATGAAAACTGTAGCCTCTTAGAAACTTTAAAAAAATTATTCTTCCCTTTTCAAAGGAACTCTGACTACAGTCATGACTTTCTCAGTGTACTTTTCTTCTCGCCTCACATTGTGTAACATAATAATAATCCAGCTACTTAAAGTTCATCCATTTAGTCTAGGATGGTTTAACTGTTGCATCCCCTTATCAACGGGTCTGGCGCTCTCTTGGTTAAAATCAATTGGAGTTAAGGAGTCGGTTCCAATTGATTCCTGCCGGTAGAGTAGAGGGCAGAAAACCTGGAGTTGTGCATTACTATCCATGTCTTGATGCTACAGTATCCCACTATTCTGCTTGCTAAAGGTTAGCCCCACTGATGTATGCCCCTGACTCCTCCCTTTTACCAGTCTAGAAGAAGCTTTGGCTAAGTGCAGCATCAGACCCTTTACTTTACAAGAGTGTTTCCAGCAATTGGAACCAATGTTAACTCCTTTTTTACTTCTATTTATGTCACTTTTTTTTTTTTGCTTCTGAAAAGTGTGGATTCTGCCCAAGATGCTTCAATCAATCATTACTCTTCCTTTTATTGGCTACATGTGCCTAAATAATAACCTGGATTAGAACCCTCAGCATGATTGTGACTGTGTCCAAAAATGGACGGAAGCTTCCTGTGCTGTCTAGTAAATCTAGATGTCCTCCTATACGTCAGTGCTTTTGCTTTATGTTTGTTATTTTCTAACTGCAATCAGTACTGACACAGAATTCTATGGGATATTTTACATCATGTAAGATGTATCTACACTGTCTTTGTAGAAACCGCATCTATGGAGAAATTTTAGCAGATGAGCGTTTTATGCAATCATTAGATTCAGATATGACTGGTGCACTTCTTACCTCAGAATACTGTAAGAGTACACAGTATTTATAACAAACACATGTGACCAAATGGTTGCCTGTACTAGTTCACAGATGGTGTACTACTTCAGTTCTGGATGTTCTAGTATACATGGGAGATGTATCTTCATGGTGTAATGTACTGCATTCCCAACATGCACCATGGCTTCATCAGCTCTTAGTCTGCTTCAGCCAAAGAAGATGTTTTGGGATAAACACTGCGGGAGCAAAAACACAGAGTATAATGTGGGTGCATTGATTGTAGTGGGATATGTTTTCATCAAATGAGCCTCAGAAAGTTAAAATATGCCAGTCTGACAATTAATAAAAGGAACAAACTCGGATTTAGAGGTTCAGTTTTATGAAGTGAAATAGCTGGAGTAGCTAAACAGCTAGGCTAAATCTATTTTAAGCGTACTGAGCAGTTATTAGCAGGCCAAAACTAGCTTAAACAGTGGATACAGGAATAACAGCTCTGAGGTAAATGTGAAAGGTAACTGGTCCATGTGACTGTATTAAGTATACTACACTGTAGGTCAGAACTTGTTACTCTACTGCATGCTACACACAGGGGGCGTATACAGTGTGCAGTACGTACTACTGTAGTATGGCAGTGTGCAGTATAGTAGTGTGCCACTTCAATACAGCCACAGTAGGGCTACTTCTTTATCCTCTTCAGTTGGTTGGACTGATGGCAGTCTCGATGTTACTACCATCACCTCTTACAAAGTAATGCTAACATTAGTAGATATGTCAGCAATACACAATACACGCCACTGATATCTTTTTCACATGCTGTTAATAACTTTGCCTTTAACTTATATTATGTCTCAAAAATAGCTTACAAGAGCTTGGTTTCTTAATTGGAAATACATGAATGAAAATAGAAGTATAAAGATGTACAGTCAAACAGTAGAACTCCGACACAAAAATATATGATATGGCGTCCATAAAAGAGATACAATTAAAAGTTTACAACAAATATACATAATATATGGTAAAACTAAAAAACTAAGTAAACTTTTACAAAAATAAACAAAATAAACAAAAAACCTCATGATTTAATCTATATAATAAAATTAAAATATGTGATACAAAAAGACTGTCACATTATTAATAATTAAACGTTTAACAAAATGTTTTAATAAAACTGTACAACAGTGGTAAAACACATAAAAGGAGAAAGTAATACAAAAAAACACAGTGACGGAAAATACATTCTGCTTTTATCTAAACGTTTTTTTTTTATCTTTAAAAGTTGTAATTTAAACAATATCTGGTCACACGAACGGGGATGAATCGTCCTGATTTCCACCTATCCCCGTTTACTCCAGCACGATTTTTTATTGTTAGATTTCTTGTATTCTGTCTCCCCCTCATGTCTCGTTCCTCTGTGTCTTTCCTCTATTATTTTCCACTCAGTTTCTCGCAGCAGGTTAAAATGGCGGCGTTGAGCAGCGCCGAGTCCCCACCGCCCGTCATCAACGGAGACCCCCTATGGACCCGCGATGCGGAGTGGAGTGCCCGGGCTGGAGGAGCTTGGGCGCGGGGACTGGCCTCCACATGCTCGGGGGGATCCCCGGAGGCTCAGCAGGGACATTCCCGAGGAGGTAGCTACGGGACTTAGAGGAGAGGCTGGGGGAAGTCGGGTGCTGAGCAGGAGCTGGGCTGGATGGACCATCTATCAGGAAACAACCGGCTCTAATATGGATCGTGGGGATGAGCATTGCTAGGGGGAGGGGGGAGGCGGCAAGATGATGCACAAAAACCGAAAATTTTTTGGTCGTGCGCGGACAAATACGCACAGCATTTTTAGCTAAGGCTTGCAAGGTGCCACTGTCGAGTGAAGGCAGTTATTTAGCTTCTTCCATATTCCCCCCGCAGTGTCCCCCGAGCCTGTGTTTATATAGCAGGGCTTCCCTGGCCATATTTCATTCGCCCCCTTTTTTCGCTTTATTTTCCTGAGCCCACTGCAGCTGGAGCCAACAGCTCGGCTAGCTAGCTTGTTAGCATCCGCGTTAGCCCCCGCCTAGCTCTCTCTGCGCTGAAATAACGTTACGTTTTGTTGACTTCCCAGCAAAAAACTATGGTCCCCAGTTCCTCCGCCTGCATCCCTTCTCTTTCCTTCTGTTTTTTAACTGCAGTCAGTCCAGATCCTGCACTTCCATCATATAAACGTTAGCGAAGACGTCCTTTTTGGTCAAATCTGAAGTGTTGTCATCATCTTGCTTAGTGTAGCCTGACAAGGCCGGTTTTAGGTAGCTGTACTAAGACTGAGTTAAGTTTTGACCTTAGCCATTTGAAGTTATTACGGACTCGGTGGCATGTTTTTGGAATAACGTGGAACTTATTTAGCTAGCGAACGTTTTAAATGGGAGCTTGTGCCAGCTCTCGCAGGAATCATGTTGGCTTGGGGCTTCCCAGCAGCTGTTGTCTTGCCTGATATGCCAGTGTTGGATGGAGTAAGGGGCCTGCAGTTACATATTCGTGTGCATTTCAGCTACATGAATTCCCATGTGTCAGTTTCTGGCTTGGGGCTTCTGATGCGTATCTGCTCCACCGTACTCCTGCAGAAATCACTTTATTGCTAGAAAAGGAAGGAGTGAGATATATAGGCAGTTTTAATGGTTAACATAATGAGGCAGGGCTTAGGTTTGTTGCATTACACCTTGCTAAGCTGAAACAGCATTATAAGCAGTATGTCAGTTTGGGCTCTCTGAAAGCGTCTTTTTATTGTACGTGCAAGGGAGCTGTTGGCATCTTCTCCCATTGACTCTTAATGGAAGGATAAACTGTTATGCTGAGCTCACCTAATGCCACGGGCCTCACAAGATGGACTTTAAGGGGATCATTGGTCCAAACTAACATGCCTTACTTGCTTCTTACAAGTTGGTGGTGCTGCAGCAGTCTCTCGTTGTGACATATCGTCTGAAAGCATATATAGTCTATGATGCATCCTGAAGGTGGACGGGAACTGTTCAGAAAAGATATCAGGGCTTCGGGTCTGTTACTGGAGATTTTGGCAGAAGTAAGGCAAATAGCTAGAAAACTGGACATCATGTCTGTACTTACACTTAGACTTTTACATCAAGCTTATACTAATAATCATGATGGGGGTTCCCTGCAGAGTTATATGATTGTACTGTGTAATGCAATGCTGGGTTATTGTTAGTGTTGTGAATGGCGATGGAACAAAAGACCAATGTCTTTTTTTTTTAAAAAATGTGAATCTTTGTCCAAACTGATGACCCAGAGGGAGGCAATACAGATCTTTATATAAACTTGACAAATTGCAAAACAAAAATGATGGTTTAAGTCTAATAAAATTAAAAAAAATTTTGGTTTTTAACCTTTTAGAATTGCTTCTACGTGCTTGTGATTAGCTTGCGCTGCGTGGCCTACTCGTGTCATTCTGTAGACATCGGCCAGATGGATTTGGTCACAAACTACTTTGGCAATAGTTCTGCTGCTGCTTTTGACCATATTAGGCTCATGTGGCCTATTGGCACACAGGGCATTTTGCAACAATGAACATTACTCGTAAACAAACGGAGCTTATTTTTTCTTATAACTAATGTGGGGTCACCTTTGTCGCCGATTGTTTTATACTGGCAAAAATACAGAGTTGAAGCGAAAGTGGTTACCCTTTAGGAGTCACTTAAAAGAAGCGGGGGATGTTTGTCCTCTTAGTTTGGACAGCTAGTTTCATCTGCCACTAGGTAGATTATGGATCAAGTGGCCAGCTTTCAACTGTACAACTGTAAGAATGCGATGTTAAAAACTGGAAAAAGTCAGCCGCACGCAGACGTCGGATCCCGAGCGCTTTTACCAGCCTTTGTAGACCTGAACTTGTGAGTCACTGAGGTATGTTCCACACGTATTTACTCTAGTTATTATTTTGTTGATACTTTCCGCAGTATTTGTCCTCTTCTGACCCTTTTGTCTCACCATTGGACACCGAAAGCTTGCAAGGGAGCATATGACCAGTTGAGCGTTGGGGCCCAAGGGGGGGAATGGACATTGAGAGCAGTAGTTGGGAATTGTTAATGGGAAAATCCCAAAGGGCATTTGTTCTATACTGTGATATTTAACGGTGTTTTTTTTTTTTATTTTTTTTTGGAGAAGGAAATTCTCTGTGGGTGTTTTAAAAACAGAAACATATGCTTTCATGGAGCAAACTTGACACTGTTTTTTTAGAAACTTGATGAATGCTTTACTGGGCACATAACCAGACATGGAGCATCAGTTTTTGAAGCTGATGGGAATTCAGTGGTGGTGTAAGGTATTTATTTCGTTTATGATGTTTGCAGAATGATGTATATTTTTTGCCCTCAGCTTGTCAAATTACATCAATCTCACTGTCTTGTACAATCTCTTACTGGGACAGCCGCGTGTCGTAGGTCTCTGCAGGCACAAGTTTCAGGGCTCAGCTCCAACTTTGCTAAAGAGTCTGAAAGTTCTAACGGCCCCAAACTAAAAAACCTGCTGCTTTGTACTGTCTCTGAGTAGGGAGATAGATTTAGCAGGTGGTGCCAGCATTTTACACCTTTGCGGAAGAGAGTCCACAGTGGCTTTTGTTAGTGTAAAAGCTTGCAAGTATATCCAAAACAGTCTGACAGAAACATGAAAACAAATAATGAAAGCAAGTGTTGAAGAGAGAGATTCATTATATTATAGCCCCCCCTGCTGTTGTTTTTCTTTGGTTTGCAGATATGGAACATTAAACAGATGATTAAGCTGACGCAAGAGCACATGAGGCACTTATGGATCAAATTGGTGCGTGACACAAACCCACCATCCATATACCTGGAGGTTAAGTGGGCTACATTGTGCAAAAAAGATGCCACTCATCATACATGTGGTAAAGCGGGAGATTATGTATGCAGTAAGGGGCAACATGACACGGCCAGTAGAGATAATAGATTACTGCAACGGCGGCAATGTTGTGACCAGTGTTCATTGAAACCTATAATTTAGAACTTTTGAATCCTTATAAATACAGGGGGACGTTTAAATATGAGGCAGCATATGCTGAGTAGCCACACACATGAGAGCATGGTAGCGCACATTTTGATGTCTGTGTTTCTTCTGTAAGATTGCTTAAACCTGTTGTACACTTTTGAAGTGATAGGAAAACTCTTTTAGATTTGCATCCAAGGTTCAAATGGAATTGCGGTAGATTAAAAACGTATTGTAGCTGTTATAAGAACAATCCCATGACTGTTGATCTTCCATGTTACCTAATGTTATAATGGACCAGTAGAACCAATCTAGTATTATATGCAATAGATACCTAAAGAAGAGACATTTTATTGATAATGTAAGTTACTGATTTGGAAGATGCATGTGATTCTTGAAGTCTGTGTTGGACTGATTTCAGTAGTTCTGCATCTGTTCGTTACTCCTTCCAGGATTAGTGAAAGAAATACACCAGTAAGCTTGATGCTTGACAGCAGGAGGGTAGCAGCAGCTGCTGGAGGGCAAATCGGGAATCGGCACAGAATTCTGCTCGTACTCGCCCACACCCAGCCCCCTGAGATGAAGAGAGGAGTAACCCCACGGCATCCCTTACTGCCTAGAACACCCTGGCCGTACTGCAGACCCCCACAGACGCCGCACCGTGGCAAATTTTTTTTTTCCCACCGCCCCCCCCCCCCCCCCCCCCACGCTCGACACAGAAAAAAACCATCGTCAGAGTCTTTCTGACCACAAACAAAATAGAGGATACAGTGGTGAGTTGCAGCTAACTGCTGCTCGGCTAAGCTTTCTTTTTGGTAATTATTATTTTAAAAATTCAAGTTCAGATCAAACAATTGTTTCTCCCCGGAGAGATAAAACGATGAGACTTGGGATCCTTTTCTGTGTGTCATGTTGGAAAAGTTGGGGTGGTTTATTGTAGCATATTAGCATCAGTTGATTTCCGTCCATGCGTTTTTGAAAAATAAATATGTAGATTAGCAACAGTTAGATATTAAATTTACTGTACTATTATCTGCGTATGTTTTGTGTTTGCCGGTAAAGAATTCATCAAAGAAGAATGTGTTCATATGGTGGCCCTGTGGTAGGATGTGTGTGTTGTATTAAAAATAAAATAACATAAAATGAAATAAAATAAAAACAGTGTCATTTCCAAGCGCGGTAATTGCCACACGGCTTTCATTCAGGAAAGACTTGTGAATTAGTTGCTTATTTGAATAAGGTGCGTAAGTGCTGGCGTGACAACCACCACAGCGGTGCTCTGGAGATTGTGGGTACATTTCCTTTAATGACTCGTATATTTAGGGGACTGGTTGGAATTGTAAAAGTAGATGGCATTGGATTTTATTCGGTTTTGAGGACAGGAGAAAAGGCTTGCTGCTACAAGGCCCCATTCTAAATCATGATACTTTTACTGTTTTGATGAGAGATAAAGACTTAAAACAGGTCAAGGATTTTGTGGATTCTTTTGAAATAGCAGTTGTAGTGCACGGTTTGAGTTCACATTAGAGGAGGCAAATGTAGGTGACCTCTTTGCGGTTGATGAGCTTCTGAAGCTGACTGTGTTCCTGTTTTAGAACAAGCCTGCTGAAAAACGCAAAGACTTGGAGCACAGTAAAGGCTTGAAGCGTAAACTGTGGTGAGCAAAGCCACAATTGATGGTGACCTCCCACTTTGTTTTGCATGCGTTTCAGGTCCCGGCGCGTTGTGGGATGAACGTTAGGGACTCCTTAAAGAAGGCTCTGATGATGCGGGGGTCTGATCCCCAGAATTGCTGTGCTGTCTTACGGATTCAGTGTATGGTTAATTAGCACATAGTGACCACGTCAACATACTCCTGCTATACGGCAACTGCATATAACACACTGTTAGTGCCTTGGGTCAGTAAATTCAATTTGGACTTGACTGGCATAGATCCTATGCACAACCCTCCAGAGTGCCCTCAAGAAGAACATAAAACATTCAGTTAAGCATGAGTTCTGGGGGTGAAGTGGTTTGGGGATATTAAGTACATATCTGGAGTTGACTCTCATCAGTTGCACATCATTAAGTAAAACTGAACAGGAAAAGCTAGTAGTTGGTATTTGACCTACACACGGCTTGCAAACTGCTATTTATATCTGCTGACTTTAAAAACGAGTTTACCAAATAAGTTCATTCCTAATACTTTTTCGACCACTGCATTTTATAGAAGCCCATTTGAATCTGCATTAAGTCAGTGCGCTGAGATGTAAAAGTCTTTCAGGAGTGGTTTGATGTAAAGAGGTTCTTTATGTATGGAATCTCTTACTGAATCATATTTCTGTATATGGGTAGTGGCTGGGGATCAAATCCAGGAAAGGTGTTATGGATTGTTAATTATGATTCAGCCTTTTATTCTTCCAAAAAAGCGTTTTTTTTTTATGTTTTTAAGCTTTTTGTTACTGGTACATCCGAAATACAATGTGACCATTGCGGCTATTTTACAAAGCTCTAACTTTTTATTAAATTCACCTGCTGTAGCCGCTTATATCTTCTGAGTCATCAAGGAAACTGTAATGCGTTGCAGCATCCCTGAAGAGTTGAAAGTTTCTCCAAATTAAAATAAAGAGAAGCTTAAAGGAATTTGGTTTTGAATTTAAAACTGCCCTCTTTTTGTGATTTGAAAACTCTTAGAGAAAAGTAAACATTAACAAATTTCACATTATGATTTTTTTTTTATATAAAAATTCAGATGATCTTTATATTGCTCTTCATTATATTCTACTAGTTTATATTATAGGCCTTGTGTGTACATCTACACCAGTTTTATTCAGAAGTACTGTTTAAGCCAATTTTTCCTCTCAGAGCTAAAAATGAGTCAGGCATCAGGTAGCATATTCATTTCAAACTATTCATGTAATAAACCTTATGGGGCGGGGAACATTTGGGACATACTTTGAATTCTTTAGGAAAATCTGGTTCCCATCACCATCGACTGCAGAATATATTGACCTGGTCATTTTCTGTAGAGTAAAAAAGAATATTATGTCAAAACCGTTCGGTTGTACTTTGTTTACATCTTTAAAAAGTTAGAATTATGCACAGATATTACAAATTACTGGATATCATACATTAACTGAGTTCCTTCTGCTCCTTAACCAATTCGCCATATACTCCCTTCACTCATCAGGGAGGAAGAAGCCCATTGGCTGGATACAGACATTTCCTGGTTGACAGGAGAAAGAGCTCCATGTGGAGGTTGTTAGAGATGTGCCCCACTGACAACCCACAATTTTGTGAGTTTATGACATGGAGCTTTTAGGAGTAATATGGTGGAAATATTGTGAAGCAGACTACAAGGATGGGGAAAGAAAGATAAATCATTCAAAATATTTGTTTGTTTACTGGAACTGCCGCTGATGATTCACCCTGACTCACTCTCTCTTCTGTTGGATGAACTGTGCAAAATTTTCAGTACTCAGTGCAGGTTGAATTGAAAAGCGTTCAGTAACAACATTAAATGAATTAAACTATATTATGCTGTTTCGGGCTCAGAGCTATCCTACACACTCTCCCCATACATTGACTCTGGACACCCGAACATCCTTGTGGGACGTTCACCTAAAAAAAAAAGCAAACATTAATTGATTCAGCTTCGTTCTGTACTGAAGTACACACCATTAAACAGTGCAAAACTCCATGCATGTCTTAGTGCACTTATAATTAAGTT